>CM042984.1:13000000-13583909 GCA_023678885.1 Pogostemon cablin
CCATACTTTCCTCCTTAGGCTCTAACACTCCTCGTCTTTGTCTTCTTAGGGTAGCTTCTAATTCCAAGTTCAAAGGTTCAATAGATTGAGACCTTGAACGTGTTTGCATGTACCTACAAGAAGTTCCAAGTTAGCTCCCAAAACAACCAAGACAAGTAAACAAATAACAAAAAGAAATATTTATCAAAACTAATCAACTTCAAACTCGTTACAGCCAAATGTTTAACATTTCCCCAGCAAGCGGCGCCATGAACTTAGTCGCAATTTTAGTAAAATCTCAAGAGCAAATGTACTCTACCGTTGTTGTATATGCGTGACCAAGTGCAAAATTTATAAGATTGTCGTCCCAAAGGAAAGCAACCATTGGCTAGTATCCGAATTGTTCATCGATTTATGCTTTGTAAAGATAATATGTTTGAAGGTTTGGTATTAAAACTAATGCTTAAAATTCTACTCAAATAGCTAGAATGTGAACTAGATAAGTAAATGATCAAATAACAAGCAAATGATTGATGGAATTGATGTAGAATACACTTGAGAAGAGAGAAAGGCTAATCATACTTATAGTTGAGACTTGAGCTAGATTTGCAAAACCCTTCATAGTAATTTTCATTAACTTGTGGATTAAAAGCAATCACAAATTTACCCCTAGTCCCTGTGGCCAAGGCAACTAGGTTCTCGACTCTTTTACAAGCCTAAGTCTCCTAAGATTGGTCTTAATCTCAATTCCCTTAAGGTACTATGATCATAAGTTGGTTCTTTTCACTCAATTACTTAAGTGTCCCTCTATGAATGTTCTAAGCCTAAGGAGTGTATGACTTATCTCCCCTTATACTAACTTGCATGCACAACTCAATATATGATTCAATTAAAGCTTCACTCACAACATTGGAATGGCCATCCTAATATAATGAATAGAGAATTTAATCACACATATATTGAAATGAAACATGATTGATATATCATAGAAGAAAATCCACAAATCAATTCAAATCACTACTCAAGTTTTACATATCTAACTCTTCCCCTCAACCACTCATATGACTAGCCCTACTATAAAACTAGCCACTAAAAATGGTGATTAATTCATTACAAATCAAGCTTTACTCCATTTGAGCCATAATAAGAAGAAAATTAACAATTGAAAGTAGATATGCTTCCCTTGCATTTGAAAAGCTTTCCTACTCTTCAATTGATCAATTCCTTCAACAATTGATGCTTCAATCTTCTCAAATGGTTGTAAGATGGATGGGATGAAGGTTTTATGGATTGAAAATGTAAATCAAATGGTGGTTTGATGGATCTAGACAGTAGAGATGGATTTTGGATCTAGTGTGTGAGGAAATATGGTATTTTAGTGTGTGTAATTGTTCCAATCTGATCTTCAATGAAATTCCCCCTTTAATTTTGCACAAATCATGGTTTTATATCACTTATGGACCTTGTAGAAGCTTTCGGAATATTTTGAAAATTACACAGGATTTTGCACCTACACGGCCCGTGCTGCAGCGCACTGCCCTTGTAGGGCATACCTACTTAGGCATGTTTGTGCATGCTTCCGGACACGACTCGAGCTGTGCTGCACGGTCATGGTCATAGCCGTGTAACATTTTCTGACGACAATGCACGGTTTCTTCTTACAGGACCGTGCTCCGTACACGGGGCGTGCACCGACGCACGGCCCATACACCAGCGCACGGCCATCTTCCTGGGTGAGTAGCAAGTTCTGACGACACTACACGGCCAGTGGTTACAGGGCCGTGTTCTGCACACGGCCCGTGTACCAACTTGGCCTGTTCTTCCATCTCCCTTTCGCTCTCGACTCTGTTTTCGTCCATTTCTTGACCTGTTTTACGCATATTTAAACCCATTTACACAATTCTATCAATTTATACGACATTCCTCAAAGTAATAATAACTCCACCAAAATTAACACAAATACGGATAAAAACATCCGAAAATACACAAATAAAGACCCTAAAATCTAGGTAAAAATGACTACGATCAAGAGGCAAGAGAACTTTTATCTGTCATTACTGTTTAGTTCCTGGTCACATTCGTCCATTTTGTTTTAAACTGAAAGATGGCTTGCTCTCTGGAAAAGTGTTGCCTGAAATGTTGCCACACAAGTATTCACACACACCAAAAACTGCTTGGGTCAGAAAATCAAAAGTGCTATCCAATGTGGTTTGTACTTCTTTACAAGCATGCATACATGATTTATGGTATTTTGATAGTGATTTTTCTAGACATATGACTGGAAATGTTGAATATTTGAAAGATTATGAAGCTTTTGATGGTGGTAAGGTTACTTATGGTGGTGGCTCTAAGGGTAACATTGTTGGTAAAGGAACTTTAAATGTTAAAGGTTTTCCAAATTTGAAGAATGTGATGCATGCTGAAGGTTTGCATGCTAATTTGATAAGCATAAGTCAATTATGTGACGATAATCTGCATGTGAAATTTGACAAGAATTCATGTTTTGTGTTGAATGAAACTGATGAGTGTGTGATGGTTGGTAATCAATCTGTTGATAATTGTTATCTGATTGGTAACAATATTTACTGCAACATCTCACAACATGATGAAAGTGTACTTTGGCATCAAAAACTTGGCCATGTAAATTACAGAAATTTACAAAAATTGGTTAAGTTGGAAGCTGTTAAAGGTTTACCTAAGCTCAGTTTCAAAGACCCTCCCATTTGTGGTTCATGCTAAAAAGGTAAGAGGTAAGGTCTTCACACAAAATCACCACTATGAGCACATCTTCAAGATGTTTTGAAATGCTTCACATGGATCTTATGGGTCCTATAGAGACTGAAAGTCTTGGTGGTAAAAAGTATTCTTTGGTTGTGGTAGATAATTTTTCTAGGTTTTTACGGGTTGAATTCACTAGAGAAAAATCAGATGTGTTTGAAGTGTTTAAAGTTCTTTACAAAAGGTTCAAAAATGCTTTCAATCTTAAGATTTGTAGGATTAGGACTGATCATAGTAGAGAATTTGAAAATAACATGTTTTTTTAATTCTATGAAAAGAAAGGTATAGTGCAAGAGTTTTCATCTCCTAAAACCCCATAGCAAAATGGTATAGCTGAAAGAAAAAATAAAACTCTGCAAGAAATGGCTAGAGTCATGCTTACTTCAATGAATGTGTCTAAAAGATTTTGGGTTGAGGCATTGAACACTGCATGTCATGTGTCTAACAGAATTCGATTTAGACCAGGTAGTTCTATTACATTTTATGAGTTGCTGTATAGGAGAAAACCCAACCTGAAATACTTTCATGTGTTTGGTTGCATGTGCTATATTCTGAATGATAGAGAGTATCTTTCAAAGTTTGATTCTAAGAGTGATAAAGTCTTTTCTTAGGTTATTCTAAGAATAGCAAAGCATACAGAGTCTTTAATCTTAGAACTAGAACTGTTAAAGAATCTGTGAATGTGGTATTTGATGATACATCTAATATTGCAGGTAAAAAGATGGAAGATGATATCTCTGATCTGATTGAAATTGCAGAACCAGTGAACAATGTTAAGCTAAAAATGATCACATCACCTACAACATCCGAGAATGAGTCAAAAAACGATGAGAATCAGATCTACAGAACTCCCAGGAATTCTCTTAACTACAGGTATAAGAAGGATCACCCTTCTTCACAGATCATAGGAGAATCATCAGTTGGTGTTCAAACTAGAAGGAAAGGTAAATTCAGAGATGTGGTAAGATCAGTTTGCATGTCCAACATATGCAATCAGGTATGTGCTGAATGTTATTTTTCTTCTGTAGAACCCAAAAATATTTCTGAAGCTTTAAAAGATTAATGATGGATTCAGGTTATGCATGAAGAACTTGAACAATTCACCAGGAATGATGTTTGGATTCTAGTTTCTAGTCCTACAAACACTAATGTCATTGGAACCAAGTGGATTTTCAAGAACAAAACTGATGAATCTGGTAATATTGTAAGAAACAAAGCTAGACTTGTTTTACAAGGGTACACACAGGTTGAAGGGATGGATTTTGATGAAACATTTGCACCTGTAGCTAGAATAGAGTCTATTAGGCTTCTTTTGGCTACTGCATGCTTTGTTGGTATCAAACTATTTCAAATGGATGTTAAAGCTGCTTTTTTTAATGGAATTTTAAATGAAGAAGCTTTTGTTAAACAACCAAAAGGTTTTGTTGATCCTTTCTATCCTGATCGTGTGTATAAACTGAAAAAAGCTTTGTATGGTCTAAAGCAAGCTCCTAGAGCATGGTATGGTAGACTAACTAACTTCTTACTTCAATTTGGATTCATTAGAGGTGAGGATGATAGAACTCTTTTTTTTTTCATTAAGCATGAATCAAATGGTTTCTTGATTGCTCAAATTTATGTTGATGACATTGTATTTGGAGCAACATCTCAAGTCTTGATGGACAACTTTGTGAAAGCCATGACTACCACTTTTGAAATGAGTCTTGTTGGTGACCTAAATTACTTTTTAGAGCTCCAAATTAAGCAAAGTGATAGTGGTATTTTCATCTTACAGAGTAAATATGCTAAAAACTTGGTGAAAAGATTTGGTCTTGAAATGTTAAGCCTATGAAAACACCTATGGGAACATCACAGAAACTGTACAGAGATGATGTTGGCCCTGATGTAGACCACACTCTGTATAGATCTATGATTGGTAGCCTTCTGTACTTAACTGCTAGTAGACCTTACATTATGTATAGTGTTTGTGTTTGTGCTAGGTTCCAAGCAAATCCCAAGGAATCTCATATGAAAGCTGTGAAGAGGATTATCAGATATGTGGCTGGAACTGCCAACATGTGGTTATGGTTTTCAAAGGACACTAACAGCTCTCTGGTTGGATACAGTGATGCTAATTGGGCCGGTGATTGTGATGACAGGAAGAGCACAAGTGGTGGATGTTTTTACATGGTAACAATCTTGTTTCTTGGCATTCTAAAAAATAAAATTGCATATCCCAATCCACTGCTGAATCTGAATATATTGCTACTGGAAGTTATTGCACACAGTTGCTTTGGTTAAAAAAGATGCTAGATGATTATGTACTTGAGACTGACACTTTAATGATTTATTGTGATAACACAATTGATATAAACATTTCAAAAAGTCCAGTTCAACACTCACTCACTAAACACATTAGCATTAGACATCATTTTCTAAGAGATTTAGTTGAGAAGGGAGTAGTCAAATTGGAGTATATTTCCACTAAGAAACAACTTGCTGACATATTCACAAAAGCACTTGATTTCGAGAGGTTTTCTTCACTCAGGAAATCTCTTGGACTCTGCATTCCATAAAGTCATGCATGACGTTACTTAGAGTGTTTTGACACTCGAGGCAACACTACTGTAAGTTTTATCATTTTATATCGAAATTAAGTGATTTGGTGACCTATTTTGTTGCTGCTAACTATATTCTGGTTGAATCTTGAGGTATTACTGGACATACACTAAAAGCACAGTTCTTAAAAAATCAAAGGTCCAAACATGCTGAGTAACTAGGCACACGGAGCTGACAACCATGATGTGTTTTTTTCAAAAGGTTGTTATGGTTTCAAAAAAGGAATAAAGAACACTCTTGAACTGCTACTGAGTAACCAGACATACGGGGCTGACAACCACGATGTGATCTTTTCAAAAAGTAGTATGAATTCTTGAGATTAAGTGCATAAAAAATCCACAAAGGATAAAAGTATATGTGTGCCTAAATTATTCATCCTTGATTGATTTTTCAAGAATGTCTTTAGCCTTAACAAAATTGTTATTAAATTATTTGTTCTCAATACATTAAGTGATAGAACTTATAGTATTTATTTCTTTTTAATTTTCTTGCATAATTGTTTCTCTATTATTTGATCATGGCCGATTTTTAAGGAAATATGTGTTAGTGGCCATGAGTTCTCATATACTGCTGCATTGCATATCCTTTCACATGTTGTTTGCAGTTTTTAATTAGTGAAAATAACCTCCATCCCACTACTGTTCACTCTCTCTATATAACTTGGAAAATATTGTTTGACGTGATATGTTTGTGTGCTTGAGTGTGATCCCCCGTTTTATCTTCTCACTCACTATTATCGATAAAGCCTGTCTCTCTCACATTTCAAATGGCACCTCCAAAACTAACCCGTTCCACTCTCAAATCCAAACCACTCCAAACCCTAGCTGATATGGCTGATAATGTCGCTACGAATGCTGCACCAGATGTCAATCTAAATGCTGCTACACAACCGACTGCTCATGTCTCTGGAACCACTCTTTCTCAGAGTATTGTCCTTCCAGCTGGTACGCCCGATTCAGTTCTTGAATCTCTTCGAACTCAGTTCGCTGGGTCGAACGTTACTATTTCAAAAATTGAAAATCCTATTCATGAACTATCCATTCCCACTGAAGCTCACTCTGAAATTCCCACCGATACTCCTAACCAATCCGTTATTGTTCCTTTTGTGATTCCAGAAGAAAGCCTACCCTCAGAGAATGTTGAGACTCAGAATCATGATTAAGTTCCTATCTCTACATCTCCAAATACATCACCTACTCGTGCTGAACAGAATCCACAAGTGTCTTCTCCCTCGTCATCATCGACGGTTCCAATCAGATCAAAGGTTGCTAAACCATCTTTACCAAAGTGTAAAGCGCCTCCACAGCATTGGTCGGTCAGACTCCGCAAGAAAGGCACTACACAGGATGCAACCACCTCTGAAAAAGGGAAGTCCTCTATCTCTATCTCTGATCCTGATGAAGCTACTCCTATAGATGTAGATGCTACAGGTGAAAATCCTACTATTGCTGATCTTTGCAAATCTTTGAAGAAGAGATGGAGAGGAAAGAAAGATGTGTCTGATGTTACCGCTCCTGAGGCAACACCAGATGAATCTGATGAGGAAAATGTTCTGAACCAGCTGATTGATGATATTGCCACAGTTGTTGCTGCCACAGTGCCAACACCTACTGTTGCATATGCTGAACCCACTGATCCTGACTATGATTCATCTTCTTATGATGATGATGAAGATGATGCACCTGAGGATGCTGACGAAGGTGTAAAATCAGATGAATCTGATAAGGATGATGATGTTCAAAATGTTGAGAGTTCTGATGGTGAAGACGAAGCCAAAGATGATGATGGTGATGAGTTCCCTGATGATGCTGATGATATATCTGATGACTCTGACTATGATGTCGAAAACTTTGAATTTGGGAACTTCTACTTCACTGATGGCAAAGTCAGATACAAAAATTTTGCCAAGAAGGACATAATTCATGAAAGAAAGATGAAGGATACCGACCTCATTCCACACAACCTCATCAACTTCTTCAGAGAGAGAAGCTTGTTGAAATCACTCAGGTACTCTACCTCATTCTACACCAATTGGGTATGTGAGTTCTATGCACACATCTGTGCTAGTATGATTAAGAGTACAAGTCCCAAATGTGGAAGAATTTTCTTTAGGGGTGAGATTTATGATTTTTTTCCCACAAATATTAATGAGTGTTTAGGGACTGTGAATGCTGATAGTGATGATGAAATTGATGATATGGGTGAGATTTTGTCTGTGATAACTGGAGGTTTAATTGTTAGTTGGCCTAAGAAGTTGCTTAGTCCAAGTTTGACTAGTTTACATGCAATCTTGCACAAGCTATGTGTTTACAATTGGCTGTCTTTCTCCAATACCACTAGAGTTACCACTGAGCATGATGTATTGATCTATAAGATAGGAAAGAACCTGGCTTTTAACCTTGTTAGAGTGATTTTCAAGAATCTAATCAGTTATGGTGGAAATATCTCCAAGTTGGTAGGTTACCTTATCCTGCTTTGATTCACTGTTTGTTAACTATTCAAGGTGCTAAGAAAGGTAAAGGTGATTTTCTTTCCTCAAGTGCTCTAGTTCTTGATATTGCTAAACCACTGCTTGAAGGTAACCGTGTAGTTGATCTACCATATGTGAACCCTGCTCCTGCCCCTGCTACTGCTGATACTCAGAATGTTGCTCCTGATACTGCCAACACTTCGGTTCGTACTGATACTTCTGCACAAGCTGGAGAAGTTATCTTTGTTACTCTGAACCGCAAGTATATTGAGCAACAAGCTACTGCCCTGGCATGCCATGTCTCGAACCTCAGACTCCAAGCCAATGCTATGAACAAAGAAGCAGACATTCTAGAACAAAGAGCTCAGTTCTGGAATAAGTTGCTATCCACACCCACAGGGGGAGATATACCTGCTGCTGCTGCTCAACCTACTGCAGTTGAAAGCTCTGGCTCTGGTGGAATTGTGATTGAGGACATCACTGATGAACTGGAAGAAGGAAATGTTGTTGGAAACGTTGTTCATGATGCAGGTGATGCTGCTAGTGATGTTGCTGGTAATGTTGCAACTTAGGGGGAGTTCACATGGTGAGGGGGAGATCAGCAAAGATATCAAAGTGTTCATGCTTGTTGATGATGACTGAAAGCTGCTGCCTCACTAATTTTTCTAATTATTTGATAATGGGATGTTAAACTGATATTTATTTTCTAATGGTGACTGGATACTTTATTTTTTGTTTAAACTCTGATCTAAGCTCTGGACTTAAACACACTTTGCACCATTGGGCACCCGACAAATTTCATTTCAGTTTCTATGCATATACATATGGATACTCTATTTCATTTGAATGGCATAGTTATTATAATAAAGGATGGAGCTATAATCGTTGAAGTACGTTGGTGGACAATTTGTACACTCTTAAATCATGTTTATCCCACGGATGCAATATAATAGTAATGATAACACGTCTTCTAATCTAATAAGAGAAAGGAACCTTCAAAAATGAACTAAACATACCTTTTGGCATCTGAGACTAGGTCATGATTGTCTTTTAAGACAAAGGGGTGTAGAGCCAAAGATATGTTGGAATTGGTTTATTCTGATTTATGAGGTCCTAAGACTATCCAGGCGAGAGGTGGTTAGATATATTTTGATGCACGCAAGTCTTAGTACTATGATTAATTTAAAAGTTCATGGCTCATGTGGTGAAGGGTCATCGAAAATATACCAAGTACTTCTTAGAATAGTTTTGGAGCTATTTATCAGAGGTTGGGATTGAATCCAAAGTTATCAACACCGGGTAGACCCCAACTGACTGGTGTGGTGAAAAGAAGGAATAGGACTCTTATGAAAATTGTTAGATAGATGATAAGTTATTTGGAATTACTAAATTCATTTTATGGGTATGCCCTAGAAACAGCATGTCGTAAGGGTGTTTGTCTGTATGTGGGATATCCTAGTAAAATGAAGGGTGCTTTATTTGATAGTCTAAAAGATCAAAGGGTGATTGTTAATACGAATACCAGATTTTTGAAAAAGGACTATGTAATAAATTACAAAGTCATGTATGAATTGTTCTAAAGGAAGTGAGAGGAAAATATAAAGTATAGTACCAATTGTACAAGAGGATATACCACAAGAAAACTGCAACGCGTGATAGGTCTGATACACAATTACGTGTAGCGCTTTATAGTAGTGGGAGGGTTGTTCTACGACCTGATAGATTTATATTTTGGGAGAGTTGTGAGACTTGGTTCTTAGTAAACATGAAATCAGCCTATGGGTATGACAAAGCACTACAAGATAAAAATGCGATATCTTAGCAACTTGCAATGATTATCTGAAACTAGAATTTATGGATTCTAAATTAGATTTGGAGTCTGTAGAACCACTAAGTGGTGTGAAAGCCATTCTTAGTGGCTCTACAAAATAAAAGAGGATCAGACGGTAAGGTGATACTTTGAAACAAGGCTTGTTGTGTAAAGGTATACTCAAAAAGAAGGGTGAGTTCGAGTATGAGGAAACCTTTTTTCGTCGGTAGCTAAGTTTAAGTCGATCCGAATTCTTTTATTTTATTGCTACTCATATTGAATTATGAGGTATAGCAAATAGATATCAAGAGCACTTCCGTGATTGGAAGTCTTGAGGAAAATATCTATGTGAAGCAACCAGAGTGATTCATTGTAAAGGGCTAAGAGCATTTTGTGTGTAAGCTTAAAATTGTTCATCGATGGACTAAAGCAAGCTTCAAGATCTTAGAGAATCTGTTTCGATGAGGAAATCTAGTGATATGGATTTAATCAATGCTCGGATCGATCTTGTGTATTGAAATGAGTTACGGAAACGTGGTGGTATTTCTTGTACTATGCGTAGATAGTATCTTGCTCATTGGAGACAATGAACGAGTATTGTCGGGCGTATGGGTATGGCTCATAAAGCAGTATGAAATGAAGGACTTAAGAGAAGCAAAATATATTCTTGTGATCATGGTGATACGGATCACAAGATAGAATGTTGTACTTATCTAAAGTTTCATGAAATGATACAATCCTTACTCATTTTAACATGTGACTTTATCTAAGGAAATATGTCTTACGACACAAAAGAAGATAAAGGAGATGAAAGCGGTTCCTTATACTTCGACGAATAAGGAAGCTTAATCTAAAGAATGCTATGAACGAAAAAGGATATCTATTTTGCTAAATGCATGCAGAGTCGGTATCAACGTAACCCAAAACAAGAATGATGAACTGTGGTAAGACGTATTTGAAGTGACTGAGAAGGACTGGAAATTATATGCAGGCTTACTGGATAGATTCACTGCTTCTTGTGGATTACGTGGATTCGGATTTTTCAAGTCAGGTAGGATGGCAGTAAATCTACCTCAAGGTTATGTGTTTAATTTTAGGAAGTAGAGTCATAAAGTGGAGGAGTGTCGTATAGAAATATATTTCAGACTCCGCCATGGAAAGATAATAATTTAGAGCCTCTGAGGCAGCCAAAGTATCTGTATGACTCCAGAGACTTCGTGATGACTTAGTTGTGTTTTCTGAGTTTGCCTAAGGTTATCACAATTTATTATGATAATAATAGTACAGTTGCAAACTTGAAGGAATCACGAGCCCATAAGCAATTAAACACATGGAGAGCAAGTACTACCTGTTATGAGTAGTCGTATGATGAGGGAAAGGTTGTTGTCGCCTAGATTGCATCGGATGATGATCTAGTAAATCCTTTTACAAGGACTTTAAAGCGAAATCTTTTGATGGTCGTGTAGTGGGAGTGAGAATTAGATGTATGGCAAAAGACATGACAGCATAGTCTTTTAGTATAAGTGGGAGATTGTTGGATTGTATACTAAAAGTCTAGCTTTTTGTATGAACAATATTATAATAATTTATTTGAAATGAGAATTATATGATCAAATGATTGCATCTTATAATATATTTATATGTCGATGCAATAGTCCACTTGCTTTATACTGTAGATAATATATTGTGCGACAACACGCAAAAGATCATGTTATCGGTTTCCTTATAAAGTATAAACAGATGCTCACAAGCGAGATAGATGGGGACTCTCTATCGGAATGGTTGTAGTGTGATTTGGTATTACTTTGTCTTTACTATAGAATCACATTAGTGCACTTTATGTGTATTAAGCAGGACCGCTTGAGATCGTTCAACTTACACTGAATATATAAGAGAAGTTGATCTCAATTATTATGGATGTTCGTGCTCTTAATCCCTATACAATAACCTCGACATGTAAGGCAGTATTTATTTATTTGATTCGTCAATGGATGAGATTTACATATATTTAAATCAACAAACTCGGTGAGTTGGGAAATACTGCTGTCTCTATGGTGTGTTGTTGATTGTAGAAGGAATTTGTGTCCTATTAAATAGGTTGATGATGTCCCCTTGAGGAGCTCATAAGGATTATTATGTAAACCCAGCTGGTGGATTTATTCCGGCATGATAATGAGTTTGAGTGGTACTACTCTCGGATAAGATATTAATTAATGGAGTTGTCAGTAACTTAATTAATTAATGGACATTGTATATCTTAAACGCGGGGAGACTAACGGGCTCATAATAAGAAAGAGCCCATAATTTAATTATGGGATTAGAGCGGCAGTGCAGTAATAATATTTTAGTGGAATATATTATTATTATTGGACTTAAGTATAATTTTTGGGCTAAATTTGGATACTTAAGCCCAATTGAGGCCCAACTCTATTTTCTCTTCCTGGTCCCTGTTGTAGCCTATATATAAGTCATCTCAATTGTTCTAAACCTAATGGAGACACGCCTAACTGTGAGTAGGGTAGAGAGAACAGCATATTGAGAGGATCTTGAAGATCGTCGCCCATACGTCGTCAAGATTGGATTTGGGAATACAACAGAAGATCAAGAGGTTGTTTGCTATTGTTGTTTGTCAACTTCCATAATTTTTCTAAAATCGCGTGTAAATCTAAACTATTTGTGTGATATACCATTGGAAAGACACGGAAGAGAAGATCATTTTGGCGTATAGGTCACTCAAATCAGAGATCTGATGAGAGAGTTATGACCAAAACGGTAAGGCTGTGCATGCTGCCGGCGAGAATTCATTCTCTTCTTCAACATACCCTGGTGAAAGGTAATATGATTTTATGTTCTTGCTTCTGCTGATATAGAATCATATGGAACCCTAACGGTTCACTTTAACCAAACGATCAAACTCCAATAATTGTTCCATAAAATAGATTTTGAAAGAATACCATTAAAAAAATGCATTCTTTACATCAAGTTAGTGCAAAGACCATCAGTTCATCACACTAAAGAGAGAACAATTCGAACCAGTTGGGCTCCTCACTAAGGTGAGTGACCCAGGTTCTCTTTCCTTTGGGAACGAATAGGAGGAGAGTTATAAGGAAGCTTGGAGAAAGGAGGGAATATGAGTGCTTGGTGAACTAACTACTAATTATACTAACAACTAACTTTGTCCGATAAAAAAAAGAACAATTCAAAATGTGAAGCTTTTGCTACCGGATTGAAGTATGAGAAAAATCAAATCCAGGCAATTGACTAAGTCCTTGAGCCACAAGTCGGGCTTTATATCTATCAATAAATCCATCTGTCAAAAACTTAGTATGGAAAATCCATTTGGATCCAATAACATTAATATTTTAGAGGTCGAGGAACAAAGTTAGCATGTCGAGTTATATAAACGCGAAAAGATTTTGGATCGAGACACCTAAACTTTTGTGAGTGATGTTATAGCCCCAAAAGATGCAAGGGATACTAGGAGGCTCAAATTTGTTAGCCACGTAATCATAAAGATAGGGAATATCACAAAAACCAAAAGGATGAAAACCCTCATAATTAGGAGCCACATGAAATGATAATTCAAAAGGAGAACGTCTTTGAAAGACTAAAGTAGGCAGACAATTGATGGTATAAATAGCACTACTGAAAACCTCAACCCAAAATTGTTAAGGAACACTAGCATAAAACATCATACGAAATAAGTTTCTTTAATATGACGGTGTTTTCTCTCTACGCGTCCATTTTGAGCAGGCGTATAAGGACAAGACATTCTGTGACATATACTATTATCCCGAAAAAAATTTCGAACTCTTCCATTAATAAATTTAGTACCTCCATCACTTTGAAATGTTTTAATCCAACACTCAAACTGATTAGAAACAAATTTATTGAACTGAATAAGTGCATCGTAGAAATCAGATTTTTGCTTCAACGGATAAAATTGATCCCACCAATTCCCTTAAGAGGTACTAAGCATAGAAAGTACTCCCTTTCTAAGTACTATGTTTTATTTAAGTTTAGTTCCCTTCACCCGATAAATCGACCTCTCGATCTAGTCAATCAAATGTTCTACTAAAGGGTTCTATATCTAAAAGGATATTTATCTCTATCTCATTCTAGATTAACGCATATGATGTATATGATAAAATGATTTAATGAATTATCTCAAACACATAATTGATTTCTCAATCTAATCACATGCATGCCTAAACAATAAACCACACAAAATCATCATAAACATCAAAATATTCAACATCAGAGGTACAAAATCAACAAGCTCATTCAACACATAATTTAAATGCACAAATCCAAAAATTATCCAACATCAGTTATGTTGCTAATCTCACAAAGGATATTAGCCTATCATAATTCTAAAGAAAACAATAAGATAAATTGTATCTTCAAAATCCATGGCAAGATCTATTAAGTTGAATACAAAAATTGAATGAAAACTCCCTTAAATTGCTTCAATGGTGATTCTCTCCCTTTCCTTGAAATTGTACCTCTCTCTTGCTTCCTTTACTCACTTGAATGACAGATTGAATTGATGAAGTAATGGGTAGATGGTTGGATGAAGGATGTATTGAAATGGATGGTGAAATGCTCTAAAACAGTGTGTGAGGAGTGTTTTAGCTCTGCCTTGTTCTGGCTGGAATGTTGAATGGAGGGGTATTTATACCTCTTGAAAAAACCCTGATTTTGAATTTGACACTTGGCAGAAATGCACAAAAACTTGGGCAAGTTTTTGTGAAGTGACCGTGTTTTTCTGCATCTTGCGCTTTTAAAAATTCAAAACATACCTTATCGTTAAAATGCATAAAACTTGTGCGAGTTTTTACATAGTGGTCAAGTTCTTCTGCATTTTGCCAAGCTCTCTGGAAGTTTGATCACCTACAGAAAAACACGACATGTGCAGGAAAACGCGAACATGTTTTTATGTAGTTGCACCAATTTTCTAATTTTCTTCAACTTTCTCCATTCACCATACTTTTCTTCATCATTTATCCTCATATAATTACTTAATCAAAGACATAAAAATTTATTATTACTATCAATCCTCAATTCTCAAAATACGGCCGAAAATGATATAAAAATGTGAGACAAATAAATAAAAATACACATAAAAATGACACGAAATATAGGTGAATTTCACGACGATCAATTTTATAACTATTCCAATTTATTTTGGCTTCACAATTTGAATTATGTAGACCCAATAAAGTTCTCAAATTAGCATTAAAATTTTTTCCTAAATTTAATGCCTATGAGCAAGCTATATTGTTGGTATTTTGATTGAATCACCTACCACCCACCAAGCCTGCCCTAATCAGTCTTTTTTAATTTCTCTCTCCAGTCTTTCTATTTTCCCACAAAAAAACTTCTACACTTCGTCAACTCTGCCGCAATCATCCCATTCCACTCTCTACTCCAAGTCCAACTTGTGGACGTACAACTCAATTATAAAGATGAACGAGAAGGCCATGAAATTGAAGTAAGTGGAGAGGACGTGGAAGGAAATGAAATGACGGAGAATGCTTTTTGATTTTTTCTCTTGGTAGATGCAGACTCTCACCACTCTCGTCACTGTCTTTTTCCCAAGGTGGCCCCGTGTTCTTCAAGGCGAAGAATGCCAGAAGTGTTATTCACGGTGGGTGACGACTAGAGTGATGAAGTGTCTAGACTTATTTTGTTCTGCTGGTTTCTAAACGAATGGGCGGATGGTTTTTGGTTTGGCAAGTTGATCGATTATTTCGATTTTGATAGGTTCAAACTGATTTTCCCCGGTTTAATTACTAAAATAGTTTTATGGGAGTTTTCGGACCGATTTCATGCTTCGATTTCTGGTTGAACCTGCCAGTCCGGTTTGAAAAATACTGGTGTATCACTCTTGGGTTATAGTATGTTTTGCTTTATTGTAACGTATCGTTTTTAAATTAAAACATGAATTCAATATGTGTTTCTTACGTGTCGAAAAGTATGTCAGGTTTGAGTTAAAATGTACTCCCTCAGTTCCGTTGAAACGTGGGTGTTTACTTTTTGCACGTTGATTAAGGAGTATAATATTTTAATGTGTAGTGAGGTGAGAGAACTAATATATTAATGCAAAATGGGTAGGTGTATTAGTATGACACGTGGGCCCATGGAAAGAGAAATAATTAATATGTGTGGGTCCTCTTTACCAAAAAAAGGAAATGCACACTTTATATTAGGATGAACCAAAATAAAAAAAAACGCGTACATTTCAATGGGACAGAAGGAGTATTTAGCAAGAGTTAACATGTTATAGTATAACTTGCAACCAGAAACATGTTAAAATATCATCAGTTTGTGTTATCGTATTATATTTATGCTTTGTCGTATTTTTAGCGTTGTTTTAAAATATTATATTTATTATATTAACTGAATGTACTAAGTACAACTGATAAAGTATGACGATTTTGAGTTATATATCTTGCAAATTTAAACGTGTTATATGTATCATCGATTTATCGTAGAAATCAATTTATTCTGCAAATAGAGAAGAGAATGTTAGAATGAAAAATAATGGAAGACAATTACGTGGGCAATAATGACAATGCTAAAACAGATAATGAGATTTCTAAAAACTAGACAAACAAGCAAAATGTTGCAGAAAACATTTGACAATGATACATAGCAATGAAAAAAAAATAGAAAAGTTGAACTTTTGGAAAATCTTGTTGTCAAGTATTCTACGACGTAACTTAGTTGTATTCTTCTTTCCTACTTCTATGAATCTCTCTCTCATCCATAAAAATCTAATTTTTCTCTCATGTTTGAGTGTTTTCTCTTTTTCTTTCTTAAATATCCCTATATTTATTAGGAGATTTTTATATGGATATGAATACAAATTAATTCAATGGTCAAAACAAGTTAGTTTATTTAATAAATTGAAAATGGGTATCAGTCTCAAATAAGCAAAGCCTCACAAGAGATTTTGTCTAGTAACAAATGTAATTATAAAAAATTATTGTATTTAATAAAATATTATGGTTAAAATTGTAATTTATAAAGAATAATAATCAGTTATAACGCATCCTAAATAATTAAATAGAGGATAAAACTTGCGTTCCCCGTGCATCCTTTACTATTGAATGTCGTATTATTTAGTATATGAAAACTTGTACATTTTTTTTAAAAAAAAAAATTCTTACTCAACATTAATATTATTTGTATTTAAATCGATTCTTTCATTAAAAAAATAATATATCTATATAAAATTAGGGCAAAGACTTGTGTGAGACCGATTCACGTTAGGTGAGACGATCAAAAAGTGATAACTTTTATAAAAGAAAGTGATAATAAATTAATGAAGAGTGATAATCTTATTTCATGAATAATTTATAATATAAATAAAAAGTGATAATATTTTATAGCGAAAGTAATAACGTTTTATAGCGAAAATAATAACTATTTTAAAAAGTGAAAAACGGTTTCACGTGAGACGGTCTCACGCAAGACCTACCCTAAAATTAAAGTGCACTAAAATATTATATTTTTGAACATGTGTACCGAAAGCACAAGAAACTAACTATTCAATGAAAGTTTAATATCCAACATAAGAAACGCATGGATTTTTATCAGTTTAAAATTAACAATATAATTATTTTATTTTTCAAAAAAAATATTCATTTATTGTTTGACAAACACCGTAGACGGATGGTGAAAATCTTCCGGTGCACCTTCTCCTGCTGCCGTTTAATTTTCATGCAGTCGTTCATCCAAAAAGCGACCGAGGCCGACATCCGCACCGCCACCCAGGGGCCGATATACATCATCATGGCTTGGAACACCACGTAAAACCCAACGGACTGACTCACTTTCCATTCTCAATGCCTCCCTTTTTTGTTTACATCTTTTGGATTTTAATCCTAAAATTTGTAAATTAGCCAGTGGTTCTGATTCTTCATTTCACAGATCAAACAACAGATGGTAGCAAATTTTTTTATTGATGAGGTGATCATTTAACATTCTTAGTATGATTTTGTAAGGGTAAGTTGTTATTGATCTGTATTTTTGTGGTTTAGAGTTCCATTACTCCTTGGAATTCTCTCTACAAATGGGTAGGGTAGGGCAAAAAACTGATGGGTGGAAAGATATTCCCGTATAATTCGCAATTAAAAAAAAATGAAAAAACAAAGAGGACTGGAGGGGACCGAAAAACCAATGAATTTTATTGTGTATTGGTGGTGACTGATAACAGAAATGACTCATTCTTAAATTACTTTATCAACTTCTGCAACCCCTTTTCACCCATTTGGTAATCCTTTCCATATTTGGTTAATGTAGGGGTCCCTCAAACAGTCTTTAATAATCTACCCTACCCCCTCTTTTCTTCTTTATATTGATTAATGAGCTGTTGTTTCTCAGCTTCAGAATCTTATCAAAAGATCTGCAGAAAGAGAGAGAGAGAGAGAGAGAGTTTGTTACTCAAAGGTTGATCTATGGCTCGTGGGAAGATCCAGATCAAGAAGATAGAGAACCAAACTAACAGGCAAGTGACCTACTCCAAGAGAAGAAATGGGCTCTTCAAGAAAGCTCATGAGCTCACAGTTCTTTGTGATGCCAAGATTTCCATTGTCATGATCTCTAGTACTCAAAAGCTTCATGAATACATCAGCCCCACAATCACGTACGTATATATGCCTCTTATAAACATCCTCAAATCTTGATTAATTATACTTAACTTTTCTTCAACTTTTTCTAGGACTAAGTCCATGTTTGATCAGTACCAAAAGGCTGTTGGGGTGGATCTTTGGAGCTCCCACTATGAGGTTGTATGAGTTATTATTTTTTTTTTTTCCGAAGCGACGAGGGTTGAATCTCAACAGATCGTGGCAGTGCCTTATTGTTCATTTCTTTTGAGAACACTTATTATATATCTTCCATCTGTTTGCAGAAAATGCAAGAGAATTTGAAGAAGCTCAAAGAGGTTAACAGGAATCTAAGGAGGGAGATTAGGTATGTAAATTACCAAACATTTATTTATTAATTTCTGAATTTATTTCATTTTGTATATTTATTTTTGAGTTTATTAATCAATCAGGCAAAGGATGGGAGAGTGCTTGAACGATCTGGGCTATGAACAAATGGTTGATCTTATTGAAGACATGGATAATTCTCTGAAGTTAATTCGTGATAGAAAGGTCATTCATTCTCTTTAGGGTTTCAAAAAAAATTTCTAAATTGAGGTATTACGGAAATTGAACTGGAAAAATAACGGATATGGTAATGTTAAATCTCCTATTGCTTATTGAACAACCTTTTTTTTTTAATTAAATTCTGAAGTTGTTTTAGAATTAATTAATTGAGTAAAAGCACTATAAATTTTGATTAATCACAAGTTAATTGTATAAAATTATGAACGCAATTAATGATACTTAAAATTATTAGTGATAGAAAGCCTTGAGGGATTTTCAACACTCCTTACAAATTTCAATATTCGAGTATGATACCAAGTAAAATATGTATTTTATATACTCTAACTTAATATATCTTCAAATAACAAATTGCAATTATAGTGATCTTACCATATATTGACCATTAAGGGGTGTCACAATTTGTTCTAAAGCAAATACACTTTATTAATTGATAATAATGTAGTATTTTTTTTAATTGAAAATGTTGGCTAAAATATGAATAATATAAATTTTTTATTAAAAAAATTAAGTTTTTTTTAAAAAGAAAATCGAATGTATAAGTTTTTATAATAAATAGTATAACATTTAATTTAATATTAAAAAGTACTACTTTCAAAAATTATGGGAATTAGGGGCAAGGACACACAAGTTTTAGGCTTTTAGCCTGTCACAAATCTATCACATTACAACAACTCTTATTTATAAGAGTAGTGTAATTAGTGTGAAATTGAGTTCCCTGTTACATTTCCGGTGTTTCATTGGTGTTTCACAACATAAAAATATTATACCCTACAAATGACCATTAAACCCTTGGGGCAAGTATTAAATTTTGGGCATTGATTGTGCCACGTATCAATCATTTAATTTATGAAATATTAGGTGAAACCCCATTGTGAAACAGGTGATCTCATTTGCGGAATGTATATGTTTGTTTTGTGGTTTGTCTTGTAAACATTATGACTGCATAATAAGGGCTTTTAATTAATGTGTTCATATGTACAAAAAATAAATTACTGACATTATTCATTATAGTTTGTAATAGTTTTCTTCTTTTTATTGATTAATTTAATTCTTTCAACCATAACAGTACAAAGTCATTAGCAACCAGATCGATACCACCAAAAAGAAGGTACAATGAATGCTTAATTAAGCAACATGAGCTTTCATCTTTCAATTATCTTTCATATCACGCTTTCTTTTTCTTTTCTCTTTTTGCAGTTCAGAAATGTTGAGGAAATACACAGGAGCCTTGTGCTTGAGTTTGTAAGTATCTAATAATTTCATGATGTAATGTACAAAGAAATTAAACAAAGATATTCTCCTGAACTATATTATAACATGATTTATATATATAGGATGCAAGACAAGAGGATCCTCACTATGGATTAGTAGAAAATGAAGGTGATTATAATTCGGTTCTTGGATTTCCACACGGTGGACCGAGGATCATCGCTCTTCGTCTGCCGCCTCATCACCACCAGAGCCACCATCATCACCACCCGAGTCTTCATAGTGGAGGAGCTTCGGACCTGACCACATTTGCTTTGCTCGAGTGAAAAATCTCTATCGACTTGTGTTCTTTTAAGAAATGTATGAACATCTTTAATCTTTATGTTGTTGGTCACATCTTATTAGGAGACTCTCATGTTTGATGGTAATTTGTTTTCTTATGTATTATGACCAATACTGGATTCTCTCTACTATCCTTGTAAGTTATGATGTGTAAGCATTAGTTGGATTTGTCTGTGCCCTATGTCAAAACCAGTTTCTACTACTCATCCTAATTTTCTAGACGTGAGATCTTTCAAGTCCATTGAGGAAAATAATTTTAGGGCATATTTGAAAATCATTATAACCTTGAACCTTGGTTAGTTATATAATGATTGTAATTAAACTAGGAAAGTAAGATTTTTTGTACGTAAAATTTTCCTACTCTCTTCTTCTCCCTTTTACACGTGTGAAATGTGTTTTAAATATGTGAGCGTGAAATAAGGATGTATTTGGGAGAGATGTAATTGAACAGAATTGAGTTGAATATCATTAGGCTCGACTTCAACTTGTTTATATATTCCTCGACTTGAGCTCGGTTCGAGCTCAAGCGAATATTGATATTTAGGCTTGTGCTCGACTCATTCGAAAAATAGTGAGTTCGTGAACAGTTTAAGTTCAGCTCGATAAAAGTTCCGTAATAATAATTTATGTTCAAGCTCGAATTTGAGCTCAGGCTCGAGTTCATTAAAGCTCGAATTCGGGTTTGTTAGAGCTTGTTTACATATGGTTCGAATATGTATGCGAGCCTCTTAACAAACATGTTCACGAATAGGCTCACGAGCTTGTTAACAAAGAAGTTCGATAACTTTCGAGTCAAATACTAAAACAGGCTTAAGTTTGGTTCAATAAGTTCTTCAAACTTAATATTCGGGCTCGGCTAAGCTCGTTTAACTAAACAAATTTAAACGAATATTTTATCAAATCGAGACCCTATCTCCCTATAATTGGGTGGTGGTGTAGAGTAAATTGGGATATTGTATTGTGTGCTAAATATATTTACGATTTGAGATTTAAAATATGAAAATGAGGATATTATAATAAGTTTTTTTTTCTATGATTCGAAACGCTATTAATACATCTTCGGGTGGAATAACTCCGCCCCTTTAATCTTAATAACCTATTACCACACGACTCCCTTTCCCATTCACATTCAGCTCCATAACTTGATCAAGACAACTCACAATAAGCAGAGTGTTAAGTGTAGAAACCAAAAAAATGTATCCACACTGGGGAATCATAATTGTTACAAAAAAGTGGACTTCGAAAAAACAGTTGAGTGCCAAAACAAATATCAGTACAAACAAAAAAGTAGCTCACTACAAAATTATAGCATAACTCACTGCTTCGCGATCTATCCCTGCATGGGAAGCGAACCTGTCGCTGCCTCAGCAGTGCAACTGGAAGCTCAGGGGAAGTCGGAATAGTAGTTATCAATGAAGGATGATGTAGTATATACTAATATCTAACAATCTGAGGGCCAGCGTCTTCGCCTTTCTTTCCATAGGGGTTGCTTTCGTTAAATCCATGCCGACTTCCTTCAATTTTATGTGATTTCTTCCTGAACTTGGAGGCATTGCTATCTATGTTTATGTTCACTTTGGGAGGAGAAGTAAAACAAAAGGACGCCGCCACAGCCTGTCAAAAAAGCAAAAAGGGGGCCTAATAGATGAGTGATAAAATTTTGATAGAATGGCATTTACAAATTGAGTAGTGTGGTTTAGAAGATTCTGGTTTTGTCTTAACTTGTACTTAAGTGTGGCTTCGAGTGATGAAGTAAACGAGTAAAAATTCAAGTTGACCACTCAAATTTATTTAAACAGTGGAAAAATCCATTATTGCATCATCATCAACCCCATCACACCACTAGCCAACCAACATTACTTCTATAACTATTAAAGCTTGAGACATGAAATCATCATTGCAGAATCAGCAAACACAAGCATACAAAGGGAAGCAATAGACGTGGGTAGTCTTAGTAATCCAAATCAAGTAGGGATGGCCATTTATGAGTTTAAGAGAAACCGTTTGTATTGTCCACTTATATGAAAATAGCTAACTAAGAAATTATCAGCTGCAATACACATGGTAGCGGGGATCTGAGGAACACTAGGTTGAACTGGTTAAGAATAATCTTCATCTTCCAAAAATAGATGGCCGCAGAGCAATCAATCAAATTATTCCACAAGTTAATAAGAGATTGCTGCAAATAATGGACACTAAAAATTTAAAAATGCTTAAGTTAAGCATTAAAATTCTTTTATTTTTATTAGTAAGACAAGGCATGATGATATGTTCCACTAAGAAGAGTATAAAAGCACCTGTAGGTCGAGCCTGTGAACATTAAAGATGTCCTTCAAAGAGTGCGAGTTGTATGCCAAGATGTAAGATCTGTATGCATCTTTAGCTGACTTGTTCAGATAATAATTATTTGAAACCAACTTTTCCTGTGTCATGAACATTCCAACAATCATTATTCTCCATGTATCTAAGGAAAAACATTATAATGAAGGTGTTCTTTAATTCAGAATGATGAAAAGCCTCGAGGACAACAAATACCAAGTGAGATTGGACAGTTGCTAGCTTCTTCTGATCATATTCATATTCCTTGACAGGCACTTTCGCAGCCTGAAATTTCCAAACAGATCATGCTTTTAGGACTTGGTTTAGAAAATGGCTTTTAAAGGTTTACACGTTCACAGATCAATATGGCAAGCATGCACACTAAAATTAAACATCTTCTCCTAGCTTGAAAAATTCCAAGCATAAAAAAGAGACATAACAAAGTTTTGTGTAAACAGCAGATTAAAGCACCATGCCACCATGTTAATTCCACTACGGCCACTTCAACATGGTGGTATGCTATTTTCCTAAACAAAATGTCTCGCATACCTTAAGGTATTTAAGAAACTGCAACTCTTCAGGAATCAGAAAAAGCAGAGCATTCCCTTTATTACCATCACCACGAGCTGTTCGACCAACTCTATGAATGTATTCCTAGATGTATTGTAAAATTACAGGTGAGGTAGAGGAATAGGACATTATAAATATACAGTAATCAACTTCATCTGGGAAGCTGTTAATCACCTTGGGCTCATCTGGGGGATCAAACTGCACAATCCAATCCTAAACAAGAGTGAAAAACCAATGCAAGCTTAAACATTGGATACAAGTTAAGAGTAGAGATACATAATCATACATTAAAAAGTAGTAATGATCAGCCATATGGTCTTCACAGTTTCTAAAGCTTTGTCAGACTCAGACACATACTTTGCTCAAGAGAATCATTCCAAAACTATAAGGAGACCC
The DNA here is from genome assembly GCA_023678885.1 of Pogostemon cablin. Taxonomy (NCBI): domain Eukaryota; kingdom Viridiplantae; phylum Streptophyta; class Magnoliopsida; order Lamiales; family Lamiaceae; genus Pogostemon; species Pogostemon cablin. Next base: position 13,023,654 of record CM042984.1, read on the forward strand.
AAGTGAACAAGAAAAAAAGAAATGTTCACAAACTATTAAATCTAATCCAGCAAATATCTGTCGTAACTACACTGTACAAGGTACACTAACATCGCCAATGTGTTTTTATGTGTTAAAGTACAGAAAAACACACATTCATCATTTGGACCCTGAGCCATATAATCATGACCATTATAATAAAAGGTAGATGATGGCATTTTGGCAGCTGAAGCTAATAGGCACTGACGCAGACCACCATGAAGTGCTTTCAGTCTAATATCTGGAATAATTTCCATGCACAATTCACTCACTAATTATTTCATTAGGATGGGGATTGAGGCAATTAGAGGCATGTTTTCTAAACAGAAATAGCATACCACTTTAGGAATATCAAGACCACGTGCAGCTACGTCTGTACATAATAGGATACCCTTGTCTGCCTTACAGAACTCAAAAAAAGTAGAACTTCGTTTCTGCTGCTTTTGCTTGCCATGGATATCAAGACAATCAATCTGAATATATCTCAGAAGTTCAGAATGAAATTTGACAGAATTGCAAGAAGAAAAGAAAACCATCACTTTCTTTGACAGATTTCTTTTCAAGAAAGAATATAGAAGAATAAATCTCTTGGCACTAGGAACAACACAGTAGCCTTGCTGCAGGCCTTCATTGGTGACCTACACCATAAAATATTGACTTATTATAAAAAGAATGTTACAAATTATTATCAACCAGATAGATAGAGCAAAAAGTTCGCTAACCCTCTTCCTTCCATCATCAACATCAATATAGACAGGAGTAGACTGAAAAGATAAGCGTGCAAGATCCTCAACCTGAAAGAAATAAAATACATTTCTTTGAGTCCTTCAGAAAACAAATGTATAAGACTTGTCAAGTAGTATCTTCTGACAATTATCATATATGTGCATAGAGGAGGAGTATTACCCAAGTTGGGAAGCAATTATGGTATTTTAAATGCTAGCAAATCAGTCAAATCAATAAATGAAACAATGACTTTCCAGTTCCTTTCTTATATCATGTGGGTTTTTCCCCAAAATAACATCTAGAATGCCATTCTCCTGTAAATAAGTGTATGTACCTTCTTTGTTTGAGTTGCAGAGAAAAGAGCCGTTTGCCTTACCTGCAGAATGTAAACAAGTTCATTGCAATTCTCAAACAGGGTAATTACATGAAGGCCAATATTAATATTATTCTTATTGCAGCAAAAACAGAGTATAACTTCCTGGAACAGCACAACAGAAGTGTATAAAACGCACTGCCTTTCTAGTCACTAGAATAACTGAAGGGAATATGAGGCAGGGGGGTCTTAACTGAGTAACTGACACAATGTTTGAATAATTACGGACACAGAAAAATTCCTGTGACATGCCAAATCACCAAACTTAGTTCTAGCAACAAGTACCTTAGGCAAAATTTTGATAATTTGCTTCATTTCTTCTTCAAAATTAGCTTCCAAAATCCTATCAGCTTCATCAATAATGAGGCACTGCATATTAAAAAAAAGCATAGAAATTATGGCAAGTAATCTGCAAACATTATAGTTTCCATAAGAAGGTTTTGGATGTTTCAGTAAAGCTCCACTTAAGACCTCAACTACATATAAGTTTCAAACTTATGTTGGAAATTTCAACAGAATACATAAAAGTTGGAAATTCTGATGAATAAGTTGGTTATCTGGGGTGGTAAAAAGGAGTATGAAATAATCAATCCAATGAAAACCTTAAATGTAAAGGTATAAGAAACTATTGAGACGATAAAAACAAACAGAAAAACATAAACTACCATGTAGCTTTAACTGCATTATTAAGATGGTTGTATAACAGAGCAATTATTCACTGCCCAGAGGGATCAAGAATCAAATTTAAACGTTGAGGAAAAAGTAATACCTTAAGGTTTTTGAATATAAAGCCTTTTGTATTTTGGAGATGGTCAAGCAGTCGGCCAGGGGTTGATACTAAAAGATTTACTCCTTTTGCAATGCGCTCTGCTTCTCCTCTTCTTGCTGAACCACCGATTACAAGTCCCAACGTCTGCGAGTGATCCTTCAGAAGGCTCTTTGCTACACCATGTGTCTGTATGATTTATTGAGATTAGCCTTAAAACGGAGTAGATACTCAATTACGACAATGCTTAGTTATGTATAAAGATTTATCATAACAGCTGATAAGCTTGTAACATAGCCATCCACAAGTAGAATAAACAGCAAAGATTCAACTGTGAAATGTATATGAAAAGCCACAGGGAGCATACAAGATGGCATTCCAGTGAACTGAAATTCAAGAAGGGACCAAATGCTTCACAGAATCTGACTGGAGATTTATAAAGCTTATTCATCACGGAATACATAATAAATTAATAATTGAAAAAAGAACAGATAGTAGAAAAAAAAAAAGACATCCGTTGTTCAGCTCATGCAAGAAGCAACTGAAAAATATGGTCCCGATAGCCACCAGTCAGAGGTGGGGAAGCATTAGCTCAGAATGACACATTTTTATACCAATAACAGTTGAGGAACAAAACAGTATATCTCACACAATATATAAAAATAAGAATACGGGAAGGTAGTCAAATCTTAGCCATTGGGAAGATTTGTATACCTGTATGGCCAATTCTCTAGTTGGACAGATGACAATGACACCCGTCCCATTACGAGGTGTAAAACGTATGTGATGCAATAATTCTACAGCCGGTACCAAAAAGGCTAGGGTTTTTCCGGAACCAGTCCTTGCAGCTCCAAGAACATCCTTGCCTTCCAAAAGGGGTGGAATTGATCTAGCTTGAATCTTCATGACCCAAAACAAAAATAATCAATAAATAAATAATCAGCATAGGATTTCAATCTCACTTTCTGCGTGTTACAAGTACCCAGAATAAAGAGTTGCATACCTGAGTCATGTACGTAAAATTCATCTCTTTGATGGCACTCATGGTGGGTTCGGACAGCGGCAGCGTTTCAAAGGCTTCAGAGCTCATAATTCCAGAGGCATTTACCTTGGCCTCTCTCTTCAAATTAATCTCTTCTTCCGCTTCTTCATCCTCGCCCTCTGCAGTCTTCTTCCTTCTCGTTTCTTTCTTCTTCACCTCAGCAACCACTTCTTCTGCTACGTTCTCATCATCATTCAAGTTATCGCACTTCTCAACTTCTTCTTCACCATCATCTCTCTGCGGTTTCGACTTTCTCTTGCGCTTCTTCTTCGTAGAATCCATGGGAGTGACAGCCATTACGAGTTCAAGGTTTCCAAGACGGGTGGGAGTCGGTTCAAATGTAATTTGGGAAAATAGGGTTAAGAATTGTTATAGACAGTTCGCTCTTTATCCAAGCCGGACCGGGCCTACATGGCAGCCCATTACGCTACGAAGCCTCCAATCGGGCTTTTTTGGCAGCCCATTTAACCAGAGTATTGCTACTAAAAAAAAATTTCAAGTTCGGTTTTTTTTTTATTTATTTTTTTTTTTATAACTTGTAAACTAGTAAATAGTAATAAAATTTTATTAAATTTTTTTTATATGTTTTATTAAAAACTTTGCACATTTTAACAATAATCATAAATTAAAAAATGATATACAGTATACAGTACTATAATATTTTGAAGGCAAAAATTTGTGTAAGGCCGTTTCACGAAACTTGTGCGTATGACGGAGAACAAGTTCACATCCTCAAATAAGGAAATATACAAAAATCAACATAACCCCACAACACACTTTAATTATAAAATTGTCACTCTTTTACAAATCACATGACTTATTTTATAATTTACTTATTACCTAAAAATATCAAACTATCCCTAAGTAAAACAAAAAGTAACTTTTTCTTAAACTTCGTATCTACAGTAACTATGAACTTCTCTTTGTGACGGAGAGAGTACGATATTATTGTCTACAAATCAAAGCTTAAAATTATAATGTTTACACACGTGCGTGTCCTTTGGTAGGCAGTTTAAGTTTTGTGAAGAGTGTGTAAATTGAGCTTTTCTATTAACACTAACTGTGTGTTGCACGTGGCATACACGTATTAGTTTGTAATGTGATTTTTTTATTTCTTTTTTTTTCGCAATTTTCTTCTTGCGAATTTCTTTTTTTTTTAAATAATATTAACAATTTCAATAAATCTTTTATTTAGTAATCACTTTTAAATTTCATTTCGTACATTTTTTAAAAACAAACAATGTTAATTTGATCTTACCAAGAGTTTTGTGTTTTGAATGAATTTGCCTATAAAAATGATAAGGTACAATTGTTCATATAAAATTATATATTGTGGAAGATAATATGCAACATTTAGGTTGGTCTGCCTTTTGAAGTGTATTAATTATTATGCATATCAAATTTTAATAGGGAATTTTTTTTTTTTTTTGTAAACTTGTGGAATGAATGTATTTCTTTCTATATGTTTTCTTTTTTTTTTTTGCGAAGCTTCCTTTTCAACTATTTAATTTAAAATTGTGTTGTTTGTTAGTAGTTTTTTTAATTATTAGTTGTTTTAATGAGAATTTTATGATATATTTTAATAAATAGCTTCGTGTTACTTTTTCATTGAATTTTCTCTTCCCTGGATATTAAAATGGAAACCTGAATTTGGTTATACTAAAACAGGTATTCCATGTCTTTACAGAACTTATCATATAAAGTTCTGGGAAAAATTGGTGGAAATTGATCCACAAACAGGAAAAATGAATGGAGAAGAAACTTTTTCTCTACTATTTAATTTAAAATTGTGTTGTTTGTTAGTAGTTTTTTTAATTATTAGTTGTTTTAATGAGAATTTTATGATATATTTTAATAAATAAAAGCAAAATATATATATATATATATATATATATATATATATATATATATATATATATATATATATATATATATATATGGCAAAATCTACTGTACACAATTGTTAAGGTTCAACCGGGTCAATTTTGATCAGTTGACCTGACATATATAAGGAATTTGAGTAATCTAATTCCATTTGATTCAACTAGCTCTCGCTCTGCTCCCAGCTTCCATCCACCGTTCTCTCCCACCACCGCCTCTCCCGCTCTGTCACCTCTTTCCACTGTTGATGCGTTTCGCATGAAGAGAATCTGTCTTCTCTCCCCAGTCCACCACCGCCTCTCTGCTCCATCACCTCTCCTACGCCGCCTCTAATCCCTTTCCACAACCGCTCTCTCTGTTCTCACCACCGCGTCTCGCTGCAATTCTCTCCTCGCTGCTATGGTTCTCTTCGCCACTCTCTTCGCACTACGATTATACCCTAATTTTTGTTAGATTCTCCCCTTTTTACAAATATTAAGAATTTCTTAAGTCTAGTTCTCTTCGTCACTCTCTTGGCACTGTGATTATACCCTAATTTTTGTTAGTTTCTTCCATTTTTACAAATATTATGAATTTCTTATATCTGAATAATTACTAGTTTGAATTGAAATTGATTGTATCCATCAATTCTTCCTATCCATTATTCTAATGTTTTTAGATTTTATCTGTTTATCAAATTTATTTCGGTAGGAATTTGGTAGAAGTTCAGATCTATATGAATGTTTAGTGTTTTGTTAATGGTTGTTACATTATTGGTAGATCGAGATCAACAAAAGTTTCAAATTAAGTTTAAGAAAGAGTTTTGAAGAATTTCACCCCAGCAGTAGAATATTCATATTGAGTTTCCATTTATTTTATTACACAAATTTATTAATGTATGTTATATATTAAACAAATGTATTTTGTTTTATTCTCAATTGTACAAGCGTTTCTTCATAGAAGATTCAGATTGAGTTTCAAGTTATTTTATTATTGTAATATACTTGGTAGAAGATTAAGATTGAGTTTCAAGTTATTTTATTATTGTAATTTATTAGTGAATGTTATATATTAAATAAATGTATTATGTTTTATTCTCAATTGTATTGTATTATGTTGCATATAAAAATGGAATTAAATTGATTGATTTTTAATATACTTTACTATTTTAATTGCAATTCTCATAATAGTATTTTTTTAATAAATGTATTATTTTTTTAATTTTATTTATATTATATATATATATATATATATATATATTCATTTGTAGTTATACATTTAAGTGTAAAAAGTAATACATGTATTAAGAAATTTATATACATTATTGAACTATAATGATTATTAAAATGTGTATTGAAAAAATAATTAATATATATTTTAAAACATTTAAAAATAAAATTTTAATTATATAAAAATAACATGTTGATTAATTAATTAATTAAAATAAATATACTTGAAACATCTTAATAATTAACTGCATTAGTTATAATATATTAATGTATATATTTTTATTAATAAATGTATTACTTTGTTTTATTGATAATAATGTTTTTTATTAACATTTTTATTAATATTTTTATCAAAAAATAACCATTCATTTAAAATTTTAATTTAAGTATCAAAATAATACATTTACTTTTAATATTTATTAATGAGTTGATATCTGGTGCACTCAAGTGTACGCTTGCACCCATGTGTATAATTTTGTATATTCAATAGTGTATATATATTTCTTAATAATTGTATAGTTTTTTTACATTCAGTTTACATTAAAAAAACTTACGAATAATTCGCTAACGAAGTGTATATATTTTTATTCATTAATGTATATACTTTTATTCATAAGTGTATAAGTTCTGAAAATGGGTGCACATCGCCTTTATTAATAATGATATTCATATCACTATTATCATTAATATATATTCATTCAATTATAATTTTATTAAAATATAAAAAATAATACATTGAACAAATAAGCATATACAATAATTAATAATACTAAATACATTTCTTATTAAAAAAGAATACACTTTAATATAAAAATTAATACACACTGCCCCTTCAAGTTCATCATCGGTGTCATCCTCCACCAATTCTCAGTTCCTCACCTGGTGTCATCCTCCCACTCCTCAATTCCCAGCATTCCATCCTTCCACCTACATATCATTCCAATCTCTGCTACCTCAATGAACCTCACAACCTCCGCTGTCTCAATAAACTGACGACGGAGATCAATGTCGATTTCTGTCATTCCCAAATTTTTATAGTTATCAATTCTCAGTTCCACCTCAATTCAGGAACCTCAATTCTATACTGGTTTTGCTCAACCTCTTTCTCCTGAATTATTTTAATCTCCTGAATTGTTTTAATCGTTGAATTACTTCTCAAAAAATTTGGATCTAAGGGATGTTGGGTAAAAACAACGATGTGAGAGGACGATGGAGAGATGTTATTACTACGCCGCCCAACCAATTGACGAAGAAAATCAACCTACGATTCCTCCATCGTCGCCCACCGAAGTTACTAATTTTTCAATTCTACCTCAATTTCCCCGATCTGAATGGTGGATTTGATCAATCTCTTTCTCAAGTCGGTTTCCATGACTATATTTCCCTAATTTCTTAGATTTTTCATCTAAGAGACGACCGAGGTGAAAACTCTAATTGAAGGACAACAGAGTGTTGGATGTTGGTGATAGAGTAGTTATTTTAGTATTTTATTTCTAGTCAATAATTTTCTTGGTTAGAATATTTAATTTCTTATTTCCTTATTTCCTGCAATATTAGTAATTAGGGTTAGGGTTGTGATTAGGCCTTAGCCTCTTTAAATACGTATGTTATTCCAGGGTTGAAGGATAATAAGAAATATTCATTTGCAACCTTAATTGGTTTGTGGAATTCATCTCTGTGGCCTTCTTTGAAGGAGTGCAGCTTTCGGGCTTGTGACGGAGAATTCATTCTCCAGGGTCCTCTCGAGTGATTACTTTTTTGTTTATTTTATTTATTCTTTTCTACTGTTTTTGCATCTCTATTAATTGGTCCGACCTGCCATCTCTCTTCGCCAATATGCCTATTGGGGAAGGGAGAATTGAATCAGTCGTATTGGAGAGATGCAATAAAATTAAGAGGGTTTTGAGTGACGCTACGGCTGTCCTAAAAGCCCATGATGAAAAATTCTCCAAAATGAAGAACAAACTTGATCTCGTCCTCAACAAATTGGAGGGGTTCGGGTTGATGGGATCGCCGACTTTGCCGCCACTACCAACCCCTTTTGATACGGTGTTTGTTTCTGAGGGCACCCACCCTGTCACGCAACATGGGTCGTCCCTTCCTGCAACTGTGCCCGTCGCCACCATGCCGGCTCCGATTCCGCCGCCTACATCGATCACGCTACTACGGATGGACCTTCTGCTGCCTGTGGTTCCACCAATCCCTTTGGTTGAGCTACCCAAGACAGCATTTCCTCTTGTTGATAGTTTAGCCCCGAAGGGCAGGCTAGACCCCGCAAACCAATTTATTGTGGTTCACGACTCTCCCTTGTGTGGCTATGTGGATATTAGCGTTCTACCCATTCTATTGGAGGGTGCTGGTGAGGAGCTCTTCGAGTCCATCGACCCCTTCGCGAAGGAGTCCCGACTTTTCCTTCCACTCAATGTTGAACCGGATGGTTATGGTTAAGTGCAGCCTTGGGGTCAAGGTTGTTTGGGGACAGAAGCATTGATAGAGAAGTTATTTTAGTATTTTATTTCTAGTCAATAATTTCCTTGGTTAGAATATTTGATTTCTTATTTCCTTATTTCCTGCAATATTAGTAATTAGGGCTAGGGTTGTGATTGGGCCTTAGCCTCTTTAAATACGTATGTTGTTCCAGGGTTGAAGGATAATAAGAAATATTCATTTACAACCTTAATTGGTTTATGGCGTTCATCTCTGTGGCCTTCTTTGAAAGAGTGCAGCCTTCGGACTTGTGACGGAGAATTCATTCTCGGGGGCCCTCTCGAGGGATTACTTTTTCGTGTCTTTTATTTATTCTTTTTTACTGTTTCTGTATCTCTATCAGTTGGATGTGATGATGGAGGATGGCAGAGCATAAGAGGTAGCGGCAAGAGAGAGAAGATAGGGTGGGCGATGGAGTGAGGGAGGTGACGAGGTGAGGGATAGAGAGAGAGGGGGATGGAGAGAGAGAGAGAGAGGAAGAGGTGGACGATGGAGTGAGGGAGGTGATGATACAGATCGACAGAGTGAGGGAGGCGAGTGGCGTGAGACACAGCGGCGAGAGGACAGTGTAGGGTGAGAGACAGATTGCTGGTGAGAAATTGTGAAAGTAAATGAGGGAGAATCGAGTTCTTATTCCTTATATATCGACCCATTTTGTATATATGGATAGCTGGTGTTAACGTACATAATTGTATATATATATACAAAGAAAATAAGCCGAGCCCCAAGCAAAAAACTTCTTGTGGCTCAGCTTCCTCGGGCGGAAGCCCCTATAAGGTTTGTAGAAAGACTTTACAATTTTTCAAGGCTCTATGCGGCCACATGAGTGCCACCCGAAGAGGGATTGGCGGGGAATTGTTCCCCCGGACCACACGGATGGCTGGTTAAAGAATATCTGGTTAAAGGGATGGCCTTCCTCAGCCAAGTTCTATATATATATATATATATATATATATATATATATATATATATATATATATATATATATATATATATATATATTCATACTGATTTGCAATGTGAGGTGTTCTCTCCACATGAATTCATGTTGATTTGTCATTTTCACAAATTTTAGAATTTTCAGTTATATTTTTATTTAATTCAAAGTTCACCTTACATTTAGCGTTATGCAAATTAAGAAAATTATTAATACATTTATCACATTGCCACACCCTCTCTTTTTATGTGTAACGTTTTGTGTTATGAAAATTATGAAAATTTATTAGTGGAGTTATCACATAGCCACACCCAGACCTCCCTCTATCTATCAACAAAGAAGCTACTTATCTTTCCGCCTACCGCCGTAGATAATCAGGTTTATCAACCTCCTCGACTCTCAATGCAACCTCTTCCTATTCATCTTTCCGCCCGCAGCCGTAGATAATCAGGTTTGTCATCCCCTCTCAACTCTTTTTGTTAAAATTTGGGTATATGGTCATCTCCTCCTTCATTTATCAATAATTATTCCAATTTGAATTTCTTCCATGCCGAAATTCACTATCTTAATTTATGCAGGAGGAAATGACATTCTACAACATGATCGCGGCCTCCATAGAGCTCCTCTTTGCTCCAACACCGCCCCACTATACGTATTTCTATTTCTATTAAGTAAATTTTCCCCATAAAATAGAGAAAAGAGCAACAAAAACTCTAAGTTGTGGCATTAGACACTACAACAAAAAAGCATTAAGACACCACTAAATACACTACATAGATTAGAAATATGTGTTATTGTATGCTTTATATATGTTGTCTTAAATATATATGTTGTCTTAAATTTTTTTGCACGTACAAAGACAACACATATTGACTAGTGTTGTCTTAATGTAATGTCACATATGTTATTTTTCAGGTAATTTATTATAAGACAATATATATGACAACATATGTTGTCGTAATTTTTTTTATGCACAAAGACAACATATATTACAATATATATTGTCTTAAATTGTTGTAATGATTTTTTTTCATAAACTACATACTATATGACAATATAAATTGGGTATAATATAATATTTTCTAATTAATTTATTTTGAGGCAACATATATAATTTGAATATGTCATTAATCATAAATTTGTGAATTTTTTTAAAACTAATTAAACATTAAATATATAATAATAAATTTTTTAATTTTAATTAAATATGAAATAAATTTTAAAAATTATAAATTAAAGATTTAAATTTTCAAAAATTATATAAAAAAACGATATTGTCCTTGATGAGAAAATTTTAATTACTATAAAAATTTTAAAATTAAATTTATTTAATAATTAAAACAGTTTACTTAAAAATGTAAAAGCATATTTAAGTAGTTATATAAAAAATTCAAAAAGTATTTACTAAATAAAAATAATTGAATAAAGATAGTATTTTATATAATTTTTTATTTCCAAAATGCTTTAAGTTTTTTCCCCATAATTAGAAACTCTAGTGTTTGTTGGATTGTATAATAAAAGTCTAGCTTTAGTATGAACAATGTTATAACAATTTATTTGAACTGAGAATCATATCATCAAATGATTGCATCTTATAATTTATTTATATGTCGATGCAATAGTCCACTTACTTTATACTGTAGATAATATGTTGTGCGACAACACGCGGAAGACCATATTATCGGTTTCCTTATAAAGTATAAACAGATGCTCACAACCGAGATAGACGGGGAATCTCTATCGGGATGGTTGTAGTGTAGTTTGGTATCAGCTTGTCTTGGCTATAGAATTACATTAGTGCACTTTGTGTGTATTGAGCAGGACTGCTTGAGATTGTTCGACTTATACTGACTTATAGAAGAACTTGATCTCTGTTATTATGAATGTTCGTGCTCTTAATCCCTATACAATAACCTCGATGCGTAAGGCAATATGTATTTTTTTTATTCATCAATGGGTGAGATTTACATGTAATTAAATCAACAAGCTCGGTGAGTTGGGAAATAGTATTGTATCTATGGTGTGGTGTTGATTGTAGAAGGAATCCGTGTCCGTTATAGGTTGATGATGTCCCCTTGAGGAGCTCATAAGGATTATCATGTAAACCCTGCAGGTGGATTTATTTCGGCATGATAATGAGGTTGAGTGGTACTACCCTCGGATGAGATATTAATTAATGGAGTTGTCAGTAACTTAATTAATTAATGGACATTGTATATCCTAAATATAGGGAGACTGTCTGGCTCATAATAAGAAGAAGTTCATAACGTAATTATGGGATTAGAACGATAGTGCAGTAATAATATTTTAGTGGTATATATTATTATTATTGGACTTAAGTATAAGCTTTGGGCTAAGCTTGAATACTTAAGCCCAATGGAGGCCAAACTCTAATTTCTCCTCCTGGTCCCTGCTGTAGCCCATATATAAGTCATCTCAGCTGTTCTAACCCTAGAGAGACACGCCTAACACGTGAAGAGAGTAGACAGAATAGCAAATTGAAAAGATCTCAAAGATCGTCGCCCACACGACGTCGAGATTGGACTTGGAAATACAGCAGAAGACCGGAAGGTTGTTTGCTGCAGCTATCCGCCAACTTGCACGATTTTTATAAAATCTTACAGATGCAGAATTCAACTTGTGAAATACTAATGGAAAGCCACGCAAGAGAGGATCGTTTTGGTGCATAGATCACTCAAATCCTATATCGGATGAGAGAGTTATGCCCAAAGCGGTGTGGCTACGCAGGCTGCCAGCGAGAATTCATCTTTTCCAATATACCATGGTGAAAGGTAATATGTTTCTTGTTTCTTGCTTCCACTGACTGTTAGAAACGTTTGGAACCCTAACGGTTCACGTTAACCGAATGATCGAATGCCAACAATTGGTATCAGAGCTTCAGTTTCGTGGTGAATCGTGACACGTTAGGCTAGGGTTTATGTGGAATACATGATATTAGGGTTGTAGAACTTGTTTCTTGTTATGTGCCCTAATTTTATGCACAACGATGAACTTTGGGTGGTGGTGTTGGAGACGATGGCGAATTCGCACAGCGGGACGGTGAGCGATGGAACTGCACGATAAGCAGTGGCACAATGCGATGGCATGGCAAGCACGATAGCCTACAATTTTTGTTCATGGGTTGCAGGGTACCGTGCGATGGCCGAGCATCAAGTAGACTTGAGCGGCGGTGGTCGATGAGGGGTGACTATCAGCGGCAAAGCAGTGCGATCAGGCATGATGATTGGGCCTAAATGATGTGCTGCTGCGATGACCTGGTTGACGGTTTACCTCGCTAGGGTTTTAGATAAGGCCGGATGTCGATGATGCAACTGCATCGATGACTAGAGTGGTGTCCATCAGTAGGAGGTATGGTGACTAGGGTCCAGACGACATGCTTCCAGAATGAACTGCAGGCTGTTTTCACTCGCCTGGGTTTGAAGAAATCCAGGTTGCGATGGCGCGAAAGATACCAGCTATGCTCGCCGACGTGTTAGCCTTGCTGGTAGACGTGATGTTGACAGAACAACAAGGCTGGGCACGACATCCGACGGCATGATTATGGAGATTTACTGACGCGAAGCAGTCAGCTGTCCTGGGAGGGTGTGATGGTTTTTTCGGCGAGTTCACCGTTCATTTCGGTCAAGTCTTGACAAGCTTCGGGCGGGTCTCCTTCCTGGCCTATCGAGTCTCCAACAAATTTTTTGTCGGGTCAGCTTTTTTCTGGGTAGTGAGTGCACGATGGCATGCTTCTGGTGCCCGGCAGCGTGTGATGATGCTCGAAAGTGTGCAGATGGGCTATGACACCCGGATGGTGCCATGTGAAGATGTGCTGGCCGCACAGTTGGCGCTCGGAGGCGTGCTGGGTAGCAATCCGGCATGCTCGTTTGCTAACGAGTATGGAGAATGGGAGCACGACAGGATGGAAAGCATGCACGACGGGGTGATGTGGAGCACGGAAGTGTGCTAGACACACACGGTGGCTGTCGAGCGTGTGAAGCGTGATGTAGTGTGCGATGCCGGGAGTAGAGAAGACGGCACGGTTGCTGGTGAACTGGGTGCATCTTGCACGGCACGACCTAGCTGCTTAGCCGGCACGAGTCGTGCAGGGTACCAGGGAGTTGGGCGTGCGGCTGGACAAGCACGACGCATGACAAGGGCAGCACGGGAGCGGCATGACTCGTGCAATGATTAGCACGAGTCATGCCAGCATGTGTGTAGTGTGGCCAGCGGGCCCATTTTCGCTCGTGACGTGCAAGCCAGGGTGGTGATATGCATCGGGATATGTGGTGGTCCAGGCTGCGGGACAAGTAATCTGGAGGAAAATTCTTGAAGACCCGCTTCTTGAAGCCCCGCGACCTCGATCCCTGCAACCTCACCGGGAAGGTCGATCCCCATCAGTGTTGCCCGCATTCATGCTTGGTGGCGAACAATCGAATTTGCTGATATATAACTGCCATAATTGATTTTATTATCTGATTATTGTTATATATGCTATGCGTGATTCTCTGTGATTTACTGTCTTGTTTGCCGTAATAGGAGCATACTAGGTTGCATATTTTATTATGAATATTATATGCATGTAAAAACCCTCAGTGTTAAATAACTAAGTGGGAGAGGGGATTGGTTAAAAGTCCCCGCGGCCTCCATTATTGGTTTATAGGTGATGCAAGTATACTTGTGTGTTGGCTATAGTGTCTTCCTCCCCATCGGATGAGTATATTTGTGGATCACTAGTACAGACTTCGTTAAATAATTATTATTTTGTAATGTGATGTACGTAAACTTGCATGTTGGCTATAGTGCCTTCCTCCCCATCGGATGAGTTTATTTGCGGATCACTGTACAAACTCATAATTGATGACTGTAGGAAGTTATCCGAACGCGTGTGTACTTCTCCATCTGTAAGGCACATAAGCTTGTGCAATGGACTTGGGGTCAAATAATGGTGTACACTTAGTGCAAATAATAAGTATCCTCCCCATCGGAGTCATTGCTTTTATTTGCATGGCTAAAAAAGAACCGACTATTAATTATTTTGTCATGAGGTTAGGTTGACAAATGAAATTAATGGGTAAAACCTTCTCTTGTAAATGTTCGAGTTTGTAAACGTCCACACTATCGTGGCTTGCAGACTCACGGTGCTTGAGATGTCGGTGAATTTATATTTTATATTATTTTGAGGGAATCAATATAAATGGATAAATTCAAAGATTTATCGGTGTTTTTATTTGTGATTCTCTGTAATTTCAAAATGATTTTATCTCGCTTATTGTTTACTGAAAGAAATTATATTTACTTGTCCAAAATTAGATGATTAGAAAAGAATCTTGGTTTTGAATTTTACTGCTTAGGAAAATAAAAATGTGTTCTCACTAAAGATGTCATATGATGCCTATTAAAGTCTCTAGTGGAGAGGTGAGAGGTTCACAGAAATATGATGGTCTCATGCGACTCTTCAGATACTTGAGTAAGTTAGAAAAGTAAGAGGTCATGGATAAGTTGATGAATGAATTGGGAATGCTTGGAGTACAAATTGAAGGGGGAACCTAGATCAATTTATTTTTCATAATTTGCCTGGATGTTTTGAGCAAGTTCTATCCGAAATACGAGAGGTTGTATATGGTGGGGAACTTCTGACAAAACATGTGGCGAAGGAAATCCAATTTCATCAAGATGTGAACAAGTTTAGTATCTCATTCACTAGTTGTTGAAGCATGATTAGAGATGACATCTACTGACACGTTGTGTATAGATACCGGAATCACTAAATGTCTGCAATTAAGTGATGATGAGATTATTATAGACATGTGTAAAACTACGAGAGTAGTGGCTGTTGCAGTGGGAGTTGTTTATTTATCTTACGATATGAATAAACGGTTGTTTTTTAGAAATTGTCTTTACGTACGTTTTTTATAGAAAGAATTTAATTTCTGTTTCTATGCATTTACGGATGGATACTCCATTTCATTTAAATGACATGGTCATAGTGATGAGGAATGGAGCTATAATCTGTTGTTGTACGTTGGTGGACAATTTGTACTCTTAAATCATGTTAATCCCACGGATGCAACAAATAGTAATTAATAATGCGTCTTCTAATTCTAATAAGAGAAAGACTCTTATGGAAATGATTAGATAGATAATGAATTATTTGGAATTACTAAATTCATTTTATGGGTATGCCCTAAAAACAGCATGTCGTATAACATTTTCTGTTTGTGGGATATTCTAGAAAAATGAAGGGTGTTAATTTATTTAGTCCAAAAAATCGAAGGTGAATGTTAACAAAACCCTAGATTTGGAAAAGGACTATGTAATACATCACAAACCTATGTGTAAATTGTTCTAAAGGAAGTGAGAGGGAAAACATAAAGTATTAGTACCAATTGTACAAGAGGATATACCACAAGGTAAACTGCAACGCGTGTCACGTCTGATACACAATTACATGTAGTGTCTTATCGTAGTGGGAGGGTTGTTCGACAACCTGTAAGATATATGTTTTGAGAGAGTCGTGAACTTGGTCCCTAGCAAACATGGAATAGACCCACGGATACGACGAAGCACTACAAGATAGAAATTCAGAATCTTAGCAAAGTGCAATGAATGTTGAAATAGAATCGATAAATTCTAAATTAGATCTAGCTGCTTGTAGAACTACGGATGGTGTGAAAGCCATTGGAAGTGGCTCTGTAAAATAAAAGAGGATTATAGGATAAGGCAAAAACCTTGGAAGCAAAGCTTGTTGCGAAAAGGTATAATCAGAAAGTAAAGGTTTGACTATGAGGAAACCTGTTCGCCAGTAGCTATGCCTATATTGATCCAGATTCTTTTTGTTGCTACTCATATGGAATATGAGGGATAACAAATAGATGTCAAGACAGCTTTCCTGATTGGAAGTTTTGTGGAAAACATCTATGTGAAGCAACCAGAGTGATTCATTGCAAAGGGCTAAGAGCATAGTGATAGTAAGCTTAAAAGTTTCCATCGATGGACTAAAGCAAACTTCAAGATCATGAAACATCCGTTTTGATGAGGAAATTCAAGCATATGGATTTATTCAATGCGCGGATGTGTCTTGTGTATTGAAAAGAGTGATAAAAAGGTGGTGGTATTTCTTGTGCTGTACATAGATGATATATTGCTCATTGGAGACAATGAAATAGTATTGTCGGGCGTATGGGTATGGTTGATAAAGCGGTATGAGATGAAGGACTTAAGAGAAGCAAAAATATCTTTTTGATCATGGTAATACGGACCACAAGAAAGAATGTTACGCTTGTCTCAAGCTTCATGAGATGATATGATCCTTATTTGTTTTAGCATATGACTTTATCTAAGGAAATGTGTCTTGAGACATATAAAGAAGATAAAGGTGATGAAAGCGGTTCCTAATGCTTTAGTGAGCATCAAGGTAACCCGAAACAAGAATGTTGAACTGTGGTAAGACATGTACTTATGTACCTAAAAAGGACCAAAAATTATATGTGGGCTTACCGAATAGATTCACTACTCCTTATGGGTTACGTAGATTCAGAATTTTCAAATCAGATAGGGACGACAGTAAATCCACCTCGAATGCTATGTGTTTAATCTTAGGAAGTAGAGCCATAATGTGGAGGAGTGTTATATAGAAATATATTTCAGACTCCGGACTCCATCATGGAAAGATGATAAATTGGAGTGTATGAGGCAGCCAAAGTATCTGTATGACTCTAGAAACTCCACGATGGATTTCGAAGTGTTTCTAAGTTTGCCCAAGGTTATCATAATTTATTGTGATAATAATAGTGCAGTTGCAAACTTGAAGGAATCACGAGCCCATAAGGCAATTAAACACATAGAGCGCGAGTACCACCTGTTACGAGAAATCGTATGATGAGGGAAAGGTTGTTGTTGCCAAGATTGCATCGGATGATGACCTAGTAAATTCATTTACAAGAACCTTAAGGCGAGAGCTTTTGATGATCGTGTAGTGGGAGTGGGAATCAGATGTATGGCAGAAGACATGACAGCATAATCTTTTAGTATAAGTGAGAGATTTTTGGATTATATACTAAAAATCTAGCTTTTGTATGAACAATGTTATAACAATTTATTTGAAATGAGAATCATATCATCAAATGATTGCGTCTTATAATTTATTTAAATGTCGATGCAATAGTCCACTTACTTTATACTGTAGATAATATGTTGTGCGACAACACGCGGAAGATCATATTATCGGTTTCCTTATAAAGTATAAATAGATGCTCACAACCGAGATAGACGGGGACTCTCTATCGGGATAGTTGTAGTGTGGTTTGGTATCTGCTTGTCTTGGCTATAGAATCACATTAGTGCACTTTGTGTGTATTGAGCAGGACTGCTTGAGATCGTTCGACTTATACTGACTTATAGAAGAACTGGATCTCTGTTATTATGGATGTTCGTGTTCTTAATCCCTATACAATAACCTCGACACATAAGGCAGTATGTATTTTTTTATTCATTAATGGGTGAGATTTACATGTAATTAAATCAACAAACTCGGTGAGTTGGGAAATAGTGTTGTCTCTATAGTGTGATGTTGATTGTAGAAGGAATCTGTGTCCGTTATAGGTTGATGATGTCCCCTTGAGGAGCTCATAAGGATTACCATGTAAATCTTGCAGGTGGATTTATTTCGGCATGATAATGAGGTTGAGTGGTACTACTCTCGGATGAGATATTAATTAATGGAGTTGTCAGTAACTTAATTAATTAATGGGCATTGTATATCCTAAACATGGGGAGACTGTCGGTTTTATAATAAGAAGGAGCCCATAACGTAATTATGGGATTAGAACGATAGTACAATAATAATATTTTAGTGGTATATATTATTATTATTGGACTTAAGTAAAAGCTTTGGGCTAAGCTTGGATACTTAAGCCCAATGGAGGCCCAACTCTAATTTCTCCTCATGGTCTCTGATGTAGCCCATATATAAGTCATCTCAGCTGTTCTAACCCTAGAGAGACACGCCTAACACGTGAAGAGGGTAGACAAAATAGTAGATTGAGAAGATCTCAAAGATTGTAGCCCACACGACGTCGAGATTGGACTTGGGAATATAATAGAAGGCCGGAAGGTTGTTTGCTGCTACCGTCTGCCAACTTGCATGATTTTTACAAAATCGTATAAACCTCAGAAATCAATGTGTGAAATACTGACAGAAATCCACGGAAGAGAGGATCTTTATGACGCATAGATCACTCAAATTCGAGATCGGATGAGAGAGTTATGCCCAAAACGGTATGGCTGCGCAGGCTGTCGGCAAGAATTCATCTTCTCCAACATACCATGGTGAAAGGTAATATGTTTCTTGCTTCCGCTGACTGTTAGAAACGTATGGAACCCTAACGGTTCACGTTAACCAAACGATCAAACACCAACAGTGTTTTCCCTGCGACATACCAGCCCCATGCTTCTAAAAATTATTTAATTAAAAAATTAAAAGTGATTTAATACTAGTAGTAAATTAACACCATTCATCTTCATCATAGTAGTCTTCTTCATCGCTTATTTCTTCATCAAAACCTCGCTGAAACCCTTCTCTCTTCTGTGGCTGAAACCTTTCTATCTTCTGTCGCTGAAACCCTTCTCAATTACATTCCAGGAGCGCTTCCTCTTCACGGCTCACCTGGAAAATGAGAGTCGACTCCCACGCCTAATTTCCTCTCTCTCTCTCTCTCTCTTTCTAGGGTTGACCTAGCCACCACCATATTTCTAGGCCTTTCCGGCCACTTCCCAGCCACGCTTGGCTTTATCTGATGTTCTCCCACGTCGTCGCCCTCGCCCTTGCCCAGTGCGATTTCTTCTTGCCAATTGGTTGGTCTATTTTCCTATTCGAAGGTTTCTCCTTCTTTCGCCCTTTGCTTTCCCACCGCATCGGCGGTTGAGCAGCAGCAGCCTCTCCCCGTGGGTTATTGCTTCAAAAAGGTGCCTCTGGCGTCCTATTTATCACTGGTGGTTCACGATGCCGCCTCTAGTTTGCAGTTGGATAACGCCTCTAGCAGACTGATTTCGTCCATCGAGCAATCAGATTCAAAAGCGGGTATTCCTCTGGTCACGCCGCCTCAAATCGATGGCTCCTCCTACCTGGAATTCCGCCCTAGGGCATATCCCTTGCACAATCTTTGCCCTATGTGCACCACGCACAGCTCAGTCCTGGGCTTATCCGATACACAGATCAGTCCATGGCCGCTGCAATCTTTCTGTCTACGGCCGGCCTCTCCCGATACCTTCCTATGTTGTTTGGCGTGCTATCTTCAGCGGTTCCCCATCCCCCAATTTTAGCCCTATATTCTTCTTAAACCTTTTTCTCTTTTCTAAATCTTGATTTTCAAAATTTCTAGGTCAATTTTTTACTAATGTTATTTATAGAGGGTAATTTGGGCGCCGATTGTTCAGAGGATGTCCGTACACTCCGATTTAGGTGATTTAGGCGCCGATTCCTTTTCTTATCTGTTTTCTGGATGCGTTAACTTTTTCTCATTGCATCATAACTGGAGGCAAATATCTTTAGCACGTTCTTGATGTTTAGATGTTAAGCATAATTGATTTTTTCTGATTCTTTTACTATTGCAGTTTTTTTATTTTGCAGAGTTGGTTCATGCTTTCTTATTATTTTACTAATTTTTCTGTCAATTATTCTTAAGAAGATGGTTATTGTCACGGTGAGAATTTGAACATGGGCCTCTTTGCTAAGCTAGACAGGGCTCAGATTTTCAAACAACACTAGTTACTAGCATAGAGTTTCATCCTTGTAAGAGTTCTTCATTTGTCATGATGCGTAAGGGCTTCACTTAATTATTTTAGTTAATATCTCTAAGCTCTAATCAGTTTAGTGATTAATATTTTAAGGGCTTCACTTAATTATTTCTCATGATGCGTAAGGGCTTCACTTCATTATTCACTTAATTATTTTAAGGGTTTCACTTAATTATTCATTTAATTATTTGTCATGATGCTTAAAGGGCTTCACTTCATTTGTCATGATGCGTAAGGGCTTCACTTAATTATTCATTTTTGAACCAATATTATATACTTATATCTTATTTTAACAAATAAGACAATATATAATTAATTGGTATTTTAAAAAAATTAGGAATATAGATGCACAAAGACTACACATAAATTTATTGTCATTTAAAAAAGAGTTTGATAAAAAGACACAGAAAGACAACATATATAATATGTTGTTTTTGTTCATAACTTTTTTAAAAAAAGACGCACAAAGACAACACATATAATGTGTTGTCTTTGTGCATTTTTTTTAGGAAAAAACGCACAAAGACAACACATATTATGTATTATCATAAATAGGCTCTAAGACAATAGGAGCTTTGACTACATAGCATTTTCTCCAAAACAAGCTAATAGACAACATATTATGTATGTTGTCTTAATACTTTTTTGTTGTAATGAGATGGTTACTGCTAAGACAATTTTGCATGATTGCAAGCAAAGCATAGTAAATGTAATACCCACGTTAAAAAATATTATTATTATTATTATTATTATTATTATATTTATAGTAATATAATAATATGCAAGTGGGAATATATTCTGGATAAGGAAGGGTGTTTTGGATAAGGAAAGATTATTGTAGAAAACTTGCTCCCCAAGTTCATCTACCCATCATATTTAAATCAACGAATTAAAATAGAAAGCAGAGACTGTTCTTCCTTCATTAGCTTAGGGAAGTTTGATTGCATGTTTCTTCTTCTTTCCAATTTTATAGCTATATATATATATATACTTCATTCTGTTGATATTTTAAATCATTCAATTTGTGATTTATTCTTATCATATTATATACCAAAATGATCGTCTCGATGCGTAGATTCCAAATATATAACTCTTTTGTGAAATGGATTTCGTATGAGTAAGAAAAACTCCGTCGAAACTTTTAACCCTTTAATGACGTATTTTGTTTCATTGGGACGTAACTTTTATATTATAGGTCATTTTGAAGCTCTCCTCACGAGGATCACAAACATATAATTAGTTTTGAGTTTGGACGTGAAATGAAGAAGATGGAAAGAAACCCACTTCGAGTTAAAATTATGTCCCCTTTAAACTTCGTTATTTTCATGAAAAATTGGTATGCATGTGATCCTCGCCTTGCGAGGACTCCATAAGTGCTTTCGAATTTTCAATCGGAGTTGTATAACTCAAGTTGGGTCATTTTGTAATAAGTTTAAAGTTTAGGGTAAGTTTAAATGAGAATTTAATATAATGCAGGGACTTTATTGCAATTTATAAATATATATATATATATATATATATATATATATATATATATATATATATATATATAATAAATATAATAAAAATTAAATTTCAAAATTAGAATAGTGAAGTCCACCACAGCTACGCATTCACACGTTTATAATTGTATTTATATTTATTTTATTTTATTCTTTTTAATTAATTATAATTTTATCACTATTATCATTTTAGGTATAAAATCTTATTTTAAATCTGTTTTTAATAAAATTAATATCATTTGTATTTATATTTTTTTAATATTATGATTTATGATTAGTGTTGTAGACTAAGACCGTAAATTATTATTTTTAACTTTTAAAAGAAATATGTACTTCTATTTATTATTTTAAGTATAAGGATTTTATTTTAATTCATTGTTTTAACGATTAATTATTTATATTTTCTTAAGTTAATAAGTTTATTTTAATTATATTATATTAGAAATTTAGCTTAAGTACTAGGAATTATAATTATAAGTAGAACTCAATTTAGTATACCCTGGCAGACATACCTGGGACCCAAGAGCAAGTGTAGTCCAGCTTACTATTTCCTAGAAAGTTCAAGGTGGAGTAACTTTCACTCTTTACCGAGTGCTACATTTTATGTCATGATTGTTATGTTAAGATGTGATATGTGTTACTTATATGTCATGTTATGTATCATGTGTGCTTTTAGTTTGATGACAAATATTTTCTACTAACATCGTACTGAGTGACGACTCGATGCGCACAGACCAACTTACACAAATTACTAGCTACGTCAGCTCAGTCT
This sequence comes from Pogostemon cablin, assembly GCA_023678885.1. NCBI lineage: Eukaryota > Viridiplantae > Streptophyta > Magnoliopsida > Lamiales > Lamiaceae > Pogostemon > Pogostemon cablin. The sequence continues at coordinate 13,046,163 of CM042984.1, forward strand.
AAAATGTATTCAAAGTATGCTAACATCGTACTGGGGTGACAACCCAGTGCGCACAGACCAACTAACACAAGTTATCGGACGTCGGTTCGATCTAAAATATTTTCAATGATTTATCGAACTACAACGTGCAAATTATTTTATTAAAAATTGGCATGTGTTACACATATGGTATATTTGGCATACATATTTATTTTTAACTGTGCAATCATTTAAGTTAATCCACTGAGTGTATTTTAGACGCTTACCCCATATTGATTTTCAGAACAAGGTTTAGAAGATGAAGTGGCCCCTTGATGAGAGTGTAAATTCACATATTTTGGGCTCTGATTTGCGTGGAAATGGAGTATTATTTGGTCTTTTATTGAGACGAATCGGTACGTTTATGGGAAAGGCACGAATTAGAGGGTACAAGGGCTATTTGAGCATATTTGTATAGGAAAACAGGTGAAAAAGGCTCGGAATTGGAAGACACGAATTTAGAGACGAGATTAAGGTGTTGTTCAACCTCTGATGGCTTTTTTGACCAGCAACAGGTGGTCGAACGGGAGGTGACAAGTCAAGCAGATTTCCAGAGCCCGTCTAGTGAGCCAGTTCGACTTGGAGATGTTGCTCGACCAACACTATCTTGGTCGAGCAGATGAGAGGAAGTCGAGCAAAGTTGAGAACTTACAGTGAGCTCATTTGACTTGGAGGAGTTGCTCGACCAAGATCAATCTGGTCGAGCAAAAATGGTTTGGTCGAGCAAAATGCCGAATTTATCCAGAATGTTTGCTCGACCAGAAGCTCCTTGTTCGACTGGCATGCCATAGTTGAACGGCGTGTCACTGAGGCAATTTATGGTAATTACGGATGTCTTTCACCAAATTTGACGTGTGTTTCAAGCTAAGGCTCATCCTAAGCCCATAAGGAGGTTTTATGTGTATAAAAGAAGGGCTTTCGCTGGAGAAAAACACACGAAGAGATCCATCCTACAACACACATCTTCTTCATCCACCAAACCCTACCACCATCTGAAGGGGTTGAGAGAGAGGTTCGTCTGGTGAGTCAAGTAAGATCATACCAACTAGCCATGATTGTTCTTAGATCAATCATGGGCTAGAACCACCTTGGTAGTTCTAGGGTTATGAAAGTTTTATAAGTTAATCAAATTTCCATGTGTAAACTCCGTACAACACTACTTGTGGTTTATTTTATATAAGATTGTACCTTTTCAATTCATACTCACGGTTGTTTTGTACATCATTAATTATTATGTAGAGTCTGAATACATCTCTTGGTTATTGATTGAGTGTGTTCACCCCTGAGCAGAATAACATGTTATAATTTAAAGTGAATGGATTCCGAAGTCTTATTAGAACTTTCTTATATAGATACTTGTTAATTGAATCGAATTCAGGTTAATAAGTAGGATAAAGAGTATTACTTTATAGTACCTAAAAAGGGAGATCAAATCGGGTTAGAGTACAAAATGCACGGGAAATAATTGATTATGATAGTACATAGAAAGGGGGTAAAATATACGTCTTGCTCCAAGGATATTCACACGTATCATACGATTGTTTGTTTGTGTCTATAGAGTATGCTTGCATGGTTTAGTGATGCGTCCATAAACCATAGGGCAGAGTCAGACATCAACGCATGAAAAGGAAATTAACGAATGAAACTGGATTACCTGAAGATCTACTCCATTACTTGATCACAACCGAATTTTTACTCTTATTTGTTTACTTACCTTGCTATTTTCATTATATGTTATTTAGTTTCTTAATCAAACCAACTCGAATTTACCAACATAATCTTAGTTAATTAGCATATAATTAGATTGATACTAATCCATCCCTTGGATTCGATATACACTTGGTCACCTTTCATAACTACAATTGATATCCTTATACTTGAGGATTAATTTTGTGTGTTGAGAAAACTCTCATCACCCCTGCAGATGTCCCAAGCCCATAGAGGACTTTAAATTATGTCTTATATTTTAGTACTTTATTAAGAACTATATTTCAGATATATCATCTGAATGTACTTACTTTGAACATTTCACTCTACTCGAGTGAATAGAAGCTAATATGTAAAATAATCTTTATGTCACTCTTACATTACTATATTATCGCTTTGGGGATTTTATATTATTTTCGATATGCATTCTCAACCCTTTTATTATTATATTGGGAATTGTATATTTAGTAGCGTCCCAACCTCTTAGCGAAATAACGGGGAGTTACAGTAAATGACTTACTTTTGGGCTACGATTGGCCACTATGGGTTTATGTTTCACAATTTAGAGATAAGAGATAATCTTAGGTCATTGTATGTGGAATTAGGATAGGGAAAAAATCAACTGTAAGATTAATTGAGACCCACATGGTTATTAAAGTTTCTTCATGGGCTCCAAAACCTTCAATTTTTCTGAGTGATATCGTATATTTATGGTTTTGTAAGAATAATGAAACCACCTTTGAAATGAATGCCATTGAAATTGAGAAAGAAATTAAGAAAGGATTGGTTTGACACTCATAATCATCATTTTTCATCTTTAAAAAAATAATCTGCTATCCTTACTCTTTTTGATTAGATGGAAAAGCTGATGAGTGACAGAAGATTATTTATCAATAACTGAGAGACTTAATTAAATTATTTATTTCATTCCTAACTTTGATGATTTACCTAGTGATGCCTTAATTTTCTTCTCATTTCCAAACATATTGCCAATCTACAAAACATAAAAGATTTGTACGTATTTCAATTGAGTCAGGCAAGCCTTCGATTCCTGTTTTCTACTTTGGTAAGGTATAATTGTTTTTCATTTCCCAAATATATAAATATATGCACAATTGTCACATTATCAACTTCATGAACTATTTTTCTTTTAAGTGTATTTAATATACATCCAGTTTCTTAAAATGTAAACGTGCTTCCATTTGAAATTATCTATTATCTGTTGTCGCTAATCCATAAAAAAGAATTTTTTGTATGCCATTACCTATTATAGATATTTGCATTTGCATATTTATCTTGGTAGAGATTTTAATATTAATTGATCCAAATAAATTAGGTACAGAGCATTAATTTAGGTATTTCACATGCAGCCACATAGTACTTTCTGGCTCATGAATTAATCATTGACTCACTATCATATAAATGTCCATTCTGAATTACTGTGATTATAACGAGTTTTAGTCTACCTATTCCTGATAAATAAGACTAGGATAATATTTGAACTAATCTCCTGAAATTAAGATAATTGAAAAAAGCAAATGAATGCAATCTGATTAAAGTTAAAATATAAAAATTAAAGCCCAATAAATTGTAAATGTGAAGAATAGGGATATGGCAGAGTAATATCATAAGAATTATTTAATTTTTATACACTGGTCTTAGATTTTAAGAATTTTTAGCACAACTTAGGTGTTTCTATATTTTGCAGTCAAATGTATACAAGTGGTGGAAGCCCAAGAAAAACTTTACAGATAATTCTCTAAAGCCATAAAGCTTGAGTTTACACCGATAATTTTCTAGGGTGTACTAGGGTACCATTTCTGAAGATGGTGCTACCTGATCCTTCTATAAAAACTCACACATCTTGCTTTCGCCAACATCTATTCAGAACGAATTACGTCAGCAGAAGGACAACAAAATAGATTATTACTATTAACAGGTATTCTAAGTTATTTTGAATGAAGTAGTGTCCTGAATACCCTTTCATTTTATTATGGTCCATAATTCGAATAAGACCCATGTATGAAAACATGGAATATTATTTCATAGAGTTAAACGTAAAAAAATACATGATTGTCTCTTAATTCATTTTATCCCACCCCAGGGTTGATGCAATACCAGAGAAGGTAACAAAAGGTCAGTTAAAGTTGTCGCTATGAATTGATTTCCCATTGCTACCCTGTTACTTGAATAGAAAATTAGTTCTCTATTCTTTCTAATGCTATTTGTGAATTTGGATCCTCCACTCTTTTCTTTTGAATAAAAGCCTTCCCATTATTAAATTAATCATTCTCTAAATCTGTATAAGTGAAAATTTATCATAATTTATTTTCTTGGAACAATTTATCTATTGTTATTTTATATTTACATGTAGTATGCAATTCGCAGTGTAGTTATAAGAAGAGTGAAAAAGTTATGAATGATATAATAAAAATTATATTATAGTGTTGGTATTATTTGTTGACTACAATGTGCGGTGAATGCCAATTCAAATTGGAAGCAGAGACGACGTCGTTTCGTCAGTCTCACCATATTTGCATATGATAATCACTCTAATTATCAAATAGGAACATATACTTTTCTGATTACACGTCTTACTTTCAGATAAATCATTCTCCAATTTATTCGAATTTCTAGCAGTTGCATTTTCTGTGATTGAACTTTATGGGGATGGATTACCATTTTATTTTTATTGAGACAGATTCCATTTTGATCTTCTGTTTGTTTCAAAAATGAAAATCTCTAATTACTGCATTATCATGATGTGTGATTGTACTATTTGAATTAAATTCTGACACTCTTGATAATCCAGATGGGTTTTAAACTCTCACTTTAGCAATGGAGATAACATTGAGCATTATCTTCACAACTCTGTAGTATTGAAAACTCTGACAAAGAAATCAACATGAACGTATAAAATAATACATGGACAAGTTGGAATATCTTTGATGAAGTCATAACTTTGATAAGATTTTTTTTAATTTGTGTAATGTTTTTTAGATGGCAGAAACATGGACAATTGGGAATAACTTTGATGAAGTCAGAACTTCGATTAGAGTAACAAGGACAAACTATTATGAAGAGTATCGGGTTTTGTTCTGGGTTTATTTAGAGATTTTTTTTATTCTACTGTAATGCAATATTCATGGGGTCAATTTTCTTTTTTTCTTGATTTAAATATCCAATATTTATTGATTGATCATCTAAATTACTACAACGTTTCTAATGAAATTAATATTAACTGCAAATTGAACATAAATATATGGAGAACTGCCTTCACTTGGATAGAATCTTAGATACATATGAATAAGCTAATTATTTAATTGAAATGTTGGAATACTGAATTTTATTTGTGTCTATTCTCTAACTCCTCTGGATTCAAACAAAGATGCAACACCATCAAATTCTATTAATCTCTTTAGTGAAATAATTGTCGAAATAAGAGTAATATTTTTCTTAGTTTAATTTATAAGATATAATTCTATCTAATAAGATTTATTATTATATGATAAAATGATTTCTTTTCTAATACTGCACATAAAATTATACAATAATAATTTAATAAAATAATTTAATAACAAAATTTATTTTTTCTATTTAATTTATTTTTAGTTACATAAATATTTAATGATCCCGCATAAGACGCGGGTTACATGCTAGTATATATATATATATATATATATGTATATATATATATATATATATGTATATATATATATATATATATGTATATATATATATATATATATATGTATATATATAGATATTTAGATATGTATGTATGTATGTATATATATATATATATATATATATAGATCTACAGAGAAATTAAGCCGAGCCCCAAGCGAAAAACTTCTTGTAGCTCAGCTTTCTACGCCGGGAGCCCCTGTAGGGTTTGCTGAAAGACTTTACAGTCTTCCAAGGCTCTATGTGGCCACCTAAGGTGCCACGCGGAGAGGGATTGGTGGGGAATTGTTCCCACGAACTACAAGGATGTCGGGTTAAATGGGTGGCCTTCCTCAGCCAAGAGAGGGTGGGGGAGCAGCCCGATTATTAGGTCGGTTATTCCGGTGCCAGAGGATTTGGATAAAATTCCTCTTATTGTGTATATGTGTATTTACAATGCCTATAATCATCAACATATTCAAGAAGATACGAGTCCTTTATAATTTTTTCTCTTGTAGTATTAAAATAGAGTATATATATATATACATATATACAAATAAAATTAAGTCGAGCCACAAGCGAAAAACTTTATGTGGCTCAGCTTCCTCGGCCGGGAGCCCCCATAGGATTTGCGGAAAGACTTTACAGTCTTCCAAGGCTCTATGCGGCCACATGAGATGCTACCTGGAGAGGGATTGGCGGGGAACTGTTTCCCCGGACCACAGGGATGCCTAGTTAAAGGGGTGGCCTTCTTCAGCCAAGAGAGGGCGGGAGAGCGGCCCGATTATCAGGTCGGTTGTCCCGGTGCTAGAGGATTTGGATAGAATTCCTCTTATTGTGTATATGTATATTTACAATGCTTATCATCATCAACATATTCAAGAAGATACGAGTCCTTTATGATTATGTGTGTGTGTGTATATACACACAAAATATTTAAGCTGAGCCCCAAGCGAAAAACTTTATGTGGCTCAGCTTCCTCTGCCGGGAGCCTCCATAGAGTTTGCGGAAAGTCTTTACAGTCTTCCAAGGCTCTATGCGGCCACATGAGATGCTACCCAAAGAGGGATTGGCGGGGAACTGTTCCCCCGGACCACTTGGATGCTGGTTAAATAGGTGGTCTTCCTCAGCCAAGAGAGGGCGAGGGAGCGGCCCAATTATCAGGTCAGCTGTCCCGGTGCTGGAGGATTTGGATAAAAGTCTTCATATTGTGTATATGTATATTTATAATGCCTATCATCATCAACATATTCAAGAAGATACATATCCTTTATGATTTTGTCTCTTATTGTATTAAAGTAAAGTATATATATACATATATATATATATATGTTGGTGTTCGATCATTTGGTTAACGTGAAATGTTAGGGTTCCATACGATTTTATATCAGAGGAAGTAAGAGCATAAAATCATATTACCATTCACCAGGGTAAGTTGAAGAAGAGAATGAATTCTCTCCGGCAGCACGCGCAGCCTCATCGTTTTGGGAATAACTCTCTCATCCGAACTTCGATTTGAGTGGTCTACAGGCTAAAATGATCCTCTCTTCTGTGGCTTTCCAACAGTGTACATAAAAATAGTTAGGAGTTACACACGATTTTAGAAAAATCGTGAAAGTTGACGAACACCAGCAGCAAACAACCTCTTGATCTTCTGATGTATTCCAAGTCCAATCTTGATGTCGCATGAGTTACGATTTTTAAGATCTTCTCAATCTGTTGTTTTCTTTCCCTCCTCACAGTGTTAGGCGTGAATAATAGGGCAACCGGACAGCTGAGATGACTTATTTATAGGCTACAGTAGGGACTAGGAGGAGAAATTAGAGTTGAGCTTCCATTGGGCTTAAGTATCCATGCTTAGCCCAAAGCTTATACTTAAGTCCAATAATAATAATATATACCACTAAAATATTATTACTGCACTACCATTCAAATCCCATAATTACGTTAAGGATTTCTTCTTATTATGAGTCGGACAGTATCCCCATATTTAGGATATACAATGCCCATTAATTAATTAAGTTACTGACAACTCCATTAATTAATATCTCATCCGAGAGTAGTACCACTCAACCTCATTATCATGCCGGAATTAATCCACTTGCAAGATTTACATGATAGTCCTTATGAGCTCCTCAAGGGGACATCATCAACCTAAATAGGACACGGATTCCTTCTACAATCAACAGCACACCATAAAGACAATATTACTTCCCAACTCACCGAGTTTGTTGATTTAATTACATGTAAATCTCACCCATTGATGAATCAAAGAAATACATACTATCTTACGTGTCGAAGTTATTGTATAGGGGTTAAGAGCATGAACATCCATAATAACATAGATCAAGTTCTTCTATATAGATAGTACAAGTCGAACAATCTCAAGCGGTCCAGCTCAATACACAAATTGCACTAATATGATTCTATAGTTGAGACAAACTAATACCAAATCACACTACAACCATACCGATAGAGAGTCCCCGTCTATCTCGGTTGTGAGCATCTGTTTATACTTTATAAGAAAACCGATAATATGATCTTTCGAGTGTTATCGCACAACATATTATCTACAGTATAAACTAAGTGGACTATTGCATCGGACATATAAATAAATTATATGACGCAATCATTTGATCATATGATTCATATTTCAAATAAATTGTTATAACATTTTTCATACAAAAAGCTAGACTTTTAGTATACAATCCAACAATCTCCCACTTATACTAAAAGACTATGCTGTCATTTCAACTGTCATACATCTGATTCTCACTCCCACTACACGACCATCAAAAGCTCTCGCCTTAAGGTCCTTATAAAAGGATTCACTAGGTTATCATCCGATGTAATCTTGGCGACAACAACCTTTCTCTCGTCATACAATTTCTCGTAACATGTGGTACTCGCGCTCCATGTGTTTAATTGCTTATGCGCTCGTGATTCCTTTAAGTTTGCAACAACATCATTATTATCACAATAAATTGTGATACTCTTGGGCAAACTTATAAACCACATCCAAGTCCATCACGAAGTTTCTAGAATCATACAGATACTTTGACTACCTCAGAGGCTCCAATTTATCATCTTTCCATGGTGGAGTTCGAAATATATTTCTATAGACACTCCTCCATATTATGACTCAACTTCCAAAATTAAACACATAACCTTTGAGGTGGATTTACTATCGTCCCTATCTGATTTGAAAATTTCGAATCTATGTTACTCATAAGAAGAAGTGAATCTATCTGGTAAGCCCATATATAATTTCTGGTCTTTTTCAAGTACATAAATATATGTCTTACCACAGTTCAACATTCTTATTTTAAGTTACCTTGATACCCACTGACCATGCCATTGGCAATACAGATATCCCTTCTCTTGCATAGTATTCCTTAGATTAAGCTTCCTTATTCGCTGAATTATAAGGAACCGCCTTCATCACCTTTATCTTCTTTTGTGTCTTAAGAAACATTTCCTTAGATAAAGTCACATGCTAAAATGAGTAATGATTGTATCATTTCATGAAGCTTGAGATAAGCACAACATCATATCTTGTGATCCGTATCACCATGATCGCAAGAATGTATATGACTTCTCTTAAGTCCTTCATTTCATACTGCTTTATGAGCCACACCTATACGCCCGACAACACTCTTTTATTGTCTCCAATGAGCAAGATATCATCTACGTACAGTACAAGAAATACCACCACGCTTCCATCACCTTTTTTAATACACAAGACACATCCGCGCATTGAATAAATCCATATCATTGGATTACCTCATCAAAACAGATGTACTTTGAGTTCAAAGCTTGCTTTGGTCCATGAATGGACACTTTTAAGCTTACACTCAAAATGCACTTCGCACTTTTCAATGAACCACTCTGGTTGCTTCACATAGATATTTTCCTCAAGACTTCCAATCACGGAAGCTATCTTGACATCTATTTGTTATACCTCATAATCCAATATGAGCAGCAATAAAATAAAAGAATCCAGATCGACTTAAACTTAGCTACTGGAGAAAAAGGTTTTCTCATACTCGAACTCACCCTTCTTTCTGAGTGTACCTTTACGCAACAAGCCTTGTTTCAAGGTATCACCTTACCTTCTGATCTTCTTTTATTTTGTAGAGCCACACCATTCTGCAGTTCTACAAGCACCCAGAACTAATTAAGAATCCATAGATACTATTTCAGAAATCATAAGTTGCTAAGATATGACATTTTTATCTTGTAGTGCTTCATCGTATCCGTGTGCCAATTTCATGTTTTACTAGGGGCCAAGTCTCACGACCCTCCCAAAATATAAATCTATCAGGTTGTAGAACAATCCTCCCACTATGATAAAGTGCTACACGCAATTATGTATCAGACGTATCACGCGATGCAGTTTCCTTGTGGTATATCCTCTTGTACAATTGGTACTATACTTCGTGTTTTGTCTCTCACATCCTTTAGAACAAATTATACATGGCTTTGTGATTTATTACATAGTCCTTTTCCAAAAATCTAATATTCGTGTTAACAATCACCCTTTGACCTTTTGGACTATCAAATAAAACACCCTTCATTTTTCTAGGATATCCCACAAACATACAAACATCCTTACGACATGTTGTTTCTAAAGCATACCCATAAAATGAGTTTAGCAATTTCGAATTACTCATCATCTATCTAACCATTTCCATAAGAGTCTTATCTTTCTTCTCGCCACACCAGTCGGCTGGGGTTAGCCCGGTGGTGACAATTTGGGATTCAATCCCAATATCTGATAAATAGCTCCTAAACTATCCTAAGAGGTACTCGCCACCGCGATTAAATCGTAATGACTTGATATATATTCAATGACCCTTCACTGCATGAGACATGGACTTTTGAATTAATCATAGTACTCAGACTTGCAGTGCATCAAATAATATATCTAACCACCTCTCACCTGGATAGTCTTAGGACCGCATAAATTAGAATGAACCAATTCCAATATATCTTTAGCTCTTCACCCCTTTGCCTTGAAAAGATAATCATGACCTAGTTTCAGATGCCAAAAGGTATGTTTGGTTCATATCCGAAGGTTCCTTTCTCTTATTAGGATTAGAAGACGCGTTATCATTACTATTTGTTGCATCCGTGGGATAAACATGATTTAAGAGTGTACAAATTATTATCAACGTACCATAACAGATTATAGCTCAATCCCTCATCGTTATGACCATGTCATGTAAATGAAGTGGAGTATCCATCCATAAATGCATAGAAACTGAAATTAAATTCTTTCTATGAAAATGTACGTAAAGACAATTTCTCAAAATCAAACCTTTATTCATATCATAAGATAAATAAACTACTCCCACTGCAATAACCACTACTCTCGTAGCTTACCCATGTACTCAATTATCTTATCATCACTTAGTTACATGCTTTTAGTAATCCCGGTATCTACACACAATGTGTTAGTAGATGCCATCACTAATCATGCTTCAACAACTATTGAATGAGATACTAACCTTGTTCTCATCTTGATGAATATTGATTTCCTTTGCCACTTGTTTTGTCAGAAGTTTCCACCAAATACAACCTCTTGTAATTCAGGTGGAACTTGCTCAAAGCATCTAGGCAAAATATGGAGAATAAATTGATCTAGGTTTTCCCTTCAATTTCTACTCCAAGTATTTTCAATTCATTCATCAAATTAACCATGACCTCTTGCCTTTCTAACTTACTCAAGTATCTGAAGAGTCGCATGAGAATGAATATCATATTTTTATGAAACTCTCATCTCTTCACAAGAGTCTTAAAAATACACTAGAGAATATCTTTAGTGAGAACACATATTTTTTTTCCTAAGCAGTAAAATTCAAAACCAAGATTCTTTTCTAATCATCTAATTTTGGACCAGTAAATATAATTTCTTTAGTTAATAATAAGCGAAATTGAGTGCCATTTGAAAATACAGAGAATCATAAATAAATAAATAAACAGATCAAACATTTCGAATTTATCAATTTATATTGATTCCCTCAAAACAATATAAAATAAAATTCACCAACATCTCAAGCACCGTGAATTTGCATGCCACGTAAGTGTGGACGTATACAAACCCGAATATTTACAAAAGAAGGTTTTACCCATTAATTTCATTCGTCAACCTTACTTTATGATAAAATAATTAATAGTCGGTTCCTTTTTAGCCATCCAAATAACAGCAGTGACTCCGTTGGGGATGATACTTATTATTAACACCTAAGTGTACACCATTATTTGATTCCAAGTCCGCTGCCCAAGCTTGTGTGCCTTACTGTTGGAGAAGTACACACTCGCTCGGATAACTTCCTACAATATCATAAAGAAGTTTGTACCGTGAATAACCTCATCCATTAGGGAGGAAGGCACTATAGCCAACGCGCAAATTTATTCACATCACTTACAAACCAATAATGGAGGTCGAGGGAATTAATTATTAATCCCCTCTCCCACTTAGTTATTTAACATTGAGGATTTTTACATACATATAATATTAAATAACAAAATACGCATCCTAGCATGCTTCTATTAATGGCAGTAAATCAAATAGAATATGCATCCACATATACAACAATAATAGACAATTAAATTAATTAATGCAGTTATATATCACAAAAATAAACACAGAATACATCGAAATGCATAAACGAGCTCAACTGCCCAACGGATAGCAACTAGAGCCGTCAAAACGGGTTAGGCCCGCGGGCCGGACCGCCCCCGCCTTAAAAAAAGACGGGTTGGGCTCTAAAATTTACAACCCGTTTAGAGGCAGGCCTAAATGGGCTGGCCCAAACGGGCGGGTTTTGGACGGGCTGGGCGGGGCGGGGGTGGGTTGGCCCGCCTTTTTTTTGGGGCAAAGGGCTAGCAGCCCAACTGCCCAAGTGATGAGAGTGGAAATTAGCGTGTTTGAGTGTCCAATTTAACACCTTTTGATAGAAATTCTTGTTATATATTAACACAAGTGTCTTATATTCATCGTATGTGAGAAAAAGGTACACTTGAGGTGTTTCATTGTGTTATAGGTGGAAAAAGAATGAAAAGTGCAAAGTTAGAGAAAATGTGCAATTTGTGAGAGAATGCTGAAAATGCACAGCCAGCTTTCTTAATTTTTCTGTGAATATGTGGATATCAAAACTGATGATGTGATACATAGTTGGAAATCCGCTGAAGAGAAGGTCGTTTTGGCGTAAAGAACACCTCAATCGAGTTCCAAAAGAGTAAGTTATGAGTAAAATGGTAACGTCACGAGCTGTGCCGAACAGAACGGATATTCTACTTTCCATGGCTTGTTACAGATACAAATCTTAGATTTTTTGTGATTTCTTTATATTGATAGAAAGCCAAGAAAGAAATGATCGTGTGAGCGCAAGAATTACTCAAATTGGAGCTCGGATGTGGAAGTTATACGTGAAACAGTGAGACGACGCAAGTAGGATTCAACCACGACAGTTGAATTCGACCTGAGCACTTGGTCGAATTCAAGCAATTTTGGTCGAATTGAATGCCTGAAGTGCAAATTATCGGCGATTTCGATTCGACCAGGATTCGACCAAGCCCTAGGTCGAATTCCATGTCTGGGACGCGTCCGGATCTGATTTTTACACCCCAAGGTCCATAAGGAGTGCTTACAAGTATAAAATGAGATGTAGATCACACCGTTAGAGGAGGAGAAAACAACAAGAGAGCCATAAGAGAGGCCACAACCATCCTACACCCCACAAGGGGGGTTCACCCCCCAACCATCATCCACATCCTTTTCTCCATCCATCCATCACTTTGAAGATTCATCCATGGATTCAAGAGGAGAACCAAGAGGATTGAAGAGACGGAAGAGAGAAGGAAGGAGGCTTCTACACCAAGGGTTTTCCTAATTCTTTTCTTCTACTTTCTAATTTTCCGGACATATGGGTAAGATCTATCCAACCCCCATGTGTGTTTCCTACAACACCATAAGCTAGAGCTTTTTTTGTAGAACTAGAGTTGTGAAGGTTTTTACCAATTAATTGAACTTTCGTGTGTAAACTCCATACAACACTACTTGTGGCTTATTTTATATATGATTTTGCCTTTTTAATTTATACTCACGGTCGTTTTGTGCATCATTAACTTTTATGTAGAGTCTGAATACATATCTTTGTTATTGATTGAGTGCGTTCACTGCTGAGCAGGATTACATGTTATAATTCTAAGTGAAGGGTATTAGAACTATCATATATGAATACTTGTTAATTGAATTGAATTCGGGTTAATAAGTAGGATAAAGGGAGTAATTTTATAGTACCTATAAAGGGAGATCATATCGGGTTAGAGTACCAACTGGCCAGGGAAATAATTGATACTGATAGTACATAGAAAAGGGGGTGGAATTATATCTCTTGTTCTGAGGTTATTCGCACGTGTTACACGCATGTTTACTTGTGTCTATAGAGTAGATATGCATGGTTTAGTGATGCGTCCATATTCCACAAGGCAGAGTCGGACATCAACACACGGAAGGAAAATTAATGAGTGAAACTGGATTATCCTAAGGCTACCTATTCTCCTACTTGATCCACTTTTGTATTCTTCGAGTTATATTTTATTTTAATTGTTTCGTAGATTATAATTAAATTCCACAAACTTAATTGGCATCTTGTCTTAAGTAAATAATTAAATTGATAATACGCCGTCCCTTGGGTTTGATATTCACTTGGTCGCTTGCTTAAGTTGCAATTGATATCCTTAATACTTGGGGATTAATTTTGCGTGCAAAGAAAACGTGTATCACCAAGCCCAACTAATATCAATTATCAGACTTCAACGTGAAGTTACAGAACGTGATGTGAGATTGGGATTGCAGAATTCATTCTTCCAAAAAGAAGAAAGAACCCTAGCAACTGGCAGCCGCCTGGCCTGCCCATTCCCACCGGCCACCACTATAACACCTCTTCATTATTCACTGTAAGTCTATTTCGGAATTCGGACCCTCCACTCTTCATCCCCATTCTCTCTTCTTTATCTCTTAATATAATTTGATTTTTTTTACTTGCACTCCTCACTCCTCTGTGGATGAATTTCACTTTCACCACCTCATTCTCTTCATATCTCTATTATTATCTTTAATTAATTAATTAATGCAATCCCTCGTGCAGGATAGATTAATACCACTCTGTTTATTTATTTTCAATCAATTCTTGTAAATTGGATTAGAAAATTCAATGCAAGGTCATTTTTAAGTTGCTCACGGGTCCAAAAGGTTTTATACACTATAATATAAAAACGTATAATGATAAAATAATTTCATGACAACATAGTCCAAAATAGTGTGTACCAACATTTCAGTATATGTGCAATAAAACTTATTAAGAATGGTGTTTATATTTATATTTTTGCAGATTAGAAGAAAAAACTATGGATTCTACTGATTTGAATCAAAGTAATAACATGGATGATATTGGAAACACGAACTCAAAGTCAGAAGGTAAAAATAATTCAAGGGAATTTTCTGGTGTTTGGAAATTTTTTTGAAGAAAGGAAATGGTAAGGATAAAATTGTTAAATGTAAGGCTTGTAAACAAATTTACAAAGGTGGTGTTAAATCTCATGGTACCTCTACATTGAGACGCCACATAGAGAGGCGCCCAAAATTGAAATTTCATGATGTAGGACAAATGTTTATTAACCATGATGGGAAGATAATGAATAGAAAGTAGAACCCAAAGAGAGCACGTGAATTGCTTGCAAGTGCCATCATTAAGCATGATTTGCCCTTTTCATTTGTTGAATATGACGGTATTTGAGCTTCTCTATATTATGTGAATCCAAATCTTCCACGCATATCTAGGAACACCCTAGTTTCTGATATCAATAAGTTGTATATGAAAGAAAAGGCTAAGGTTAAGGAAGTTTTGGCTAAACTTAAGAATAGAATTTGCTTAACTTCAGATGTATGAACCGCATGTATTGGTGAGGGTTATATTTGTTTAACTGCTCATTAAGTTGATGAAAATTGGAAGTTGAATAGTAAAATTCTGAACTTTGATCATTTCCCTCCTCCACACTCTGGTGTTGAATTGGTTGCAAAAGTGTTGGAGTTTTGAAAAGAGTATGGAATTGAAAAAAAAATCTTTAACATTGGACAATGTATCTAGTAATGATGCCATGCAAAATATTTTGAAAGATCAACTCTCCATGAATGGAAATTTGGTATGTGGTGGTGAATTTTTTTCATATCCGTTGTTCTGCTCACATACTAAACCTTATAGTTCAAGATGGTTTAAAAATTGGTGGTGAGATTGGTGGAGCCTTGAGTAAGGTTAGAGATTCAGTAAAATATGTCAAAAGTTCAGAAGGTAGAATGAAAAAATTTTAAGAATGTGTGAAAGGAGTTCGTGACATTGATTCTAGTGTTGGTTTGAGGTTGGATGTGGTTACTCGTTGGGATTCAACATATTTGATGTTGGATAGTGCCATTAGATACAAAAAGGCTTTTTCTTCTCTTTCAATGAATGACAGGACTTATAATTGTTGTCCAACAAATGAAGAGTGGATTAAAGTTGAGAAATTACATGAATTTCTTGAGCCCTTTTATGAGACCACCAACTTGATTTCTGGTTCTTCTTATTCAACATCAAATTTGTATTTTATGCAAGTATGGAAAATTGAATGTTTGTTGAAAGAAAACTTGTCGAATAGCGATACTTTGATAAGTAGCATGTGTAAAAAGATGCTTGAAAAGTTTGACAAGTACTCGAGTGAGTATAGTGTGGTGCTTGCATTTGGGGCTATTCTTGATCCACGATTTAAGTATCACATGATGGAATACTTTTACTCACAAGTTGAGAGTGAATCCACAAAAGTGCAAGAGAAGATGACACTTGTGAAGAGCAAGTTGTATAAGCTTTTTGAGGATTACAATACGAAGACAAGTGTCACGCCCCGACCCCAGACAGAACGCGACACCCGCTACGTTAACCATAAATTTCGCAGAATGTGTGTACTCCACTCCATAAAGTTTATAGAAAACGTAAGGCTTGCTATCAAGTACCTGTAGAACTGAACAACTGATAACAACGGGTACAACCCGAGGACATCATCTCATAATGTATCAATAAGGATTTACAAAGGTACAAAATACAACGATGTAACTTAGTTTAAAGAAAATATACATGAACGATATAACATCGCGAGAGTACCAAAAAGAACATCAAGGGGGTCACCAAATATAAACTATACAATCTCGCCAATGAATCCGTCAATTTACATAAAAGAGAAAGTACCCAAAATACTGATTGGATGACGAGCAAATGATAGGAAAACCTCCAACCAAAACAATATCAATAACCTGAAAAGGAAAGAATGATGGGGGTGAGCAAAACCACTAGCTCAGTGAGGTGATAAGCCGGTCACCCCGACCCTTATACGAAGCATGTATTCCCACTCGCGGTTCATAACATAAAATCCAACATTTTGTCCCACAATAACTATTTCTCGCTCAGTATACATATTAATGAAAATAAAAACCTTAGTGCACATTTACGAATAACACAATTAGTTAAAAAAATATGTTATCACATAAAAGACGCGTGGGTCTCCTCGAACTGAGCTCTCTGTCGAGAGACAGTCCAAGCCCGTCACCGTTACTCTAGATAAAATGCACATTAATATTCTTTCTCAACACGTCAAGTGCTAAAGTTCACAATTTAATATCGATGTGAATACTTGAAATGATCAAACATATAAACATATATGACATGCATGTCCCACACCGGTGACGTTGACTGAGCCTATAATAGACTGATCCATCTAACGATCACCCTCCAGAGTATCAGTATTTGGCAAATGGACAGGTGCCCCGTTAGATCTAACTCACCCGGGTTTGCCAAGCAACGGGCAACTTGGTTGTCACTCTAACTCACCCGAACCGCGACAATTCGGGCTACTTAATCAATGTCGCTCCAACTCACCCGAATCGTGACCAATTCGGGCTACTTAACCTTGGTACCAGACATACATATGCATGTGCATCATAAGATGAATAACGACTTAAGTTAAAGTCTTAATTGGCATAGAAGAATAACCATATATCAATTCTCAAATAATTCACAATAAATGCTATCAGATATCGAGCCGGCAAGACTCTTCAACATAAGTTAAAATCAATAATACTCATAAAATGGCTAACAGCACTCTAACCAGAGCAATCGAGCCAATCAGGCTCTTTACCACATAACACAATACCAAATAATTTTCTTATCAATTAACTAAAACTAAAATAAATGCACATTTATCGAGGGTCCACACTTCTCACAAGAGAAGGCGTTCCCGAATTATCAACTCACAAGGAAGTGATTAACTCTCTCCGGAATCTGAAGTCGGTCCCTTGCCCTTCGTCGATGGTTCTTTATCTAGAAAGGAGATGAGCAATTAAAGACAAATTAAATATAACTAACTATTAGCGGTAACATCCCTTTTATTGCTAAAAATAAATCCTAATCGAGTTCGAACGAGTCGATATTAAATAAAAATGGCATGTAACTCCTTAACATCAGTTCCCAATCCCACATAACTCGTTTCAATACATTAACTAAATGAAACGATAGAAAATAAGTTTGAATTCGACATAAAAATTCTGAAATTTTCCAGCTAGCGGCAGTTTACGAGAAAAATCATAACTAATTGTAGAATAATCAGATTGAGGCGTTTCAAGTGGCTACGGAAAGCTAACGAGTTCAGCTATGTATAGAAATTAATTTTGCAAACTTTCGAGGGCAATAGCTATGTCAAAATTAGTTCGAACAGTCTGCGAATTACCCACATACCAAAAAGAAAAACCCCACAAAATTACAAAACCATGGAAGAAGGAAGCTTAATTTACACACCACTTACCTCAAAAAAACTTAGAAACCACCTAGGATGAGGGTTGTAAGGGAGAATTTGATCAACAAGGGTTTCTCCTCTTCACTCTCTTTTTTCCCCTCTTTTGTTTTTCTTCTCCCGTTCTTCTCTCTTTTTTTTTAACTTTAGCCTTAATAATTATATATCAGGTAAGTATTCTTCTTATTTTTAATTCTTATGTATAATTATTGGTTGTATTTTATATTTGTGCATACATAATATACTTCATGATTTATTGGATATTTCAATTAACGTAGGGCATGAGTGCTTTTGAGACTCAAACTATAACAAAAGCTGGAAAGAGTCAATTCAATATCTATTTGGAGGAGCCAAAACTTGAATATAAGCATTTTTAAGATTTAAATATCTTAGAATTTTGGAAGAATCAAAGACATCGATTTCTCGACCTTGCATTAATGGCATGTGATATATTGGCTATTCCTATTACAACCGTCACATCGAAATCATCTTTTTCTATTGGTGATCGGGTTCTCACCAAGTATAGAAGTTCCATGATTCCTGAAAACTTTCAAGCCCTTATTTGTACTCGCAATTAGTTGCATGGTTTTCAATCTAATGGTAAGTTAGAAAATACTATTTATATTTATATTATCTTGTTTTTCTATCATTCAATTATTTAATTATGTTTTTTTTTTATTTTGGATGTAGATGGAGATGATCAAGATGATAAAGTTTTTGAGGAAACTCACTCTACTGCGTCTAATCCTTTGGAGATTGATGAGGATGAAAGTGAACAAGAAAGCGAACAAGAAGGAGATGGTTGTGATCTTGATCATGATGATTTTATGGAGGATGAGTTTTGAAGAGATTTTAAGATTAGTGTTTTGAACTTGTGTGTTGACTTTAAATTTATTAGTAGACTTTTGGTGATTTAATTTGGGGTAATTGAGAACTATAAGACTTATGTTGTTTTATTTTCTTTGAGAAGTTTAATTAATACTCCCTCTGTCCTAGTCAAACTGCAACGTTTGACTGCATAAAGCTCTCACAAAAGCTACAGTAAACGTTGCAATATGGGCGGGACGGAGGGAGTAGACTTTATGTTGTTTGATTCATGATCTTTGTTTATTGTAATCATTTATTAGTTCATGTCTTCATGAGACCATTCTATAAGAATTATATTTATTTATGTTTTAATAGGCATGCATGTTGACATTGTAGTATTTTGTAAAAATTTCTCCTATTGTGGACGATGACCATTCTAGTATTATTTTGTAAAAATTTCTCTTCATGAGACCATTCTAGTATTTGCTTAAGCCAAACGTACCAAATTCATACATAGGGTTTCATATCACATAGAAAAAAAAAGAAGGGGCGCCACTAAGAGATCACAACTCACAACTTCGATTTGGACGATGACCTCACTGCTCATCCTACGGTCGGTTAGGACAACAACTGTTGCGGTTGTTGCTCCAGTGCTTCCTGGATTTTCCCACTGTCTTTTTACATTTCACTGCTTATCGCCGTCTATGGCATCTCTAAGCTCCCTTCTCACGTTGGTGTTGCTCGATGGGTCACCTCTGTTCATTTCGCCACCGCTTAGGGCTTCAGGTCGTGGATAGCGATGGCCCCTGCTATCTTCTCTAATATAGATATGGGTTCAATTTTGCCCAGATATACACGCGTCTTCGCCACCACCGCGTCGTTGTCGACTCTACGTGGCTGGAGTCGCGATTTCAGTCTCTCCGCTGAACTATTCTTCAGATTTTATTCGCAATTGTTACCTTAGATCTCAGTTGCCACCACCTGAAGCGGCTTGTCTGCTCGCTCCGCCTTCTGTCTGGGTCCTTCGATGCGGTCCTGTCTGCACGCCGCCAGTGCTCGATGGTCCTGTCTTGCACGCCACAGTTGCGTAGACAGGTCCTCGCTGCAACTTGGATGGAGGTCCAAATGAGAGAGAAAGTTAGATCTAGGGTTTTAGTTAAGAGAGTGGAAGAGAAATTGAAAGTTGAAACTGATTGGATTGCAAATCTGCAGCACTGATTTTATGTGTTTTAATTTATTTTGTGTTGGGTTAGGTTGGGTTGGGTTGGGTTAAATTAAATTCTGTTAAAAATTAAATATGTTTAGGTATATAATTAGTGTTTTAATAGTGTAAAAATGAAATTATATTTTTGTAAATAATGGGTCATGAAAGGTCTTTTTTGTATGTTTTTTTTTTATTTTTAGGTTGTGAAAACTGTGTTGGGACGGAAAAATGAGGAAATGTGAAAACTGTGTTGGGACAGAGGAAGTATATATATATATATATATATATATATATATATATATATATATATATATATATATACAAAGAAATTAAGCCGAGCCCCAAGCGAAAAACTTTTTGTGGATCAGCTTCCTCGGCCGGGAGCCCCTGTAGGATTTGCGAAAAGACTTTACAGTCTTCTATGACTCTATGCGGCCACATGAGGTGCCACTCGGGGAGGGATTGGCGGGGAATTATTCCCCCGGACCACACAGATGTCTGGTTAAAGCGGTGGCCTTCCTCAGCCAAGAGAGGGCGGAGAGCGGCCCGATTATCAAGTCGGTTGTCCGGGTGCTAGAGGATTTGGATAAAAGTCCTCTTTTTGTGTATATGTGTATTTACAATGCCTATTATCATCAACATATTCAAGAAGATACGAGTCCATTATGATTGTCTCTTGTACTATTAAAGTAAAGTATATAAATATATATATATATATAGATATATAGATCTACAGAGAAATTAAGTCGAGCCCCAAGCGTAAAACTTCTTGTGGCTCAGCTTCTTAGGCCGGGAGCCCCTGTAGGGTTTGCAGAAAGACTTTACAGTCTTCCAAGGCTCTTTGCGGCCACATGAGGTGCCACCAAAAGAGGGATTGGGGTGAAATTATTCCCTAGGACCGCACAGATATATATATATATATATATATCTACAGAGAAATTAAGTCGAGCCCCAAGAGAAAAACTTCTTGTGGCTCAGCTTCTTAGGTCGGGAGCCCCTGTAGGGTTTGTAGAAAGACTTTACAATCTTCCAAGGCTCTATACGGCCACATGAGGTGCCACCCAAAGAGGGATTGGTGTGAAATTGTTCCCCCGGACCGCACGGATGTCTAGTTAAAGGATGTCTGGTTAAAGGGTGGCTTTCCTCAGCCAAGAGAAGGCGGGGGAATGGCCCGATTATTAGGTCGGCTGTCCCGGTACCGGAGGATGTAGATAAAAGTTCTCTTATTGTGTATATGTGTATTTATAATGCCTATCATCATCAGCATATTCAAGAAGATACGAGTCCTTTATGATTTTGCCTCTTCTAGTATTAAAGTAAAGTGTGTGTATATATATATACAAATCTATATATGTATATATGTATATAGATATGTATATCAAACTACGCAGTATTATTAAAAAGGTAAAAGAAAATAAGAAGGGAGAGAAAGAGGACGGAAGGGGAACACAAAAATAAAAAGCCTAACATATATATATATATATATATAAGTCAAGTCATTTCTTTCCTGCGTTCCTACATGATTCGTTCTAGAGTTTTCAGGAACTTAAAATAATAGAATACGTGGGCGGTTCTTTTTATTTGCTATACCAATATCCTGTCTCTCACTCTTGATCAAGTGTATTGATTTCACCAATCAACCATAAGGTAATTTCTTATTCCACATTCGATTTCATAGAGTACAAAAGAGGTCTCCACCTTGGTATCACTAAAAATTGATCAAGTGGACTGAAGACACTAACCAAAATAAGGTAATTTCCTATTCCACATTTCCTCTTCCACATTCGATTTTATGGAGCACAAAGAAATTAAGCCGAGCCCCAAGTGAAAAACTGCTTGTGGCTTAACTTCCTCGTTCGGGAGCCCCTGTAGAGTTTGCGGAAAGACTTTGCAGTCTTCCAAGGCTCTATGCGGCCACATGAGGTGCCACCCGGAGAGTGATTGGTGGGGAATTGTTTTCCTGGACCACACGGATGCCTGGTTAAAGGGGTGGCCTTCCTCAACCAAGAGAAGGCGGGGGAGCGGCCCGATTATCAGGTCGGCTGTCCAGGTGCCGGAGAATTTGGATAAAAGACCTCTTATTATGTAAATGTGTATTTTCAATGCCTATCATCATCAACATATTCAAGAAGATACGAGTCCTATATGATTTTGTCTCATGTAGTATTAAAGTAAAGTATATATATATATATATATATATATATATATATATATATATATATATACTAGTATGAATCCCGCGTATAACGCAAGATCATTTATTTAATTATTCCTATTTTTTTATATTAAATAATCTATGTTATATAATGTAACAATATTAATTAAGGAGATATTTTTTTCTTATGGTTAGATAATTTCTTTAATCAATGTAAAGAATTTATAACAAATTATAGCATTTGACTTTTGATAATATAAAGTATAACTAAATCATATGAAAAGTTAATATATGTACATATATTCTAATTATTTGAAAGAATCTTAACTTGTATTTTTTTTAAATGTTACTTAATAACATAATGCAATTGAAAACTATTTATTACTCCCCCTTTCTCTCTAAAAAAAATGTGCAACCATATAGGGACAGTTTTGTCTCTTTGCTGTATATTTATATTGTTATTAGTATTTCATTTTTTTTCATTATATTTAAGTGCAATTAAATAAAAATATGTTACTCTTAGTAATAAATCCTTAAATTTACTGTTTGTCTAAAATAAATATAATTATATATTAAAATTTTCAATTTTTTTCAATACATGATTTGAATGATTAATTTATTAATTTCAATTAACGATAATAAAGTAAATAAGTCATAATAAGTGTATAGGAAAAAAATAGTAAGACTATACCGAAGGAATCAAATGACAAAGAACTTTGCAATACTATACTTAATATATATATATATATATATATATATATATATATATATATTATATTATATACATAATATTATAAATAATATTTAAATGGAGTATTACTTTTTACTTCTGATTATGGTTTAGTATTTCTTATAACTATATAATAATAATTCTATTTCCATTAATTGTTATTTTTAAGAAACTAATGTAATATATATATATAATATAAATAAAATTAATTTATATATAATATTCTTTTGAATATTCATAAATTTTTTATGAATTTTAATTTTATTATTTTATTTAATTTTATTAGTTTCAAATTAGATAAATGATTAATTGCAAAAAAAATCATAACTTTTACTTTTATTGCAAATAAATTTCAACATTTGAGATTTTGGGAAAAATAACCATCAATTTTTTATTTTTTTTAAAATTGCACCAATCTAATAAAAATTTATATTTTATATTAAAATTATATTTTCAAAAATTATTATGTAGTAATATTTAAACTTACATTTCAAAAACTTATTATATTAAGGAATATAGTATTTTAACAAATAAGCATTATCATTAAAAATAGAAAATGAAAATCGTTACAAGTTACAAAAGATGTTTAGAAAAATCCTATTTATTTAAATCTGAAGTACTCATGATTCATGTCTGAAAATAGGATCTTCTCAAATGAGGTGGGCAATGAATGTCGCCAGGCGAGTTCCCCTCCAACCATAGATAAGACATCAGCAGCTGAATTACCCTCGCGATATATATGAGAAATGTGAAAATGCATCAGTAAGATCATATCTCTCGCTGTTCTCCATCTTCCTAACCATCTCCATGGTATAACTGGATCATCTTGGGTGAAAACGTAAACCACATACATAGAATCTGTCTCTAGCCATAATCGCCTACACTCTCTAAGGTAAGCAAATTCAATAGCTAAGCATGCCGTAGCAAGTTCATCCTCCATCGCAAACCCATATCCAAACCCACTAGTGAAGGCTCCCATCAAAAATCCTCTTGAATTGCGAAATAAGCCACCTCCAGAAATCTGTCCCGGGGAGCTCGCTACATGACCATCAACATTCGCTTTCGTCCACCCAGCAGCAGGTGGCTTCCACCTGACGGGAACCACCTTAAGAGCCTTCCTCGGCGTACCAGCAATACCAAAGTATTTGATAGTGCATAAATCCTCCACTGTATTGTTCATTGCACCCAACTGAATATGGCCTCCCTCTCGAATAATCGCCATCAGAGTAGTTGTTATGCCCGAGACCCTTACGCTCTTGTCCTTCAACTCATTAGTGTATCTATCAAACATGTATTTATTTCTCTCCTGCCAAATAATCCAGATGTATGATATTATTGCAAGTCTCCATAAAGCTGTAATCTGTTTACTTCCCTTGATATGCACAGCCTGCAAAATGAACTCAGCAAACGACTGATCCAGGTGTAGTTTGTTGCCAAAATTGAAACCTGCAAGAACCTTGTGCAGAATTTGTGAAGAAATTGGGCATCCTAGAAAGAGATGATCCAATGTCTCCTCTCCATTCTTGCATAAGTAACAACGCGAAGGGCCCATAAAACCCCGTCTTAATAGCAAATCCCATGTAGTGAGTTTCCCACTAATACTTTCCATGTAGGAATATAGTATTTTAATGGATAGTGAATTTAAAGATATAATATTTAATGCAAGTGGGTAAGTGTATTATTATTGTATGTGAGTTTCATATTAAATATAACATAAAATTACGAAAAAAGTCTTACGACATGTTCAAGAATACTTTGATTTTATAAATTATAAAAATTTTATAATGCATAAAATAATTTAAAAACTAAAATAAATTTATTATTTTATTTAATAATTTTTTAGAATTTAAATTTTTTAATATAAAATATAATAGGTGCAATTTAAAATAAAAAATAAAAATCTGATGGTCTTTTTTGCCAAATTCTCAAAGGATGGGATTAAATCGCAATTTAAGTAAAGATTGGGGTTTTTTCTGCAATAAACTCAAATCTGACATGGCAAAGGTCAACGCCACGTTGGAAGTCGGGCAACCCTCTGATGCACATTTTCTTTGCACGCAAAATTAATCCCCAAGTATTAAGGATATCAGTTGCAGCTTAAGCAAGTGACCAAGTGATTATCGAACCCAAAGGACGGCGTATTATCAATTTAATTATTTACTAAATTAATTAAGATGTAAGGCAATAACGTTCGAGGATTGAATGATTAATCTATTAATAAAAATATAAAATAAAATAAATACTAGAAGAATACGAATGTGATTCAAGAATGGAGAATATGTAGCCCTAGGATAATCCAGTTTAACTCATTAATTTCCCTTCCGTGTGTTGATGTCCGACTTTGCCTTGTGGAATATGGACGCATCACTAAACCATACATATCTACTCTATAGACACAAGTAGACATGCGTGTAACACGTGTGAATAACCTCGGAGCAAGAGATATAATTTCACCCCCTTTCTAGGTACTATCAGTATCAATTATTTCCCTGGCCAATTGGTACTCTAACCCGATATGATTTCCCTTTATAGGTACTATAAAATTATCCTCTTTATCCTACTTAATAACCCGAGTTCGATTCAATTAATAAGTATTCATATATGATAGTTCTAATAAAGCTTCGGAGTCCCCTCACTTAGAATCATAACATGGAATCCTGCTCAGCAGTGAACGCACTCAATCAATAATCAAGATATGTATTCAGACTCTACATAACAGTTAATGATGCACAAAACGACAGTGAGTATGAATTAAAAAGGCACAATCATATATAAAATAAATCCACAAGTAGTGTTGTACGGAGTTTACACACGAAAGTTCAATTAATTGGTAAAAACCTTCACAACCCTAGTTCTACCAAAAAGGCTCTAGCCCATGATGTTACGAAGAACAACCATGGGTGTTGGATAGATCTTACCCGTATGTCTGAAAAATATAAGATAAATTAGGAAACGAATAAAACCCTAGATGCGAGAGTCATTGCGTCCTTCTCCGTCTTGAATCCTCCTCTTGGTTCTCCTCTTGATTCCACAGACGAATATTCAAAGTGATGGATGGATGGAGGAATGGATGTGGATGATGGTTGGGGGGTGAACCCCCCTTGTGGGGTGTAGGTGATGAGTGATATTTTCACCTAGATTTTAGTGTCTTTTTATATGTGTTTTTGTATTAGTTTTTCCGTATTTAGGTGTATTTTGGTTGTGTTTTGTGTTTTTATTGAAATGTGTGTGAATGAGCTTAAAACAGTGAAGGAAACAGGGCAGCAAGAACACAGGCTGTGTACTTAACACGGTCCAGTCGGAATTGGCCGTTCTCCATTGCCCGAAACACCTACACGGCCACCCCTGTGGCCATGTGCAGTAACACGGGCCGTGTACCAAACACGCCTCTGTCCAGAAGGGCCGTGTGCGAGTATCAGAAGACACAACACGGCCACCCTTGTGGCCGTGTGCTGCACATGAGCCGTGTAGGTGTTAGGATCAGAAAATTTCCAGAAACTTCTAGAAGCTTCCCATGGGGTATAAATACCCATTTATTCAACATTTGATGGGAGATTTGGTTTTTTGGACCCTACACACACACCTCACACACCATTTCTTCCATTCCACATCATCATCTTCATCCATTCTTCATCCTTTGGATCTACCATCATCCCACCATCAATTTCTACATCCAAGTGAAGGAAAAGGATCGAGGAAGAGAGAAAAGTGCAAAGAAGGGAAGGAGATCACCATTGAAGATAGATAAAGGGAGTTTCCATTCAATCTTTGTATTAAACGTCATAGTTTTATCATGATTTGTAAGGATTTAATTGTCTATGTTAATTTCTTTATGAATATGGTAGGCTACTCTCCCTTGTGAGATTAGCAACATGAGAGTTGTTGGATAATTTTGGGATTTGTGTATTTGAATTCGTATGTTGATTGGATCTATGATTTTCTATCGTTGATTATTAATTGCTTGATTTGTATTGATGATTTGTGTGTTTAATTTTTCTAAATATGTGATTAGATTGAGAAATCAATTATGTGCTTAGGATAATTGAGTGAATCATTTCATCAAATACTTCATGTGCATTATAAATTATAAAGAGATTGAGAAATCCTTTAGAATTTAGAACCCTTTGATAGAACATATGATTGGTTTGATCGAGAGGTTAATTAATCGTGTGAATGGACTCTCATTTCAAGCTTAGTACCTAGTTGGAATTGTTTGAATGAGAACCAACTCATTGAGCTATTTGATATTCATATCATATCCATCTTAAGAGGGAGTTTATGTGATCTTAGTGTTGGCCCTTAGTCTTCAATCCATGATTCATATGAATTCGATGCATTTATCCTAGGATTGCCACTTCTTAATTGTTGTTAATCTCACTTTTGCTTAATTTGAAAAACCACTTTTCATTCATCTATCTTGTTTGCTAATCATTGCTTGCTTGCTTGCTTTAGTTATTGATATTTACTAGTTTAAACATCTAAACTATTGATGATTCGTCTCTATAAAATTGCGATAAACGTGATCTCGCTTAAGCTCTAGTGTCGACCTCCCTGTGGTTCGATAAATTATTTTAATTGGTCATCCCTACTACAAAATGGCTAATTAATAGGATGGTTGTGTTGTGTTGTATCCAATCCGTCTCTCTATTATATTGTAATCCCCTTCTTGGTGTGATCTACATCCCCTTTTATACTTTGAAGCTCTCCTTATGGACCTTGGATGAGCTTTTTCTTGAAAAACACATAGGAACATACATTTCGGGTGTAAAAAATGGATCCGGACGCGTCCCAGGCATGGAATTCGACCTAGGGTTCGACCTAGGGCTTGGTCGAACCCTGTTCGAATCAAAATCGGTGATAATTCGTACTTCAGGCTTCTGGTTTAACCAAAATGGCTTTAGTTCGACCAAGAGGTCTGGTCGAACTAGACTGTTGTGGTCGAATCACCCTTGCGTCACCTCACTGTTTCGCGTATAACTTCCACATCCGAGCTCCGATTTGAGTGATTTTTGCGCTCACGTGATCCTCTCTTCCTTGGCTTTCTATCTATATAAAGAAATCACAAAAACTCCAAGATTTGCATCTGTAACAAGCCATGGAAAGTAAAATATCCATTCTGTTCTGCACAGCTCGCGCGACGTCACCATCTTGATCATAACTTTCTCATTTGGAATCTGATTGAGGTGTTCTTTACGCCAAAACGATTCTCTTTTCAGTGGCTTTCCAACCATATATTACACTTCCCGTTCAGAGCTCCACATGAATACAAAAAAATTACACAAATTAGACGTGCGTTTTTTAACATTCAAACACAAATTGCACCTTTTCTCCAACTTTGCACTTTTGGTCATTTTTCCACCTAAAACACAACAAAACACCTCAAACGCACATTTTTCTCACATATATTGAAAATAAGACACTTGTGCTAATATATAATAACAATTCCCATCAACAAGATGTTAAATTGGATACTCAAACACGCTAATTTTCACTCTCAACACCCTCTCCTGCCCGTTGGGTGTGTATTGCACGAAACCTAAAGGTTGAGGTTTTTTTTACAATTTCTCAAATGTTGTGATTTATTTGCAATAAAAGTAAATGTTAAGATTTTTTTTGCAATTAACCCTTATATAAACAACTAAAAAAAATAAATTTTATAATTTATATGTCATAATTGAATAATTAAGATATATGTAAATAAATAAATATTAATATACTAAATTTAAAAAATTAACAAATATTTACAAACTCAATTTTAATGTTATTTGATAGAAAATAATAATTTAACTTGAAGAACTTAAACTTTCGTTTCTATACATGAATTAGTTTTTCAACCTCTTATTCTCTAGAGGTAAATCGATTGAAGAGTACTTGAATCGTCAATAAAGCACTTGAAGAATACTTGAATCAATACTTAAGAGGTAGATCTTAAAGAATATATACTTGAATCGATTCTTAAGAGGTAATACTTGAATCGATTTTTTTTCTCTTGAAGAATTAACTCTTAAGATGTAAATCAATTCAAGAATACTTGAATCGATCCTCTTACTTTTGAAAATTTGATTTTTAAGATGTAAATCTATTAAAGAATATTTGAATTAATTATCTTCCTCTTGAAGAATCGATTCTTAAGGGGTAAATTGATTTAAGAATACTTAAATTAGTTCTCTTCCTCTTAAAGAATACTTGAATCGATTTTATAGAGGTGGATCGAATCATTGAATCAATTTTTTAGAGGTAGATAGAATCTTTATGTGATTCTCTCTATCGAAATATTTTTTTTTTTATTTTCATAAATCAATTCTCTAGAGGAACTTGAAGAAATCTCATATTCCTCTTGGAGAATTGAATGTGTGTATTGAGAATGAATAACCAACGAGTCTTATTTATAAGAGGATTGATTCAAGTATTCTTGAGTCGATTTACATCTTAAGAATCAATTCTTCAAGAGGAAAAAAAATTGATTCAAGTATTACCTCTTGAGAATCGATTCAAGTATTCTTTAAAATCTACCTCTAAAGTATTGATTCAAGTATTTTTCAAGAGGATCGACGATTCAAGTACTATTGAATCGATTTAGCTCTAAAGAATAAGAGTTTGAAAAACTAAT
Source organism: Pogostemon cablin (assembly GCA_023678885.1). Lineage (NCBI taxonomy): Eukaryota > Viridiplantae > Streptophyta > Magnoliopsida > Lamiales > Lamiaceae > Pogostemon > Pogostemon cablin. The sequence continues at coordinate 13,075,942 of CM042984.1, forward strand.
TCATGTATCGAAAAAATAAGACGTTGAAAAACTAATTCATATATCGAATCGAAAGCTTAAGTTCTTTAAGTTAAATCATTATTTCATATCAAATAACATTAAAATTGAGTTTGTATATATTTGTTAATTTTTTAAATTTAGTATATTAATGTTTATTTATGAAAAATTACTCATAGATACACACTTTGTACCCTAAATTAGTAGGAGATACAATAAGTTCAAAAAATTATTCTCACATATAAAATATTAAAGTAAAATATCAAATATAACCTTAATTCATTATAATTTCATACACTTTTAAACCACAAATTCTAAACCCCTCACCCACTAACTAACGCCGCCGGACCACCGCCGGATCACCGGCCGTCGGATCACCGCCGGACAGCCGCCGCCGTCGGAGAGTAGGAGTATATAATTTTTTCGCTGCACATGACATTTACGATTCACATTTTTTTTGCTGCACACACTTTTTATACTACATATAATTTTTGTTGCACACATGTTTTTTACTGCACATAACTTTTGCTGCACACGAACTTTTATGCTACACATAAATATTTATGTACAGCACATTGTAAGGGTAATATTGGAATATCACTTTATAGTTATGTAGTTAGTAGTAATATTTTTGTATGTTTGTATCTCATAGTAATTAAGGAGATTCCAATGTACCTAACAGTAAATACCCCTTTATTTATTTACATATATCTTAATTATTATTCAATTATGACATATGAATTATAAAATTTTATTTTCTTTAGTTGTTTATATAATTTGAAACTAATAAAATTAAATTAAAAAATTAATAAATTCATTACAAATTTATGAGTATTTAAAAGAATATTATATATAAATTAATATTATTTATATTATATTTTTTTTACATTAGTTTCTTAAAAATAACAATCAATGAAAGTAGAATTATTATTATATAGTTAATTAAGAAATACGAAACCATAATCGTGAGTAAAAAGTAATAATTCTTCTAAATACTCCATCCATCTCACTCAAATAGCATCATTTTACTATATTGGGCGTCTCATCCAAATTGCTATATTTTTCTCTTTTAGTAAAAATGGCCCACCACTACTCATCACATCTCTCTAATACACATACCCACTTTATATAAAATAATAATACTCCTTAATCTACGTGCAAAAAGCAAATACATCTCTTTGGACGGGACAGAGGGGGTATTATTTATAATATTATGTTATTTATTCATTTGCATATATCTTAATTATTCAATTATGACATATGAACTATAAACTTTTGTTTTCTTTAGTTGTTTATATAATTTGGAAGTAATAAAATTAAATAAAAAATAAAATTAATAAATTCATTACAAATTTATGAGTATTTAAAAGAATATTATTTATAATATATATATATATATATATATATATATATATATATATATATATATATATATATATATATATATATATATATATATATATATATATATATATTACATTAGTTTCTTAAAAATAACAATTAATGAAAGTAGAATTATTATTATGTAGTTAATTAAGAAATACGAAATCATAATCATTAGTAAAAATTAATAATCCATTTAAATATTATTTATAATATTATGTATATTATATATATATAGCAACTATTTAAAATATTTTAATAATTTTATTTTAATTAATTATAAAATATTTGACCTTATTTTTTATAATATATATATCTTAAGTATACTATAGCAGAAACTTTTCTTGCTGATGTGTCGTCTCCATAGTGCTCTAAAGTGACGTGTTATTTTCTCAATTTTTTTGATTTTTTAATAATTTTTTAAATATTTTCCTTATTTACTTTTAATTAACTTCCTTATTTAATATTTTCTTTTTTAAATAATGTGTTTCTTATTTTTAATAATATGCAGTAGGTGAAAATGTTTGAACTTTAATGTAATTAACCTAAATAAATATCATTTATATATAAAAAAATCTCAATTTATTCTTTTTTTATACATGATTTTATTTTATAATAATTAATTTATTTATCATGATTTATTTATTAATTGCAATTAATGATACTAAAGTAAATAAGTCATAATAAGTGTATAGGAAAAATAAATAAATAGTAAGACAAAAATGACTTTGTTATATATATATATATATATATATATATATATATATATATATATATATATATATATATATATATATATATATACACGTGGTATTCAGGATATTTGTGTTCAGAATTTAATAATCATTCATACGTTGATTTACGTGAGTAAAACCCTCACATGTGTTCAGAAATACATATACATGGTATTCAAAATATTTGTATTAAGGATAAATTAATAACTGCGCAAAAAAACAAGATCACCATTACAAGATCCAGAAGTCCACCCCATATTAGTGGAGAGATGGGAACCATTAATTAGTTCAAAGTAATACTAATATCACAACAAAAAAATATACACATACATACAAATAACCCGAAGAGGATGCAAAGGCTTTAGTTAGGAAATAGAAGAGAATAATATCATTAGGAGGGAGAGAAGAGAATAGTCACTTATGCGGCAATTGAGAGAAAATCACTGATGACAGAATGAATCAAGTTATATGATTTGAGATTTTATTTCATTGTCATATAGGGATATATTGGGTATCTTACATTAATAAATTATATATATTAATAATAATTTCATCTCAATGTATCTACTAGTAATATTGATATATATTTTGTATTAGGTAGTAATAAATCCTATATATATATATATATATATATATATATATATATATATATATATATATATATATATATATATATAATAAAATTAATTTATATATAATATTCTTTTAAATATTCATAAATTTGTAATGAATTTATTAATTTTATTTTTTATTTAATTTTATTAGTTTCAAATTATATAAACAACCAAAGAAAATAAATTTTATAATTCATATGTCATAATTGAATAATTAAAATATATGTAAATAAATAAATATTAATGTACTAAATTTAAATAAGGGTCACTTACTATGTGATACATGAAATAATGCATAATTGTTATAAACTACATGACTTAAAGGACTAATATTCATAACTACACAATTATAGATTGTGATACCATAAATACCCCTATGTGTTTGCACATTTTGTTTGCACAATTTTATTTTACATAATTTGATTTGCACAATTTTGTTTTGCACAATTTTTTTTGCACTATTTCTTTTTTTTCTATTTTACAATTTTTTTGCACATTTTTTGTTTTTGCACATTTTTTTACTCATTTTTTTCTTTTCATTTTTTTTACATTTTCGTGCTCAATATTTTGTTCATAATGAAATCCATGCCCAAAACATCGCAATTGCTCAAACGCTAACTTCCACGTGCAGTTGAATTATGTTGGATTATGTTTATCAAAATATTATAGCGTTGAATTATTTTTACAGGAGTACATACACATTAGATTTTGAAGTGAGAGGAGCAATATGCAATAGAAAATAAATAAATGAGTAGACCCTCCAGGAAATAATAGAAAGTAATAGATGAGTAGCCACGGGTAGCCAGGAACATCACATGTTGCTCTTGTTCCTGCCAAACTCCTTTCCAGCAAACCATCCATTGAGTTCCCCAATAAGATCTTCAACTTTGATTATCAGCTTGAATACAGAGCCGATATATTTTATCCTGTACATGGGATTTTTCTTCTTAGATAATACAATAATATCATCATCTTCTTCTGCAAAGCTTTCTTTTATCTGTCTCACAACATCATCTTCATCAAGAACTACCGGGCTTAATTCCAGCAGCCACCTAACATTCTCCACTAAGTCCTCTAATATTCCAACAACCCACTTCCAGCTTCCCAAAACTGCACATATTATCCATGCACACTCTCTCTCCATTCTCCACACAACACACCTTTCACCCAACCTGCTTGCATTTACTTCTCACCTTTTTATTTTCCTCTAAAGATAAAAACACTGCTTTAAATTCAAACCAACACCAACAGTCTATAACTTCAAAATCCTTAAGTAATGGGTAGCAAATGAGAGCAAGATCTGTAGCTCTCACTAAGGTTAAGCTCTGCAAATTTAGAAATATTGCCCTGAAAAACATACGAATCCAAGTATATATCAAAGTAAGTTCAAAGAATTATGTATTGAATCTGCAAGAAATTTTGACTGCATCAAAAGATGATAGAAATGCCAAAACGATAGCAAGTTAACCAGAGAGCAAAATCAAACCAAGAATGTAAAACAGAAAGGACTTATTCAACTCTAACTCCACAAAGTCGAACATAGTCCATAAACCATAAAAGCCTCTTTCATCAATTCAAAACATTGGTAATAACCCAAGCAATTCAGAGTCGAGAGGATACTGAAATCATAAACCAATGCTTTTGCTAATAGGAGTAAATATAAACAGACATCAATGGAAGCTTATATTAACAAGAAAATGGTACCAAATTATATAACCTTTCGTGCTCTGACCTCTTCGAAACTGAGATAACAGTCCCACAGAATACTACCAATCTGAGAATATTATTGTTACTAGAGCAAACAGGACAGGTACAATCATCTAGCGATCAAACCAAAATGAGCCACCAATTAGTCATGGTGAAGGGGGTCTCGCTCGTGTTGCAACGAAAAGGAACCTGGAGTTGAAAGTGATCTTCATCAAAATCGAGAAGGTAAGGATACTCACTCCATCTGAAATCAATCGGCTGATGCAGTAGGAGTGTGAGTATGTGAATGAACAGAGAAATCTTTCATCGATAGAATGGGAGAATACTGTAGCCCAGCAACCGTGACAGAAATGGACCAAGGTGAAGGGTTATCGCAATGTCGATGGAGGCCAGAAATCAATGGAAGCCGCGCCGGTGGAATATTCTATAGGTTAATCGAGCAGCGGAGGAGAAAATGATGCCCTAGGTAGAACTAGGAGGCGCGCCGATGGATTCAGCATCGACATAGCAAGCGGCGGCATGCCCTAGGCAGAAAACAACTGTGACCAGGCGCACAAAGGTGGATTTGGCCGGAAAAATGAGGCGACGGCTGGGGAAATCGAAGGGCAGTCGATATGGAAAGGGACCCTGAGAGGGACACCGACAGTTGGGAGATTTGGACCATCAAACGTCGTTCAGAAGCATGGCCATCGAGACGTAACGATGTGAACTGAATGTCGATGACCAGTGCGACAGTTTTAATTTTGTTGGTTGAGAGAGTAAATTTTGATTTTGTTGAGGGTAATTTTGTCTCTTTATTCACTAATTTGTGTATCTGATTGTATTTTCTGTTGCCCAATGTATCTCATAGTAAATAAGCTCAAAAGTGTGTATCTGAGAGTAATAAATCCTTTAAAAAATTAATAAATATTTACAAACTCAATTTTAATGTTATTTAATATGAAATAATGATTTAACTTAATGAACTTAAGCTTTCGATTCTATATATGAATTAGTTTTTCAATCTCATATTTTCTAGAGGTAAATCGATTTAGAGTACTTGAATCATCGATCCTCTTTCACTTGAAGAATACTTGAATCAATACTTTAGAGGTAGATCTTAAAGAATACTTGAATCGATTTTTTTCCTCTTGAAGAATAGATTCTTAAGATGTAAATCGATTAAAGAATACTTGAATCGATCCTCCTGAAAAATTAATTTATAAGATGTAAATCTATTCAAGTATCTCTTAAAAAATTAATTTTTAAGATGTATATTTTTTTCAAGAATACTTGAATCGATTCTCATCCTATTAAAAAGAATCGATTCTTAAGAGGTAAAACAATTCAAGAATACTTGAATAAGTTCTCTTCCTCTTTAAGAATACTTGAATTGATTTTTTATAGGTAGATTTGAATCTCTACTTGATTCGTTTTATCGAAATAAATTTATATACTTTCATAAATCAAATCTTTAGAGGAACTTGAAAAAAACTCTTATTCATCTGGGAGAAATGAATGTGTGTATAGAATGAATAACCAAAAAGTCTTATTTATAGGTTGGGTGAGAGAGAATATTATATGAAATATTCTTTTTTCCCTTTATATAGTATATAATTTAATTTGATATTAATTAATTTATTTATCGCATTAATAGATTTAGTAACTAATTAATGATAACCAAATAAATAAATAAAATATTGAAAATTTAATCATTATTAAAAATAAGAAACACATTATTTAAAATAGAAAATATTAAATAAGGAAGTTAATTAAAAGTAAATAAGGAAAATATTAAAAAAAGTATTAAAAATTCCAAAAAATTACACGTCACATTGGAGCGCTCTGAAGACGACACGTCAGCAAGAAAAGTTTCTGTTATAGTATACTTAAGATATATATATATACATATATAACAAAGAAATTAAGCCGATCCCCAAGCGAAAAACTTCTTGTGGATCAGCTTCCTCAGCCAGGAGCCCCTGTAGGGTTTGCGGAAAGACTTTACAGTCTTTCAAGGCTCTATGCTGCCATATGAGTGCCACCCAGAGAGGGATTGGTAGGGAATTGTTCCCCGGGACCACACGAATGCCTAGTTAATGGGGTGGCCTTCCTCAGCCAAGAGAGGAAGGAGGAGCGGCCTGATTATCCGATCGGCTTTTCCGATGCCGAAAGATTTGGATTAAAGTCCTCTTATTGTATATGTGTATTTACAATGCCTATCATCATTAACATATTCAAAACTATACGAGTCTTTTATGATTTGTCTCTTCTAGTATTAAAGTAAAAGTAAAAAAAAAATATATATATATATATATATATATATATATATATATATATATATATATATATATATATATAAATCTATATATGTATATATACACACACATATATGTATATGTGCATATATATATTGTGTGTATGTATGCACATATAGATATGTATATATATTGCCAAGCTGTCTGTTTGACTTTTTATTTTTGTGTTCCCCTTCCTTTCTCTTTGTCTCCCCTTCTATTTTCTTTTGCCTTTCTAATAATATTGCATAGTTTGATATAAATATCTTTGGATTAATACAATTTTTAGTTTTTCCACTTTGGATTTAATGAGACTTTCACACATAGTGAAGGTAAGTATCCATCGTTTCCTTAGCTTCATATTATAGAATAGAAGATAGATCTTATCATGTGCTAGAACAAATATGTGCATGCTGAAATTAATTTTCCACTGCTAGTTTAACATCCGCTGAATGTTCTATCTTTCTTCTTCTCACAGGGTTTAATCTTGGAACCATTCTATTTTATTTTTTTTGAGAAATATGTCTTCTTCTCAGAGAATATATTCTTGGATCTTTTGCGGTTTATAACGACGCTATAATCGATGGAGCTATTTACTGGAATCTTTTCTTGCTTTGATTTTGGTGTCGTTTTCTTTTTTAGAAATCTATTTGAGAAACTTTGTCTTCATTTTTTTATTCTTACATTTTCTTTTTCTTCGGTCGTTATCTCAACCTCGGATATTTTCTTGAGATTTATATCTCAATTTCAGTTTCTCAAGCAATATGCTGACTATAATATTTCCTCTTTTCCATTTCCACTCCAATGTTGTTTCACCCATGAAACCTTAGCTTCTTCACCTTAAATTAATAGGACTTCAGCTTCTACACCTCATATGGATGGAATGTCAACTTCCATATCTCAACTGGGTGGAGCCTCAGTTTTTCTCATCCAATCTAGATGACACCTTGGTTTTTTATACTTTTTGGAGTGTCAACATTGTTGGATTGTATACTAAAAGTCTAGCTTTTTGTATGATCAATGTTATAATAATTTATTTGAAATGAGAATCATATGATCAAATGATTGTATCTTATAATTTATTTATATGTACGATGCAATGGTCCACTTACTTTATACTGTAGATAATATGTTGTACGACAACACGCAGAAGATCATATTATCAATTTCCTTATAAAGTATAAACAGATGCTCACAACCGAGATAGACGGGGACTCTCTATCGGGATGGTTGTAGTGTAATTCAGTATTAGTTTGTCTTGACTATAGAATCGCATTAGTTCACTTCGAGTGTATTGAGCATGACCGCTTGAGATCGTTCGATTTATACTGACTATATAGGAGAACTTGATCTCTGTTATTATGGATATTCATGCTCTTAATCCCTATACAATAACCTTGACACGTAAGACAGTATGTATTTCTTTGATTCATCAATAGGTGATATTTACATGTAATTAAATCAACAAACTCGGTGAGTTGAGAAATAGTGTTGTCTCTATGGTGTGTTGTTGATTGTATAAGAAATTCGTGTCCGTTATAGGTTGATGATGTCCCCTTGAGGAGCTCATAAGGATTATCATGTAAACCTTGCAGGTGAATTTATTCCGGCATGTTAATGAGGTTAAGTGGTACTACTCTCAGATGAGATATTAATTAATAGAGTTGTCAGTAACTTAATTAATTAATTGGCATTATATATTCTAAACATAGGGAGACTAACGGGCTCATAATAAGAAGGAGTCCATAACATAATTATGGGATTAGAACAGTAGTGCAGTAATAATATTTTAGTGGTATATATTATTATTATTAGACTTAAGTATAAGCTTTGGGCTAAGCTTGGATACTTAAGTCCAATGGAGGCCCAACTCTAATTTCTCCTCCTGGTCCCTGCTGTAGCCATATATAAGTCATCTCAGCTGTCCGGAAATCCTAACTAAAAATTAATTCACGCCTAACACTATGAGGAGGGTAAGGGAACAGCAGATTGAAAAGATCTCGAAGATCGTCGCCCACACGACGTCGAAATTGGACTTGGGAATACAGCAGAAGACCGAAAGGTTGTTTGCTAGTGTTGTCCGTCAACTTGCACGATTTTTCTAAAATCGATGAGGCTGCACAGGCTGCCGATGAGAATTTATCTTCTTCAACATACCCTGGTAAAAGGTAATACGTTTATTTATTTTCTTGCTTCCGCTGGATTAGAGACGTATGTAACTCTAACAGTTCACATTAACCAAACGATCGAACGCCAACAAACATCACACACTCTATATGACTGTTTAAATTTTAAATAATTTGAAACAAAATGTATAATTACATCTATACCCTAAATTTTTCCTATAAACCCTTAGGTGTGTACGAGTGCACTCCAAAATTACTCCTAATTTAATAATTAAAATATAATAACCATAATGCATTTTGAAAAGATATAACCTTAATATATACTTAATGTAATATTAGTCTATAACAATACATCAGATATTTCTTAATATTTTCTTAAAAATATAATTCCTGTAAATTTTCCTAAGATGTACTTTTTTTTAATAAAATTTTCAGGCCCGATTTTCTCGTGGATCATGACAAAATGACTTACAATTGATCATATAAAACTAAAATAAATAATGCATAACAAATATAAATGCCAATAAGAAAAAAATATACACATTTTTTCACATCTCAATCTATTCATAAAGGAGAATGGTTAAGGAATAACTGCAATGAATTGTTATAACATTGAAATTAAGAAGCATTACAATTAATCTACCTGATACAACTACCAAAATATTCATAAATATGGCATACTTAATTGAATTACATTATCGGACACAAATTAATATATTATCCAAGGTTTTATTATAAATTTTGATGGTATAGAATTACAAATTAAAAATTTTCAAGACTTTGAAAAAAGGGTCCATTACTTATAAGTACAATTTATTTACCTATATTACTGTCAGATACAATATCCAAATTATATTACTATACACTACAAATCGAATACATAAAATACCACTTTTAACCCTATTTCAAGTTTAATTGTATTTAGAAATTAATTTACCCATAATCTCTCCATGAAAATAGGAAATAAGTTGGAGATTAGTCAATTCAAATATTAAAAAATAGATTCGAGACTGTTGTATTCAATTTCAATCCCAAATCTTCCTGCTCCAATAGTTTTTAATTTATTTTCACTATTGAATACCCACGCCCCTCTATCTATTAAGAAGAGGAAAATAAAAGGCAAGAAACATGCACCTATATCTTCACCCCCACTAACTCCACAACCACCATGAGAACAAGAAAGAGATAAGACATATAATTAGCAATTATTATTAACTTAAGAATTGAGGGACTCCAACTCAAGTTTAATTGAGGGCAAAGCGGCAGCGGCATGAAGAACATCAGTTGGAGGCTAATGCGGATAAACTCCAAAATTTCCTCAGCCAGTGGCACCTATAAGAACACCGGTATTCAAATGAGTTTTATGTTAATCGAAATGAGTATTCAAAAGGATAAGAAATTAATTGATTACAACATTTCTAAATGGTATTCAGAATGGCAACTCAATTTCTTCCATAGGTGCATCGATATTCAACTACAGATTACCCAATTTTGATTCATAAATAAATTGAAAACAAACTTTAAACATGAGTATTCCGAAATAAGAGCTTCAATATTAAAATTCCGTACGGCAATTGACCATATGCAGTGGATATGCAAAAATAGTATGCAAATCCTAAAATAAATTGATTATTGAAAAGAGAAAATTAGAATATAGGAAATTAAATGAACAAGTAAACGCGATTTTCTACCTTACTAATTATGAAATATGTATTCAACTTATTATGTATGAAAGGCTAATTAAAACTTTACATTACATATTTTTGTACCTAGTAGTAATATTATTTATACTATGTATCTAGTAGTAATATTATCTTATATTTTGTACTTATTAGTAATAATCCAAAAAAGAAAATATGACCTACAACTCCTTGAATACATTACGTGGAACAATTATTAAAGAGTTGTCATGACCAAAATTATCTTCAACTCTTCTTATATACCAATTTTGGGTATCAGGTTCCTACCTTTGGTCAAATATAAGAGCATGTTATCAACAATATAATAGAATACTGATCTTATCTTCCATCTAATTCTAACACTCTTCCTACTTTCAAAATGATTTTTCTTTTAATTCATATACAAAAAATGTTAATAACTAAACAAATTATAAGAACAAAAATATTTTTTAATAATAAAAGTAGATATTACTATTAATAATGTGATTGTAAAATAATTTTATATCTTGTATAAAAATGAATGTAGGTCATTGTTTAACAGCATGCCTGCGTAATGGAGTATACACATTGAATGTCGCTCCTCTTTATTATTTTTCGACCGAATTTTTTAATTATTATTATTATTTGAGTTAATGAATAGTTTGTCTCATGAAATAAAATATGTGAAATAATTTCACACAAAATTAAGTATCTATATCTCCTCCCCTCCCATATATTTTTGCTCACTTTTCATATTGAGGTGTTCCAAATATTTTTACACATTCCATTTATGGAAAAAATACATTATACTTCTTACCTACTTTTTACATTTTATTCATCAATTTCAACAACTTTATTTACTTTTTTACACTTTACTCATAATTCCCAACAACGTTATTTACTTTTTCTCTCACAATTACCAATTTATCCCTATTTTTCTTACATTATACTATATTAAAAAAACAATCATTTTTAATCTTCGTGTCCGTACACATAGATAAAAATACCCGGGACGGAGGTAGTATTTATTAAGAATTTTTTTTTATTTTTAAATATTTATTGAAAACATATTATTTTCAACATTTACTAAGAATTTCTCTTTATTTTCAAATATTTACTAAAGGCATATTTTTTAAAATATTTTCAGTCCGCTAATTACGCGGTATTTTTACTAGTTTTTATATATAGAGTTAATGAATATTCCCTCCATTCCTTTGATAAGTGTTTATTTTGCCATTTTAGTCCGTTCTAATACAAAGTATCAATTTCTTTTTTGGGTTGATGTGACACACACAATAATATTATTATACTCAACCATTTACACATACGACCCACACTCAACACTAATACAACTACTCATTCCACATTAAAATATTATTTCTCTCACCTCATTACACTTTAAAATATTATACCCCTTAATCCATGTGCAAAAAGCAAATGGACACTTATCAAGGGGACGGAAGGAGTATAATATTTTAGTATGTAGTGTATAGTTGTATCAAATTTGTGTGTGGACCCCATTAAGATTACTTCCTTCATCCAGCGTTAAGGTTTACATCTTCTATATGGTTTGTCCCAAGTTAAGGTTTATATTTTATTTTTTTTATCAAGTTGGGCCCACACAAAATAGTTAATTATTCCATGTAGGTCACACACAACACTAATACAACTATCAACTTCACAATAAATATTTGTTCGGGACGGAGGGAGTAATTTTTAACGATTTTATAATTTTAAATTTTAAATCAATAGTTTCATATCTTTTAAGTTTTGAATTAATACAGAAATTCTTTCAAACTCATAAATTGATAATTAACCAATCTTTTGGATCCTATATTTATAAACTCCTACAATTAATTACTCGTCTCAAATTCATTTTCATATTTACTGTTTGCACGGATATTAATAAAAGTAACTTTATAACTTTCTTTTGAGGTGATTTGGTATTTTTGGACAATAATAATAAATAAATGATAGAGTATGTTACGTATGAAAAAAGGTAATGTAAAACTTGAAATTAAATGGTATATGAGTGATATTAGTTAATTATTTTTTTCCTTTTATAAAAATATGATTTTAAAGTTGGGACAGACAAAACGGGAAGTGTGAAATTGATATGAAGGCACACGAGATCTTAGAAACTTGTTACATAGCTAAGTCGACATAAGTCAACTAAGAATCCCCGTATGGAAAGTTTAACTGGATGACAACTTGCCTGAAAGATCAAGGATCGAATCCTACCTACGAGCAACCTCTTTAATATAAGGAGCTCTTTGTGAGGTGGGTTGGATCTAGATTGAAGTAACATGATTAACCCCTCTGCAAACTGTTGGGGCGGAGGGTGGAGCACTTGAAGCGTGAGTAATACCACAATTTTGTACCAAAGTCAGATAAGAATGACAAATGAAGTGGCCCAACGCGGAAGCCCAATAGTTTGGAGATTTAAGATTATAATTGGAAAAAAAATATGCCAAACAAATCCTTAATGTGCCCACATAAGCGAATTAGGGTTAAATCCGCCGTCACATATCCCAGCCCATTAACGGCGTCCCCCATCGCTCTAGGGTTTTTCTTCAACATAACTCTCAATCCTTATCTCACCCTTTATATATTACATCTCACTTCTCTTTCATATCCACGTTACTATCTATTTCTTCTCCTCTAGCCCTGTTTAATTTTTAGATCTAGTACTAGGATTTGCTTTACCGTATTTTTCCGATCTAGTACGAAGATTTTTTTTTTGTCGTCGTAATTTGCAGTGATGAACATCTTGTGATCGGAGGCGCTGGCCGTCGGTGATGGTTCACAATCCTCTAAGAAGTTCTGAGCGTTCTCTATTTTTTGTTTTTCAAAAAAATTTGTTATATTTTTTTTTCTCTAAAGATTGGATTTTTTCAGAGATCTTTGGCGAAGTGACGACGAAATTCAATGTCTGTCAATCCACTGATTGTTGTGATGACTAAAGTGAATACCGACAGGTTCCGATCGCTATTTTGTTGGAATGATAATTAATGGTTGTTATGTTATTCATTTTGTTTTTAAATAATTTCCTCTTCGTATTTTGTGTGCTCTTTTGGGCTAGGATGAAATTAATGTGAAAATGGGTAATTTGCGTCTGAATTATTATGATGCTAAAATCACCTTGGAGACCTGATGCCCCTTCTATTTTTTCGCCTTTCTTATCTTCAATTTTAGATATCCAAACACTTTTGGAGATCCATTTTATCATGTGTATTACTAATCAACATACTATTATCATGCTGATCAATGGCTGTACTAGGGTCACTAGCCCCTGAGAATTTTCTAATGCTACCCCATGAACATTTTACAATATATATATATAGAAACGGTTCCTAATTTTCTCAGTAGCCTAGTGGTGAAGCAAAGCTGTTGACTTGTTAAAGATCGAGTTCGATTCACTTCAAGATATGATTGCATTATTTATATTTTTTTTTCCAGCAAACATTTTTTTTTTGTTTTTTCCTCTTTTATCTCTTTTATTTTAATTGATACATTATTTAAATAACATATTTATTTAATAATTTTAATGGCTATACATTAAAAATTATCACTATTATCTACCCAACTTAAAATAGTAAAATACTCTTAGAAAATTGTTAATAAAAGGTGATAAATAAAATAATTTTTCTTAAAAATTATAGAATAAAATATGAGTGATAATTCTTCTTAAATTATTTAATAAAATTGATTGATTAGAAAAATTAGTTAATATAATTAAGATTTTAATATAATAGCTAGATTAAAAAACAGCGACAAAAACTTGTGTGAAGTCGTTTTATGTAATAATTAATGTGTGGGTTCCCTTCACCAAAAGGAAATGCACACTTTATATTGGGACGAATCAAAATGGAAAAATGTGTACGTTTCAATGGGACAAAAGGAGTAATATAAATTAAAAGTGATAACAATTTATAGCGAAAGTGATAATGTTTTATAAAGTAATAATTATTTTAAAAAGTATAAAATGGTCTTAAGTAATAACAATTTATAACGAAAGTGATAATATTTTATAAAGTAATAATTATTTTAAAAAGTATAAAATGGTCTTACGCAAGACATACTCAAAACAGTTTTAAATGTTAAAACAACGCAAATAAATTTTCGGCAATATTCACTGGATATAAGATATTGCTAGCTGCCGGCACATGTTTTTTGATTTTATGGATATGGGAGAAGCAAGATGGTCTCACCCAATATCTATCCTTAATAATGTATGTCATTTAATTATTTATCTGTTTTTTCTATTACTAATAAATACTCCCTTTGTCCCCTTTCAAAAAGAATTTTTTTTCATTTTAGTTATTTCATTCAAAAAGAGTCTTTTCTTTTTTGGGTGGAATGGAGGGTAATTTTTTTACATAATAATCTTATTTAATATATTTCATAAACTCATCTTATATATATAATTAATCATACAAAAGATTGTGTCAGTATAAATATGGAGAAAGTTATTATTACTACAAGAGTTGGTTTCCTGTGTTTCCGAGGACACATCGTACCCTAATGGAACACAAGAATAATTAGTATTAAATTTTTGTATTCCTATGGAGCAAGGTGTGTTCCCGATGTTACACAAGTTTTTGCCTCACTACAAGAGTGTAATACTCGTTTTTTCTGTACTACAAGAGTGTAATACTCGAAGTTAGGAGTTTTTTCATATAAAAAATTTGTAATTAATCTTTCTATTTTCTCATTCTTTTAACACCGTTAAGATTGATTTTTAACAAAGACTTCAATTGATCAAATTAAAAAAATAAAGGGTTTGAATAACTAGAAGAAAAGATTGGATGACTAATTTGATATGGGGTGATAAGATGGAGGACTTCTCTGATCCTTCATTCATTTAAAAAATATAAATTGTCTCTACATCCTCACTGCAAACATTCCATATGTAATTAACATAAAATCAACTATATATGGGATAGTAAATAAACGGAGTGTTAAATAAGTTATTATATTTTTAAGGTGTTGGTATCATGTGGATGTATGTGAACGCATATGTGTAAAAAGAAAGTGATTTTTTCAAGTGGGATACCCAAAATGGTTAAAAGATTATTTTTTAAGGGGACGGAGGGAGTACATATTTCTTAATAATTGTATAATATTTTACATTCAGTTTTTAATTAAAAAAAACTTACAAAAAATTCGTTGACAAATTGTATATATTTTTATTCATTAATGTATATTTTTTTTCATAAATATATAAGTTTTTAAAAGTGGGTGTGCGGAATAATTAGTCATTCGTTAATTTTATTAAGTGTGGCGTTAATTGCCACATAAAACCACATAAAATTTTAGTGAAAGCACTGAAATTTCTAAACTAATACGATAAAATTATATTTTTAACCTCTCATCCAAAATATTCACCCACATTATTGTTAATTAATTAGTTTGGTTCTCATAGCTAAATTTAATATTTCAATCGAGACTTCAGTGCATTAATTGGAGGATGGTTGATGATACATATATCTGATAAAACATCACTAAATTCGTAACATTTATGATTACTAATTAATTTTTACTCCTCTCCAAAACTTATTTTTATACGTGGGTATTATACTCCCCTCGAAATGTATTAGTTCTCTTTAAGATGTCAATTTTTGCTTCTCTACAAAAACTTATTCACTAAGAGCAAGATAAACAAGTGTCTTCGTGAAAAATAATCAACACATACATATATAGTATAAAATTAAAAACATGATCACCCAGATGATATATAAGAATATTGCAAAACATGCATGAATCGGATTGCATGTGAACCTTCGTTTTTTATCGATTACTCTTTAGTACATGAAAAATCACTCTTTAGATAAATAAATTATTACTCTTCTAAATAAAAAAAATTACTCTTTACATTCTTGTACACCCTAATTTATCGATTATTCTTTAGAGACATGAACTAACAGTCTTCTGAATAAAATTATTACTTTTCAAAAAGTAATTTTTTATGTACTGAAGATTAATTTTAAAAAAGTGATTCATGTATGAGCCCGGTACACACCAGTCTCACTCATAGGTAGAAACTTGTGTGAGACCGTATAATAACAAACAAAAGTATTTTAATAAAAATGATACATGATTGATAAAAATTAAGTAATAGCCATTTGAGTGCACTATTTTATGAATAATTTTTAATATTAACTAAATTTTATAACGTTTTTAATGAAAAATGATTTGTTGAAAAATATAATTAATTATTTATAAAAATTGCCCCATATTGTTGAAATACTAGAAGATGATTTGAATTGAAATGCGTAACACGTTCACAAATGAAATGTTTCTAAGCTTGGAATCTATTTATATTATGGGTTCAAATCTTAATATTTATTTGTTGATGATAATTGATAAATTTGTTGCGGGGATCTTTTGTTTTCACGTGTATATTATTAGCAGTATGCATTGGGCTCTATTTTTAAAAATGATCAACGTAAAATACTATTCAATAGATGATCGTATCCTAAAATTAAACTCTTTCATATAAAATAAAATAGAGAGGAGGATTCAATTGATGACTCGTAATTCTTGCGAAAAAGTTCTAACAATTAATTAGATAACAAATTAAGAGTTTGGTTAGTTAATAAACATAATAGATGGGTGTAACAACAAATTTTGTATTTATAATAAAATAAATACAAATTGAGTACAAAGATAATTTCAGATGGATTTAATTTGGAGAATATGTAAACAGGTTACAATCTCAATCAATCATCTGATTCTTCTCTCGAACCAATTTGGTTTGTCTTGACTTTGACTTGGCTTGTGTGTATTGACTTTGTTGACTGGAGTGTATGCTGACTGTGTTGACAACGTATGTGTTGAGTTAGATCTTCAAATGAAGCTTGTCCGAGCTCGGGTGTGTAGCCTTGTAACGTTGATCCAGAGATGTTGAATCTTTGTTCGGAATGAACGTTGACTGAAGAGCTTTCCGCGAAGAACGTTTGATCTGGGGGACTTGGAGCCTTGATCCAGAATTGTGGTCGTTCTTGACTTGAAGCTTACTTGAAGATGTTTGAAGCTTGAAGACTTGAAGACTTGAAGATCGTTTGAAGATCCTCGCTTGTTCTTCGCTTGAAGCTATGAAGTGTTCTTCACTTGAAACTTTGAAGACTTGAAGATCCTTACTTGTTCTTCGCTTGAAGCTTTGAAGACTTGAAGATTGCTTGAAGATCTTCGACTTGTTCTTCACTTGAAGCTTTGAAGACTTGAAGATCGTTCTTCACTTGTTCTTCGCTTGAAGATCTTGAGAGAGCTTTGCTCGTGTTCTCGATCTCTTCAAGAGCGTCGTCTTCAAGTGCTTGAATGTGTCTGTCAAATGAATGGAGGAGACCCTCTTTATATAGGTGAGAGGTGAAGTCCAGGGCTATTTGGGTCTTACTCTGCGGGTTTGGGCCTCCAAACTTGATTGGACCATAATAGGGCCTATTTTATTTGGGTCTGATTTAATTTGTATGAGTTTATTTTACTTAAGTGATGCATCATTTGACTTTGGCTTACTTGACTTGGGTCAGACATCATTTAATTTAAGCTCATTTCATTTGTTGGGCTCAAATTAATTATCAATTGTTTATTAATTTATTTAAACTCCAAAATAAATTAAATATTTAATCAAGAAAAATTCACTTGTCTCCATTTGATTAGACCGTAAATTTTAATTGCTTACAAATGCCCCCTTGCGATTTGTTCACGGACGTCATGTCTTGACGTGAAGGAATCACAAAAAGTTCATTTTTTTTAACATTTGTAATTTGAACTCTTACAAATGAGGAATTACTTTATCCAAGTAATATTTTTTTTCTTTTGCCCCAACTTTTTATTTTCTCAAGTGGCCCAATCTTAATCTCTCAAGCCCACATCAACTTCCTCCGTGCTCAACTTCCAGATTACGAAGGGAAAATATGGAACAAATTTGTTTCATGCTTATTAAGACGATTTGCAAATCTCATTCCAATCAATTAATTTTATTTGTAATAAAAGAAATCTCTTAAATTTTGGGAGATTTCAATCATTCAAATAACTTCCATAATTTATTGCAGGCTCTTCACTATATAATAAGAGGGTCGGTCTGACCAGAATACGACGAATAGCCCACCTAACACTCTGGCGGGCGTCGGTCGGTCGATCATCAGCGTGTATGCTTGGCCTACATCACTACTCCCAACACTGATAAGAATAGTCCTTTTGTCGACTTTGGTTGAGGATTAAAGAAGGAGATATTGTCAAGCGCACTGGATCCTCTTCAGTCATTGAGCGTCCTATGTCAGCACCTGTACTCAAGGATCCGCCAAAGATTGGTTGGCTCAGGATCCACTATTGTTGAAGAAGCCCAGAGTGCTTATGAGAATAAGTTTAATCTTTGAGCCGACGACTCCTCTTCCTATTGATCAAAAGCATCCAGCATTCTATTCTATTATGGCCAGCTTGAAGACATTATCAAGCAGATGATCAATCATTACAAAGATCAAGGCTATGGATACCATGACCGATCACTATTCTTTTGCTTTGGAAGCTAAATTGATCTCCGCTAGCTTTTTATTGAGGTTCGAAAATTCTACTTGCATTTGTTAAGAATGTGAAAAAGGATCCCCCGTAAACCACCCATAGTGATATGAATAGTTTACCCCTTTTTTTTGTAGAAAACGAATGGTTTCAACCCCTGTTCTCTTCTTTTGTTCCGCATTCCTGCGGCTCGAATGAGTATTCTTGTTTATAAGCTGTTCTCGACCCCGAGCGCAGTGACCAAAAGTGCCGCATTTGATTTCTTCATCCGCAGACTGTAAGAATTGAAATTCTTATTTCTTTTCTTCACACTTTTTTTTACTGCATCTAATGCATCCTCTCTTCCCTTGCAGATTTTCCTTGGGAGATCTCGACGCTTTGGGTTGATGGCACAAAGAAATGGGGGCAGTCACGATGGGCTCCAATAACACGTCGTGATTGGTAGCGCAACAACAGCTGCGAGCTGGTGGAGATTGAGCCGCAACTTATGCGGATCCCAACGACGATGGTGACAGCAATGATGGGTGATGATCGGCTTTGGGCTGATGGCACAAAGACATGGGGGTAGTCACGATGGCCCCAATAACAAGTCGTGATTGGTAGGGATGTGCAAAGTTTGGTTAAAATCGAACAAACCGACCAAATCAAACCGAAATATTAATTTGGTTTGATTTTTTAAAATTCGATTCGGTTTTCGATTTTGCAAATCTAATTTTTAAAATTTCGGTTTGATTTTCGGTTTTGAAATTTAAAATTTCGTTTAATCGAAAATCAAACCGAACTTTTAATTTATTATATATATATATATATATTAATATATTCACTTTATTATTTTATTTTATATATATTCAATATAATTTTTTTCATCCTAAACAAAATTACTTAATTAACTAGATTTAATTTTCAATATCAAAATTTAATTAAAATTTAAAATAATTTCATCTATTCAATATTTTTTTTAAATTGTATTAATTTATACTACGAAAAAAAAAGTGAAATATATATTTATTATGACCATGTATGTGTATATATATATATATATAATATAAAATTATATATATATATATATATATATTATAGTGTATTTTATATTAATAATATTTTTTAAGTAGTGAAAATATAATAAAATGATATAAAAAAGATTGTTTATTTTTAAAAAAATTAATAAATTTCGGTTCGGTTAACCGAAATAATCGACCGAAATAATTCGGTTTGGTTAATACCGATTTTGTAAAAGTTCGATTCGATTTTGGTTTGTAAAAAAGTTCGGTTCGATTTTTAATTTTGAAAGTTCGATATTTGATTTTCGGTTTACCGATCGATGCACACCCATAGTTATAGGTGGCAACAAGCTACGTGGCGGGACTTGTAGTAGCGGCGTGAAGAGAAATACTCTAAGGAAGCTGCGCCAAGTGACAGTGGATTTCGGCTTTGACTGGCGGTCTTGCGTGGATGGGGTCGCGCTTCCGGCAGCCTTCGGTGGCTCCGGCAACGACTGATGTTGCTTTCCCGACGATGAGGCTCGGTTGTTGTGGCGGTGGATGGGCGGTGAACAGCGGAAAAAGGCGGCTGCGGTGTAGGACTCCGGCTAGGATGGATTTCCAGCGGGTCTGTCGATGGGAGCAACAGCATCACCGCCTCCAGCGTGGACGGCAGCAGTTTCGTGAAGGTGAAGATAGATGCGACCGGTGCGACGAGTCTTTCCAGCGAGGGGCGGTTGCAACACGGCGGCAGTGGTGGTGCATCGCGGCAGATTCGGAGTCGCCCGGCGGTTGATGGCGCGACTGATCTCGGTGGGATTCTCCGGCAATCAGGTGGACGGTGGCTTGTG
This sequence comes from Pogostemon cablin, assembly GCA_023678885.1. Taxonomy (NCBI): domain Eukaryota; kingdom Viridiplantae; phylum Streptophyta; class Magnoliopsida; order Lamiales; family Lamiaceae; genus Pogostemon; species Pogostemon cablin. Next base: position 13,096,785 of record CM042984.1, read on the forward strand.
GAATTCGACAGATCCGGTGCGGTGGCGATTCACACATAGGTCTGCATTTCGGCTGGTTGAGTGGATCTGCATTGTCGATCAACGACACTTTTGGGATGTGGTAGATCCAGGCGATTTTGAAGCGACAGCAGCTTCCACGGTGGGGAAGGCTGGACTTACAGATGTCCGGAGCAGCGGCAATTGGCTGGAACAAGGCGACGACAGCAATTTATATTGCGGCTATTGGCCATGAGTATCGCGGCGGCAACTTGAAGCAATTTCCTTGTCACCAGCCTCCAGTTGTTTCCGGTGGCGCGCGGTGATTCGTCTTCGGCAGCTTTGGACTTCACGCGAAGGGCAGCAGCAAGCAGCAATTTCCAACAGATTTCGGCGGCTCTGTGGTTGTTTCCGGCAAGGGTGGTGATGATGGAAGTGGATCGCGACTCGAGCAACGAGAAAGCTGGGAGGCTGTCGCTGGTGGCGGAGATGGCCGTTGTTCGCTGCTTTCAATTTTCTGGTAGTAGAAGGCTGACCACGAATTTCACTGGTGACACCATCGTTTTCAATAGGGGGCGGTGTTAATTTTCACTTCTGGAGAAAAAGATTTTTTTTAATTTTTTTTTTTCAATTAGATTGAAGGAGAGCAGCCCACTCACGATTTTTCCGTCTGGAATAGATTTGTCAATTCTTTAGATTGATTAAGTCAAGTTTGACTTTCAATCCTCACAATTCTTTTCAAAATTTGGACCAACAATAGGATACATCATGTTTCAATAACTCACGGTTTGGGCTTTTTAACTAATTGAATAAATTGGCCCAATCAAATTCTTTTTTTTTTGCCTTCTCAATCCATTTAGTTTCCTTAACTTGAATTGATTTGGCCCATTCATGTTAAAATAGACTCAAACAATTAAATGTTTGTGATCTTCTGTGATCAACTCACGAATTGAGCCTTAATTTAAAATTATACCAATATTAGGCTTCAATAATCACCCTCTCATCATAAGGCCCCTTTCTCGCTGCGCTTTTTTTTCTTCATTACAAATATTTATTTATATGTTTTGCAGCTCATCATTTTGCACGGGTTTCTCAATATACACTTCAAGAATTTGAACTTTCTTTCACCACAACAAGAAATTTTTTAATTTCATCACCCAAATTTGCATTCAATCATCATCTTCTCCTTGTCAACCCTTGACTTCTCAACTTATTGATATTTCATCTTACTTCTTGTCTCACAAACTTGATGCGAATAGCGTGAATTATGACTTAAGTTAGCAAAATGTTAAGCTGCCTACGTATCTTTTTGAAGAGAATCAAGTCATAACGTAGTTTAAAGAGACATGATTTTATTTGAATGAGGGGTGCCGTACACAATTTATACTCATGCGGGCCAGGAGTTTGTCGTACACAGTTTATACTCATGCGGATCAGGAGTTTGTCATACACAGTTTATACTCATGCGAACCATGAGTAACATGCAGTTTAGGCTCGTGCATCATGGAGCGTAACTTGAGATTTTTTTAGATAGTTTAAGCTCGTATCAAGGAGCAATGTGTGGACAGTTTTAGCTCATATCGAGGAACGTTGTGTGGATAGTTTACACTCGTATCGAGGAGAATGAGTAACATGTAGTTTTTAGGCTCATGCACCAAGGAGCGTAACTTGAGATTTTTTTAGATAGTTTAAGATCATATCAAGGAGCAATGTGTGGACAATTTTAGCTCATATCGAGGAGCGTTGACTTGAGAGTTTTTAGATAAAAGTTTTAGTTCGTATCAAGGAGCGTCATGCAGACAGTTTTCGCTCGTGTCAGGGAGCTTTGACTTGGGAGATTTTAGATAGTTTAAGCTCGTATCAAGGAGCGTAATGTGGATAGTTTTTGCTCATATCGAGGAGCTTTGAATTTGATTTGTCAACAGTTCATTGCCCCCAATCTTGGGATGCACTATTTTCTCTTGCTTCCACTTTATTTCTATGAATCTTTATGGAAACTGTAGTCTTTGTTTGTGGTTCCTCTTCCACGAGCTCATCAGACGGCATGTCTTCAAACTCGTAGGAGTCTTGAATAGATGGCCACTCGATGTCATTTGATGTCAAGCTCAACTCCATGTCGTGAGCTCTTGTAGCCAACTCTTCAAAAGTTTTAGGCCGAATTCCTTAGAGTATGGATTTAATTTGGAGAATATGTAAACGAGTTATAATCTCTTCTCTCGAACCAATTTGTTGTCTTGACTTTGACTTGGCTTGTGTGTGTTGACTTTGACTTTGTTGACTGGAGTGTATGCTAATTGTGTTGACAACGTATGTGTTGAGCTGGATCTTCAAACGAAGCTTGTCCAAGCTCGGGTCTGTAGCCTTGTAACATTAATCTGAAGGTGTTGAACCTTTGTTCGGAATGAACGTTGACTGGAGAGATTTTCGCGAAGAACGTTTGATCTGGGGAACTTGGAACCTTGATCCCAAATTGGTGGCCGTTCTTGACTTGAAGCTTTCTTGAAGATTGCTTGAAGATCTTCGACTTGTTCTTCGTTTGAAGCTTTGAAGACTTGAAGATCGTTCTTCACTTGTTCTTCACTTGAAGATCTTGAAGGAGCTTTACTCGTGTTCTCGATCTTTTCAAGAGCATCGTATTCGAGTGCTTGAATGTGTTTTTTAAATGAATGGAGGAGACCCCTTTATATAGGTGTGAGGTGAAGTCCAGGGCTATTTGGGGGGCCTTACTCTGCGGGTTTGAGCCTCCAAACTTGATTGGACCATAATCGGGCCTATTTTACTTGGGCTTGATTTAATTTGTATGAGTTTATTTTACTTTAGTGATGCCTCATTTGGCTTGGGCTTACTTGACTTGGGTCAGACCTCATTTAATTTAAGCCCATTTCATTTGTTGGGCTCAAATTAATTATCAATTGTTTATTAATCTATTTCAGGAATTAATTTATTTAAACTTCAAAATAAATTAAAATTGATATTTAATCAAGAAAAATCCACGTGTCGCTATTTGATTGGAGCTTAAATTTTAATTGCTTACAATGGGATAATTAAGCATTTAAAATGTGAAAAAAAATGTGAATGTGAACGAATATTGTGTTGTAATATTACAATTCTTGTCTTCTTATTGCCTTATGAAAATGGTAAATGTATTTTACTGGGAACAATTACAATGTACTTGAGTACAATGCGAAAAGCAAGACCTATCCAATCTACCTTAGTCTATACTAAGGTGAATACGTAATTAGCAAAAGCTATAACCGATGTCTATCCTACTACAACCTTGGCCAAGCTCAAGGAATACAACTTAGTAATTTAAGTAGAGTCGAACTGTCTGAGTCAAAATTTGTCTGCAATGCATGTAGGTGAGAGCATTCTCGAACCAAACATTAGGGCGTTCCTCTCAGTCCATATGGTGTAGATCATGGTGGAGAAGGCCATGCTGAACAATTTCCTAATCTTTTTGTTGTTTCGAGCCTCCGCATGTATCTTCCTTAGTGCGTCTCCCACAGAGTTGAATCTTCTACCCCACCCGATTCCCTTATTCACAATGTCCCATATACATAGTTTGTAGGGACAATGAAAAAGGAGATTTGATTGGGTCTACTCCGCTCCTACACAAAAACCACAATTGAAGTCTTCATTCAAGTTCCATACTCTATCTTTCGTGTACACTCTTCCTCGGTGTAGCAGCCACAATCTGAAGCTATGTTTCTTCACTATCCATTTATGTCAGATATGTTTGTAAATAAATGAAGTTTCCTCTACTTCATCCTTCCTTATCTTTGAGTACAACAACGAGGGTAGAAATCTTCCATGCACACACTCTTGCATAATCTGCATTAACGTTCCTTCTTCTCCTATTACATTCTGTATCCTATTTCTTAAGTGGATCAAAGTTTTCCAAGGATATGAATCATTTGCCCTTGGTGTAACTATAGTCCATTCACAATTTCTGAGATACACTCCGTGGATCCATCTAACCTAAAGAGAGGAAGCCTCACTATGTATGTCCCATAAAGAAGAAGCCATGAGAGCACTATTCCATGTGGCTATATCCTTCAATCCCAGGCCTCCAATGCATTTAGATTGGGTAACATCTTTCCAGCTCACTGCACTAGCTCTTGTTCCCCACAAGAATCTTCTAATCATGGTTTCCACCTTCGCAACAACAACTCTGGTACCTTAACCATCATGCACTAAAAGGATAGTACACCATAGATCCCTGAGGTGATCAATTCAAGTCTACCTGTTAAGGATAGTAGCTTGGATGACCACTTCTGAATCATGTTGTTGATTTTATCCATCATAAGTTTGAATTTCCGAATACCAACTCTCTTACTGCATATAGAAATCCCCAAGTATTTGAAGGGGATAGTCCCCCTATTGTAAGGTAGTATAGAGCAAAGTTGTTCAACTCACTACTACAAAACTGTGAATAGATAACACTGCATAGATATCGGTATTTTTAAAATTGATATCTATAGGTTCAGTAACCGATATCTATGTTGATAAGATTATTCTAATTAATATCAGTAATTGCCTAGTGATATCTATTAATGATGTTTATACATTACATAGATATCGGTTATTATGACCGATATCTTTCCACTGATATTAATTAATATATATATTTTTTAAATTATATTTTATTTTTAATAACCTAATTTTAAAAAATTTAAAAAACACAAACACGTTTCCTTCTTACACTTTTAAAACGTATTTTTGTATGATTCATCTAATTAAATTAAAGCAAAACATGTTAAGAACACGACATTTCCATCAAATTAAAGCCGATCCCTCCATCTTTAGATTAAGATTGAACTCAAAACCCTACAACATTAATTCATCGCGCACATCTTCGAGCCTGCGATTACTCCCGCTGACGCACCCGTTCTCGCCTCTTGCTTCCGCTGGCAGCCGTGTTTCCTCTTGCTCCCGCTGGTAGCCCTCACGTTTTATTCCCATCGGCATCTTACGTTCCTGCTTCTCCCACTCCTAACGTGCTTGCCTCTTGCTCCCATCTGCAGCCGTACTCGTCTCTTGCTCCCGTCTGCATCTGTCTCATCCCCTGCTCCCCACTCTCAACCCGCTGCCCTCTCTTTACTGAAGATTGAGCATATATCAGGTAAAATCGTGTTCTCCAATGGTGTATTGGTTCATGCTTCTGCACTTTCGACGGAAATATGGTATGTGTTTTAAATCAAATATGTTGTTCTACCCACGTTTCCACGTCCCCAATTTCTCCTCGTGTTTAGTCTGTGGAATTTTACAGGAGTGGTGTCTGATTGTTCTTGATTTCATATTTTAGAGATATGGTTCTATTCAATTTTGGAAAGGGAGCTTTCCTTGTGGTTTTGAGACTTGTGATTCTGCGAACTGGATTTGGTGATAATTCTTTGTTTTTTTAATAATATGTTTTTGTGATTTTTAATTGAATACAGCTATTGATGGTTCATCTAGAACCATTTCTTCTTCTATAATTGTGAATGCAAGGTAGAGTAGTGCAGAATGATTATGATATTGAAATAGAATAGAGAGTAGGGGCGTTTTTTGTAAGATTTGATTGGAGAGAGAGATAGAGAAAAATGTACATGGCTCCCTCTCTGATTTTGGGCTTCTTTGTTGGAGTTGTGTAGAGCTTAATTTTGGTTAATTAGGACATTAATCTTGTAGAAGAGAAATGCCTCTTGTGTTGATGAATCCTTTGTATTTTTCTTAATAAATCTGTTGTTTCTTTCATATTGGTTGATTAGTTGGGTTCACTTTGATTACACATATTTCTTTCTTGGTGTATTTGCTTAGCTAAGTTCACTTTGATTATACATATTTCCTTATTGTGTTGAAACATATTGAAGTGAGCTTTTCACAAGTACAATATGTAATTTAATATAGTTTCTTAGGGTCAAAACATATTGAAGTTAGGGCTGATAGATTGGAGTTCGGGTGGTGAAGGTACGATTTGGCCTTCTTAAGTTCTGCCTAATATCATTTGAGAGAATTTAGAGATCAATGGACTAATGAAATCGCATTTAATTAAGAATTAAGAACATGAAGTGACGCGGAAAATATTCCAGCACACATGGGGTATGTTTGAAAAATTACTGGTACTGATCGGGAGTGAATTAGACTGTGAAAAGCATAGTAATAGAAAGCCCTATCAGTCTAGTTTCCAACGCAACAAAGGGAATGTCGTTTGGAATTTTCTACAAGAACTTATGCTTGTTTTTTTGGAATGTGGCAGATGATGCCGAGAATCTGCCAATTCATTCATTTGAAGTGTTTTGGTGCCTTTTCAACTATCATTTCTTGGCCAAGTCATCATATTTACTATATTAACTATTATATTAATGTTTGCATGGGTTTTAGAGATTAAAGAAGTATTTAAAATGGTCAAATGAATCTAGTAAGTGATGAGTCAAGTGTTTAATGCATGAGTGTTCTAGAGTCTTATAATGGCTACTATAAATAGAGCCTCATTCCATTGTATTTGCAAGTAGAGAAAATTTGTGAGAATATAAGTTATTTGAGAGTGTTTACTCTTGTATAGAAGATGGATTCCTTCTAGTTTTCTCTTAGTCTTTTGGTGGATTCCATAAGACGACGAGTTTATTCCGAACTTGTGGTAGATTCCATTGAGTGAGGAATTGTATTCGAGTGTTCTCTTGTGTTACCTCCTAAATCTCTAATTTTCTTGTATCATGAAGTGAAATAAGTATGTTGTTTACTTGGCTGAATTTAATTTGAGATAATTGATTGAAGTTAGTGCAGACGGATGTTTGGTTGTCTTTGCTTACATTGTGTTTAGCTTGAAGAAGGGGTGTGAGCTGGAGTCTAAGCTGCTGCAGTTACTTGTGTTACTAGCACCATGCCTACTGTATGTATGTATATATACTCCATTTGTCAGAATTATTCCCTATTTCTCTATAATTTTGACTAATTCTCAATAGTTGGTGGGACTAAATTTTTTTAGCTGTTTTAAAGTCCAAAAATTGCTTTCCAGTGGGCCATGTTAAATTTTTGTACTAATATATTATTTTCTTACTGCAGATTGATATTAATATTGCAACTCACATAAATGTTAAGGAAGATGGACCTCAAAGAAGGTGTCACTTTCTCATCATTGAATTTAGAGAATAGAATCCTCTAACTTCTCTTGGAACTTTATGATCGTTTCAATTTAAAATCCTCATTCCCTGATGTGCTCTTTTTAGATTTTGATAGCTTTGATTTGTTGTCATGATGTAGCATTGTGTTTTGTTACCTGTCACATTTCAGCTTGCTCTATATGGAGACTGCGGATCGTCCAGGGTTGCTGTTGGAGATGGTCAAAATCATGTCGGATGTCAATGTAAACGTTGAATCAGCTGAAATCGATACAGAAGTAATGTTCCTTAATTTTTTTTCTTATTCTATTCAATCACAAATAGCACCTATTTATTCCAAATAAAAGTTGAAAACTATCATTTAGGGGTTGGTGGCCAAGGACACGTTTCACGTCAGTTACAGAGGGGCGGCATTGAATAGTTCCCTGTCCTAGGTAGCCAAATGTTAATGCATTATTTGCTTGATTCATATCCATCCCTCGCAGCTCTCTTTCTTGAATTAAAAGCTATATTATGATTTTTCACGTATCGTTAAGAAAGACGATATTTAGTTTGCAATTGAATTAGATTAAGACGTGTGTGCTTTCCGGCTACCAAAAGAATCCAATAATTCTTTTAAATGCCATAAAATGCAGATTCCAGATAGTTAGCAGATGCAGTACTTGGGTTCTTTTCCGTTTGTCGTATGCAGTTTGAAATCATCTGCTCTCTTTGATCTTTCGCGTTCTCTAAACAATTGTTCATTGCAGGTTCTTGTGAATTGCTTGCGTTACTACCTACGAAGGCCGGAAACAGATGATACTAGAAGGAAGAATTTACTCCACTTGATCTACTTTTCACCTGTACATTGTCACTAATGTGAAGGTTATATGCAATTAAATGCATTTCATAAACTAATGTAACCTTTTCCAGAGTAAATCATCATTCTATAAATTAATTTGCTTTCTGCCATTTTATCTTAAATTAACCATTTACTTCTTTAGCAATCGATATCTATACTAAAAAATTCAGCCCTACCAACTATCAGTTAGTAACCGATATCTATACTCAAGAAAGATATCGGTTTTTTACCGATATCTATTTATCAATACATTTAATATCAGACTTATTAATATCGATATTTTCTTCATAGATATCGGTTAATACCCGATATCTATATCACACAAAGATATCGATTTTTCTCCGATATCTATCCTTCAATGCATTTAAAATCAGGTTTATTAATATCGATTTTTTACCATAGATATCAGTTAAAAATGGATATCTATAACAGACATAGGTATCGGTTTTTCTCCGATATCTATTCTTTAATACATTTAATATCAGGCTTATTAATATCGATTTTTTCTTTATAGATATCAGTTAATAATCGATATCTATAATAGTAATAGATATTGGTCAAATAACCGATATCTACTTAACATACCTATAATATCGCCTCCATTTATAACGGTCAAAAATTCGAATAGATATCGGTTATTAACCGATATCTATTCACAGTTTTATAGTAGTGACTTGTTGTGAGTTTACTCCCGCTATGAAGATATTTGATTTTTGAGACCGACTATGAGGCCGATTGTGTCACTAAACTTCTGTAAAACGCCATGTATTGTGTAAGTCGTCGCTGTATTCTCCCAATCTGACCTTACTAGTCATCAACCGACTGAAGTACTCCATGCACAGAACAAATAGCATAGATGAGATAGGGTCACCTTGCCTCAACCCTCTTTTGCCTTTGAAAAGCACTCCAATTTTCCATTGATTAACAAAGAGTAAGAGATAGTAGATACGCACTTTACAGCCATTCGAGGTGATATAGTTCCAATTTTTCTTCTATAACCTCGAAAGGCCTCTTCCGCCAACATCACACAATCTTTCATCTTTAGAACCTCATGATACATATAATATCCAAATGACCCCTTTGATGGCACAAAATTTACAACAATTAATCAGGTATCAACAAAAAAGAAATACTCCTCAACACATAGAAGTAGCTCGAGTTAGCTCTAAATCCATGGAAATTTATATTCTTATCTTCAATCTCAAAAGAAACATTAAATTCAGAAACTAACTTCAAACCATTTGCCACAATTGTCCTCAATTCTTTTGAACTTGGAGAAATCTTCAATAGAATAATTTATGCGGGTGGCCTTATTATAGGTGGAAGAAGATATGTAATTTTTTGTATAAATCTAAATAAGATTTTAATTTATTTGATCACATCCATATTCAAAATTCTAAAATAAATCGATATATTTATCTAGATTAAACTTTAACTAGTATGTTTCCCCGTGTATTACACGGGTTATATTTTTTATAATATAACTTTTTTAAATGATCTTTACTTTATTATGTTAATTTCGATATGTTTTGATGTAATGTTATTTTCGTTCTGTTTTTCATGTTCGTATATATTTATCTTTATTTAATATAATTATGATGTTTACCTTTAAATGGTATATTATGTAACTGAATTGAAATAAATAAAAAGTGAAATATAATCATATTTATAATATATGTAACATTAATTACTATAAATTTCTAAAAACTTCACCAAACACAATATATATATATATATATATATATATATATATATATATATATATATATATATATATATATATATATATTTTTTTTTTTTTTTTTAAGTTTCGAAACAAACTTTTTATTATAGTATTATTATATCCTTTGCCAAAATAATAGTGGTATACCAAAAATAATTTTAATCGAATCTTTTCTTAAAATATATTTTCTATATTTAGTATCACCAATAAATTTTAATTATGGTTAAATAAATATTAAATAATACGATATGATTTTTTTACTATGGTATTCATATTAAATTACTTAATATAAAATATTAGTTATGTTATTAAAATTATAAATAAATAAGAGAATATACATATTAATGTTTAAAATAATAAATTATTTAAATAAAATATTAATTATAATATTAATGTGAGATTGAGATTGCCACATACACAAATTTTATTGTGGTAGTCATAATAAAATACTTAAAATAATATGACATATTAAATAAAATAATATTTGAAATATTATATTAAATTACTTAAAATCAAACATTAATTGCAAGATTAAATAAAATATTAATCTTAAAATATATTGTCTATATATAGTATCACCAATAAATTTTAATTATGGTTATATAAATATTAAATAATACAATATGATTTTTTTACTATGGTATTCATATTAAATTATTTAAAATAAAATATTAGTTATGTTATTAAAATTATAAATAAATAAGAGAATATAAAAAATTAATATTTAGAATAATAAATTATTTAAAATAAAATATTAATTATAAGATTAATGTGAGATTGCCACATGTACAATTTTATTGTGGTTGTCATAATACATTACTTAAAATAGGACATATTAAATAAAATAATATTTGAAATATTATATTAAATTACTTAAAATTAATGTTAATTGCAAGATTAAATAAAATATTAATTAAGAGCTTAATATTCGTCCCAAATCTGGAACCTTTTAGTCTTGCTATATAGTATTTATTTCAATACAATACTCCTTTTTTATTAATGTTGTCCCATAACTTTTGTTTTAATTATTAATTTTTACTTGTTATAATTTTGTCTCAAAATATTACTTTTTATCTCTATAAAACTCATAAATAAAATTGATCATTTTTAGGTTTAAATGATCATTTTAGAGAAAAGTTAAAAGTTATGGTTTTATTTGTAGGTAAAATTAAATTTTTTGAGAATATTTTGAATAAATTAATTTTGTATGAGACAATTTAGATTCTGAATTCTTATTCTTGTGGTGGCGCATGTCTACTTGATATGGAAAATAGAGTTGGTAATGGTATTGAAATAAACATTAATTTTTGATTCTAGAAAAGTTTGAAGAATAGAATTGATAATAGAATTAAAATAATCATTCATAGTTTCATAAAAAATTATGATAATCTAAATCTGCAGTTATAATAAAATTCATGGATAAATTCTAAGTATTTTATGAAGTAATAGGTTTTATTTCTTAAGATTGATCATCTTCAACTTTTACTTGAATCATCATTTTATTCGTGGCCGGCATTTGTGTCTCATCCAGAGCATTATCTTCATCATCATCAATAGTCTCAAAGTCAACCATTTTACGCTTCCCTTTTGGAGAACTTATTTTATTTGAAAAACATCATTCATGGAGGATCTTAAAGGCTGTATGTAAACATAAAAATAACAGTATAATATAACAGTTAGAAAAGATGGAGCAAATCACCATAAATGCATTTTTAATTTTGAACTTCAATAACTTTTTCGCTTTTAATCTATTCGCTATAGCCTTGATCATAGTAAGATCTGAAGATACTTTCATCACAGTGTATACATTCCATTGACTACTTACATTTCTTTCAGAGATATGGAATCTAAAGATGAACTTCGAACCAATAAGAGTGTCAAGCTCTTTAGGAAATGATCCAACCAAGTCCAGCTAATAAAAAAAATAAAAAAGAATTATAATAAAACATAGGATGGGTATAACATGTATGTTATATTTTGCAAACTAAATTCTAATTTATGTTATATCTTTCAGTCATGTGAGAATTTATAATATGTGAAATTTGATTAATGCAATTCTATTCTTTATAGATGTTAGTATATGAAAATTATAAAATACCTTCTCAAGATTTTCAATGAGTTCGGCTGCTGTTTTTCCGATGATTGGCCTAATTTCTCTATCAAATACTATAAAGGAAGTACTCCCAGTTTCATCGGCAACCTTGAGATGAATTTTATATCTGTTGAAATGCAAAATAACTTAATAAAATTTTATTTGTCATTTTCAAAAGAAAATAGTAAATTTAAAAAAATATGTTAAACTTTCAAAGAAAAAAATAAAACTTACTGTGGCACATGTACTGGTATGTCCTGCTTACACTTCTCACAGTAAGGGACTCCAGATTTATCAATAACTTTCTTGGTGCATTTGTTACATCCATTATAGTACCATCCATATTGAGTTTGGATCATTTGAGCATTTGCAACAACAATGAAATAGTTTTCCTAAAAATCCATGATGAAAATATAAATTAACATAAGTTATACAATAATTGTATTGCTTTTTAATCTTTGTAACAAAAATATTTTAAAACAAAAAAATTATAATGGAATATTTACATCCTTGATGTTTTGAATTTCTGCAAGATAGATCACTTCTACATCTGGTGTAAATTCTTCAAAGACGCTTCTACCAATATGATTTATATGAGACTGTCCAGACAATCTATCATGGCCTATTAAACTCATGCTACATTTCCAAATGCATAAATATTACTCTCTCTGTCCGCTTCTAAGGTATCAATTTTACTATTTCAGGCGTCCGCTTCAAAGGTATCTATTTCACATATTTAGTGAAAAATACACAATATGGTCCACCACTCCCCTCTAATGCAGCTACCCACTTTACATATAATAATAGTACTCCTTAATCCACGTGCAAAAAGCAAATAAATACCATAGAACCGGACATGTGAAAAAAACAAATGGATACCTTAGAACCGGACGGAGGGAGTAAAATTTATAGATATTTTTTAAAAAAGAAAAAAATCACTAAATGTAATATATAGATTGAGCGCGTACCTCTTTCAGAAATCATGAACTTCTTTTATATCTTCATTAATTGTTATCATTGTTGTATTCCAAGAATTTGATATGTTTTTTCCTATAGCATATTTCAAAGAAAGTATGATTTAAATTTTTATATAATAATAATAATTATTATTGTTAAAACATATCTAAGAAATTAGAGGACAAATAATATATGATTGATGGCTAAATATATTAGAATAAACATCTAATGACATCTAAATACATACAGAATTATACATAAATAAAATGAGTTTAAAAAAAATGTACCTCTATATTTATTGTTGATTTTGGCATACTCAAGAACAATAATAAGTGTTTGGTTTGGATTGTTCCTCTTGTATTGCATCAATTGTCTTGCATATTCTCCCCACAATGTACAATTCATGATTGTGTGTCTTAAATTAATGTTAAAATTTTAATTAAAAAACATTAAACATAAAAATTGAGTTAAAAAAATATGAATAAATATTTTAAAAGAAAGTTACCGTTCATCTTCAAGCTCAATATCAATTTTATATGTAGGCTTGCCCTTTGCACTAACACAAATTATATCTCCTATTTTTACCACCAAAGCAATTATGTCTATGGATATTCTCATTGTAAGAAAAAATAAAACCAATTTTTTTAAAAGTATAATTAGTTTTTATTAAAAAATAATAATAAACTTTTAAAACATACATATGAGTATTGTATCTCTAGTGTTGTCTGGAGAATTGATTGTATCAAAATTAATAAAATTCAAGCGTTTTGTTGGTTTCCAATGGCGAAGTCAATCGCATCAACGTGTAATTATGGATGTTCAACTTGAATTCATGATTTGTTATAAGGGCCGACCCAATATTTTCAGCAACACGGAAATTTGATATAATATATGTTGCCCCCTCACTTAACAATTTCTCAAATTTTGAGGTGATTATGGCGAATTGTTGCTTGAATCTTCGAACCCTACCCATATATAATATAATAATAATTAAATAAAAAACCTTATCATGTTAATAATTTAAAAGTTGTGGAAATATAAAATATACCGTATACTTAAAGAATATTTAATCATTAAAATCAATTAAAATTTACCTTTTCATCCATCATAATCATATCCAGGTATTTTTTTGTTTGTATTATCAAGGTATGATATCCAAAGCCTCAAGCATTTAACTTTAATTCGTCAAGTCTCCTTTTACATAGTAATTTCAGACACATGATCATAAATTGATGATATGATTTAATAAAGAAAAAAACAGTATAAAGATTGCAATGGAGGTAAAAAAAATTTCACTATAGATGAATATTGATCGATTGTATTATGTCATATACTTATATACAATGAATTTATATGATAAAAATGGTAATAAATAATTTAAAATCAACACCAAAATTACTTTAAAAATATTAAATTTTAATAATATACTCCATCTTTCCTAAAATTATTAAAACTTAATTTATATAATCAAACAACAACAAAAGTTTTTTGTTTCTTCATAAATTTACCAAAAATTTATAACTAATCGATTATACTATTTCTTAATTAAAATTTATATGCTAAATATGGAAATAAATAATTTAAAATACACACAAAATTTTCAGATTAAAACAAAAATATTTAAAGTACTAAATTTAATTACTTAAATAAACTTTTATAAGAAAATTACTTAAAATAATATTAAGAAAATTACTTAAAATAATATTATTACATAATACTATAAATTTACCAAAACTTTATAACTAATTGATTCGTACTATGCCTTAATTAAAATTTATATGCTAAATATGGAAATAAATAATTTAAAATACACACCAAATTTACAGATTAAATAAAAAATATTTAAGTATTAAATTTAACTACTTACATAAACTTTTATAAGAAAATTACTTAAAATAATATTAAGAAAATTACTTAAAATAATATTATTACATAATACTATAAATTTATCAAAACTTTATAACGATTGTACCATACCTTAATTAAAATGTATATGCTAAATGTGAAAATAAATAATTTAAAATCCAATGAAAATAAATAATTTACCAAAACTTTATAACTAATCGATTGTACCATACCTTAATTAAAATGTATATGCTAAATATGAAAATAAATAATTTAAAATCCAATGAAAATAAATAATTTAAAATTCACACCAAATTTATGGATTAAATAAAAAATATTTAAAGTATTAAATTAAATTACATATATAAACTTAAAATAATATTATTATGTATTAATGGTAGGATTATTAAATATTTAAATTAAGATGTATTAATGGTAGGATTACAAAATATTAATTACTTTAAATTAAATTAAATATAATAAACACTAATTGCGGGATCAAGGTGGAAGCGCCACATACATAAAATTTTTCAAGAAGCAACGTAGCGCCGCCACATCACAATTTAAAAAAAAAATATTTTTGGCAAGCACTTGTAAATTATGAAAATAAATAATAATTTAAAATCCAATGAAAATAAATAATTTATCAAAACTTTATAACTAATCGATTGTACCATACCTTAATTAAAATGTATATGCTAAATATGAAAATAAATAAATTAAAATTCAATGAAAATAAATAATTTAAAATTCACACAAAATTTATGGATTAAACAAAAAATATTTAAAGTATTAAATTAAATTACTTATATAAACTTAAAATAACATTATTATGTATTAGTGGTAGGATTATTAAATAAATTAAGATGTATTAATGGTAGGGTTACAAAATATTAATTATTTTAAATTAAATTAAATATAATAAATATTAATTGCGGGATCAACGTGGGAGCGTCACATACACAAAAATTTTCAGGGAGCAACGTGGTGCCGCCACTTCACAATTTAAAAAAAAATATTTTTGGCAAGCAATTGTAAATTATGAAAATAAATAATAATTTAAAATCTAATGAAAATAAATAATTTACCAAAACTTTATAATTAATCAATTGTACCATACCTTAATTAAAATGTATATGCTAAATATGAAAATAAATAAATTAAAATCCAATGAAAATAAATAATTTAAAATTCACACCAAATTTATGGATTAATTAAAATTAAATATAATAAATATTAATTGCGGGATCAACGTAGGAGCGCCACATACACAAAATTTTTCAAGGAGCAACGTGGCGCCGCCACCTCACAATTTTAAAAATTTTATTTTTGGCAAGCACTTGTAAATTAATAGTATTAATGATGATGATTAATAATAATTTAATAATATTTATATTCAAATTTTAAAATAAGTATAAGTATTTATTTATATAATTTTTTATTAATAAAAAAATTATAAAACTTTATCGAATCAAATATTAAATTAAATTTAGTTATACATGGATTCGATGAGAATATTATTTGAAGATAATAAATACAAAATATTTTAAATATTTATATTTTAGCTGTAAATATATAGATATAGTATTTTAAAATAATTAAATCAAATTATATAAATAATAAATTATTCAAATTAGCAACAAATTGACACATCATCGAGAAGGCTTCCAAGAGCAACACTTAGGTGCAGAAAAAAACTCTTCATCTTATAATACTTTTCACGTTTACTGTTTCACGTTATTTAAGAAAATGTGCACTTTTTGATCAACTTTATTGATTTTGGAGGGTATTGTGGTATGTTTAGATAATAAAAAAGTATAAAGTAATGATATGTGTGTTAAAAATGAGTGACAAATTTGAAATTAAAAGAACTTTTGAGGTTGTTAGATAAAGTGATGTTTCTTTTTTTGGAGTGTGAAAAGTTTTGTGGGACAAACAAATAAGGAAAGTATGAAAAGTTTTATGGGACGGGTGGAATATATATTTCTTAAAAATGGTATAATTTTTATAAATTCGGTTTTTTATTAAAAAAACTAACAAAAATTCTCTAACAAAGTGTATACATTTTTATTCAAAAGTGTATATGTGTTTATTTATAATTGTATACGTTTCTAAAAGTGAGTGCACAATGCACCCGAAAGTATAAAAAAAAGAAAAAATTACTCATAGGTACACACTTTGTACCCAAAATTACTGTGAGATACATTGATTTTAAAAAATTACTCTCACATACAAAATATTAAAGTAAAATACCAAATATAACCTTAATTCATTATAATCTCATACACTTTTAAACCACAAACCCTAAACCCCTCACCCACTGCCGAACGTCACTCGGACGGCGGCCGGCCCGCCGGACTACCGCTGGACTGCCGCCGGACGACCGACGAACCACCGCCGCTAAACCACTTTTTTTGCGACACACTTTTTTTACTTCATATAACATTTGTTGCTCACACTTTTTTACTGCACACGAACTTTTATGCTACACACAAACATTTATGTGCAACACATTATAAAGGTAATATTAGAATATCACTATATATTTATATAGTTTAGCACATTGTAAGGGTAATATTGGAATATCATTATATATTTATATAGTTAGTAGAAATATTTTTGTATATTTATATCTCATAATAATTAAGAAGATTTCAATGTACCTAGTAGTAACTATTCCTATAAAATAATATATATATATATATATATATATATATATATACTAGTATGGATCCCATGTATTATACGTGTTGTAAAGTTATCATTTAAAAAAATATAATTCAAGTTTAATTTAATTATTTATTCAAAATTTTTTAAAAATATAATTCAAGTTTAATATAACTATTTATTCAATTATAATTTAGTATAAGATTTTATACACTCAAATGTGAATTTACTTCCGTTGGTAAAAATTTATTTCGTTGTTTAAGTGATTTACCAATTTTTTTCTAAAAAAATCATTTAATTAATCAATCCAAAAACATTGGGAACCCTCATAAACAAATCCTCCAAACTAAAATAAATATATTATATGTACTAATTAAAAGAAATAACAAATATAAATTTAATTTACGATAAAAAAAATAGAATGAAAAAATATAAATTAAAATATCATGAAATTAATTAATTATTATAAATAAAACAAAATAAAATAAATAAAAAACGGATACCTTTCTTTAGAATTTTATAAAAAAAACTCTTCATCTTGATGAATAATTTATGTGCATATGAAGTGAAAAAAAAAAACCTTTATCTTGATGAATAATTTATATGCATATGAAGTGAATAAATAAAGGGTCTTATATTATATGTGGAGGAAAAACAAACTAAAAAAATTTATGTATTAATTATCATTAAACTTTTATTAATAATTATTAAAAGTTCATGTATTTATCACTAAATTTTAATAAGTAATTATTAAATAATTTTATTTATAAGTGGAAAAGATTTTTTTCTTTTAATATTAATTATAAATAAGATTTAATTGTTATTTGATCCGATCATATCCATATTTGAAACTTAAAAGTCAATTTATGTATTTTCCACTAATTTTTTATTAGAAATTATTAAAAGTGGGCAAAAACAATTTAAAGTGTAAAACTGGGCAAAAAAAGATGTCTACTCCTTTTGTGTTGCATCCCAAAAATGTTTTTTTTTACTCTATATTTAAGAAAAGGAATTTTCTACCCCAAATTGAGATAAAAAGAAATATCGCAATCCAAATCCAATCGTTTCAATGTTCATTGTCTCATATAGAAGAAATTAAAAAATAAATAAGTAAATAAATAAAATAATCTAAAGATAAATCATAAAAATTTTAAATAAAAATAATAATAAAATTAATCATGAAAAAAATTATTAATTTAAAAAAACGAAAGATTAATTACATATTAATGAAAAATTAAAAACAAAATAACAGAATTAAAACAAAAAAAATTAATAAAAACAAAATCAATTGAAAGACAATTTACAAAATATAAAGAAACAGTAAAAATTATAAAAATAAAAAAAATATCACATCCATATTCGATCTTAAAAAAATAAAGTTATTTATATATTATTAAATTTTAATATTGGTGAAAATATATTTTTAAAAAATTAAAAGAAAAATAACGAAAAATAATTATAAAAGAACCTTGAAAAAATATAAAAGAAAACTATAATAAAAGTGAAAAAAGAATTAAAAAATCGTAACAAAATTAATTTAAAAAATGCAGAATTAAAACAAAAAATAAATAAACAAAAAATATATAATCAAAAGTGAAATCATAACAAAATTAATTAAGAAAAATTTAAAATTAACCATGCGTAAAAAATAAAAAATTAAAAAATTACATTCCTAACAATTTTTTTAAAAAAGAACTAACAACCAAAAAATTTTTAAATAAAAACAAATAATAATAAAAAATATGAAAGAAATAATAAATAAAAAATAATCAAAACTGGAATCATAAAAAATTTGTAAAATTAACAATGAAAAAATGTAAGTTACGTAAAAAAAATCAAAAAAATTATTACATACTAACAATTTAAAAAAAATAGTAGCAAAACAAAAATATAAATGATAAAAAAATAAAAAATATTAAAGAAACAACAAAAATTTAATAATAATAATAATAATAAACGGATACCTTTCTTTAGAATTTGAAGTTTTCTCGTCATGATGAATAAATTATGTGTGTATAACTAATGAATAAAGAGTCTTATTTATAGGTGGAGATTGGATAAATTTTTAAATATTAAACTAAATATATGTATTTATCTATATTAATTTTTAATTAATAGTAATTAATTTTGATTTGATAATATCATATTAAAATCTTAAGATAATATATGTATTTATCTATATTTAATTTTAATTAATAATTAAAATAATTGAGATTTTTAATTTTAATTATAAATTAAAATAATTGAGATTAATTCTGGTGACGACACATCATCAAAAATAAACTCTCCTTTAGTATATTAAATATATATATTTGGACAAAGTCTCTTGTGAGACGCTAGTTATGTGAGAACATTAGTGAGACGTGTTAAAGTATATCTATTATATATATAAAGTATGTTTAATGACTGTTAAAGTGTGTTTTGTAAAGTATGATGAATGATGAATTCAAGTATGATTTTAGGATGTTATAATATGATTCATTATTGACATACTTTAACTACAAATAAATATACTTTACCTATTTGATAAGCATACTTTAATAATGGGTCAGCCCTTTTTACAACCGTCTCATAAAAAATCCGTCTCACAAGAGAGTCTCTCATATATTTGAGGGCAAAGCATTACCCGTAATTGTTCAGGATAGAATTGCCAAGGCGTTCTCTCGTGTATCAATCAGGGCAAGGGCATGGGCATGGACCCGGGAAGAGGCAATGATCATCGTTGGAATCAAAATCTGAAAATCCCAAATCAAAGGTCGTTTTGTTAAGCGGTTCAGTGGGCTTAGGATCATCGTTCGAATCTGAATATGAAAATCCCAAATCAAGAAAGGTTGGAATATTTTGTGTTACGGTGGGCGAGGGTGTCGACGTTTCAGTTGGCAAGAATGTCGAGGAAATCAATGTATACGTGTTGGATATAGATTCAGTTTCTTATGGGGATAAGTTTATGCATATCCCTGTTATGACTTGGCAGCATTCTATATTTTGTTTCACGCTTTTATATTTTATTTCACGCTTTTGTTTTGGAAGCCCTATTTATAGCTTGGTTGGCAACACTTTTGGGGTTAAGCTTGTAATAGAAGTCTCAGATGAGAACTCTTCTTCTTCTCCCATTTCTGTATTCTCCTCTCAATTCTCTCCAATATATCTGTTGGTTGTTACATTTGGCCTCAGAGCTTGGTCGTTCCACCTTTGTAACTCATCTATTAATACTTCAAAATCTGAAAATCACACAAGAGATGGTGAACCCTACTAATACAGAAAGAATTTCGACCATGGAGAAGCAAATAGATAACCTGAAAGTTGGTCAGGACACGATCGTCCAGCGCTTGGAAGAGATTTCGGGCACATTCAAACAACAGATGATCGATGCTATGAAGGAGCTAACAACAAATAAGGAAAAGGAACAGGTGCAAGAAACAGATGGAAGTTCAACCATCAACTCTGAACTTGAACCACAAGCCACGGGAACTGGTGGATTATTGTCTACACCGTCGGGAGGAAAGCGACCTGAGATAAATCACCCTTCAAAATCTAAAGAACCTCAAGTTTTTACTGCTAAGATACCACGAATGGAGTTCCCAAAATTCTCAGGGAAAAATCCTAGACTCTGGTTGCGCAAGTGCCATAAATATTTTTCTTTATACAAGATGTCTGATTATGAGAAAATATTAGTTGTTGCTATGAATATAGAGGGTTTAGCTGATCATTGGTATATAGATCATGTGGAGGGGAAATAAAATATGATTTGGGAGCATTTTGTTAGTTTGGTATTAGAAAGGTTTTCTAACATAGATGGGGAGAACTTGGTGTGGAAGTTTAATAAACTGCAGCAGAAGGGTTCAGTGGAAGATTATATTCATGAGTTTGAAGAGCTTAAAGCTTTTATGATATTAGTTAACAGAACGTCAACAGAGGATTACTACATCAAAAGCTTTGTGAGCGGATTGAAAAAGGAGATTGGTCAGATGTTGGAGATCATGAAACCTACATCTCTTTTAGAAGCGATGCAACTTGCTAAAAAACAAGAGAGAATGATTTCAATATTGTTCAAGTCCCAGAAAATGGCATTCAAACCAAGCACAATCCCTTGGAAAACTAGGAATAAAGCAAAGAGAAGACCACCTCAATAGGCACGGATAAATTACCCCCTCCAAAAAGATTAACTCCGGCAGAAATGAGTGAAAGAAGAAAGAAAAATCTATGTTTCAATTGTGATGAAGTCTATCACATTGGACATAAGTGCAAGAAGATGTTCGTTATAATTGGTGAAGGAGATGAAGTAGATGACAGTCAGATGATTTTCGAGGAGGTCGAAGGTACAGGACGAGAGCCTATAGTGTGGTTGAATGCCTTGGCAGGGCATCGACATCCAGATACTATAAAAATCACTGGATCAGTAGGCAAACAATTGATATATGTACTTATTGACTCGGGAAGTACACACAGTTTTCTTAACCCGAACACTGCCAATCGGATAGGAGCCACTGTTGAGTGTACCAATCCAATGTCTATAACAGTAGCTGATGGTACCAAGGTGGAGTGCAACTCGAGAGTTTCTAGGGTCGAATGGGAAATGGGAAGCTGTAGGTTCATTGTTCCTATGAGAATACTTACTCTTGGAGGATGCGACATGGTGATTGGAGTGGATCTTCTAAGTCAGCTAGGACCGATAACCTTCGACTTCAATTTTCACACAGTGAAGTTTCAAAGAGAAGGGAAAATGGTTAAGTTGCAGGGTCAGAATACAGAGATGAAAATCAGCATGTTGTCAGCTAAGAAATTAGATAAGATTATAAAGAAGGGGCAGATTGAATATATGGCATTCTTGTGCTACATAAAAGGAGACACTAATCAGGGTAAAGAAGTCGAGAAATGCATTGCGCCACTCCAATTGAAAGGTCTATTGCAAGAGTATCGTTCAGTCTTTGAGATGCCGGTAGCATTACCACCTGAGAGAGCATTAGATCACAAAATCAACATCAAAGAGAGGATGAGACTTATCAAACAACAACCTTATAGGTATCCATATTTACAGAGACAAGAAATTGAGGCTTTGGTGATGGAAATGCTAAATACTGGAGTGATTAGGCCAAGCAAGAGTCCTTATTCCTCACCTGTCTTATTGGTGAAGAAAAAAGATGGGAGCTGGAGATTCTGTGTCGACTACAGAAAACTGAATGCCATCACCATTAAAGACAGTTATCCAATACCTCTTATAGAGGATCTATTGGATGAATTGGGACAGGCTAAGTGTTTCTCTAAGGTGGATCTGAGGGCAGGCTATCATCAAATCAGAGTACACCCTCGTGACATACAAAAAACAGCTTTTGCTACTGTGTCTGGTTTATATGAGTTCATCGTGATGCCCTTCGGATTAACAAATGGCCCAGCTACATTTCAAGCTGTCATGAATCAGATATTTTCACCATTTTTGAGGGATTTTGTACTTGTGTTCTTTGATGATATATTAATCTACAGTACATGCATGGAGACTCATGAGATTCATCTTAAAAAGGTATTTCAACTGTTAGCGGAGCATCAATTGAAAGCAAAGGCCTCAAAATGTGTCTTTGGGCAGTCTCAAGTTGAATACCTTGGACACATTATTTCAGATCAGGGAGTGTGTGCCGATCCCGAGAAGATCAGAGTGATGAAAGAATGGCCTGTGCCTCAAAATGTGAAGGCTTTGAGAGGATTTTAGGGTTAACTGGATACTACAGAAAATTCATAAGGAATTATGGTATTCTAGCTAAAACATTGACACAGCTAATAAAAAAGGGTAAGTTTCAATGGGATGACATAGCTAATGACGCTTTCATGAAGCTGAAGGAACACATGGTAGCCTCCCCTATCCTTCAATTGCCAGATTTCTTAAAGCAATTTGTTGTTGAAACTGATGCTAGTTATGGGGGTCTTGGAGCTGTATTGATGCAAGATGAGCATTCTATTGCCTATATCAGTAAGGCATTAGGGGTGAAGAATATGGGTCTTTCTAGACATGCACCCCGGTTCGGAACCGTCGGTTTCGGTTCCGAATCGGCGGTTCCGGTTCCAACGGAGGGGAACCGGAACCGAATCGGGGGCTAAGGGGTACGGTTCGTGAACCGGCGGTTCCGGTTCCGGTTCGGAACCGCAGGTTTTTCGGTTTTTTTCTTGTTTCTTTATGTTATATTTATACATCATACATGTGTTATCAGTTATTATGTGTAATTTATTTATTAAATAAGTGAAACATGTGTAATTGAAAATTGAAATATTGAATTTGAATTAATATAATAATAATATCATTAAAATTGAAAACATGATATTGATGTATGCATTATGCAATATTCAATAATGCAAGTAAAAATTTCAAAGTTGATATTAAATTCACAATAATCATACAATATTAATTAATGTGATCACATAAAAATTTAGGGTTAAACTTGAAAATTCAAGTTCAACTTAAATTTAAGTTGCCTACGTATCCTCAAAAGGAATCAAAGCCCACGTAGTTCTCTTAACTTACCTCGACTTACCTCTTTGGCTCGGTGGAGGTGAATGGTGATGACCTTTTTTGTTTACTCTACCAATCTAACTCGCTTCCATATTCCGTAATTTCATCATCCGATCGGTCTTCTTCATTTTGATTTTGAATCCGTCTTTCTGCCTTTGACCAATCATCAAGCAAACACAAATTTTGTAAATTTGTCACACTTAAATTGGATCGTGTCGGATCCAAAGTGAGATTACCAAGACTAAATGCTTGTTCGACGGCAACCATAGAGGCGGGAGATGCAAAAACCTCTTTTACAATCAATGATAAAATAGGGAATGACTTTGTTCTCCTTGACCACCACTTCAAAATATCAAAACTAGTTCCGCTTGTTTCAAACTCAAAAGTATTAGTAAAATAAGAATCAAGTTCTTGAAAAGGATTAGATATAACCCGTGCACGTTTTTGAGATCTAGCATCATAAAAACTATAAAATTTTTGAAGAGCATCATATTTCCTAGAATTATCAACACTATCACTACTATCATCACCACTAGATTGATCATCGTTCGTATCATTTTGTTCTTTATACTCCTTAAAAAGATCATTTAGTAGATTATACGTACTTGCAACTATGTCTTTAGGATTAGGAGTTTGTTGTCTAGTAGGAGAATCACAATTAGCATACATTGAATCATAGTAAAGCGTTAACAATTCTTCTAAACCATCTGTTCTAATACTTAGGTCCAACAATTTAGCAACTAAACACAAGTCCGAGATTTGAAAAAAATATTTTAACCACTTGGATTTCATGGAAAGAATAGCATTTGATAACAACGGGTGTGCTTCATTAGCACTAAAAACCACAGCAATTTTAACACAATTATCAACAACTAAATTTGAAGTAGGATAATAAACACCGGATAGTTCTTCCGTAGCATCATTAAAAATTTGCAAAACATCACATAGAGTGTAACATGTGTCCCATTGATTAGCAAACAAGATTTGACCACCCGCATCTTGTGAGTAAAAAGTACAAATATGATCTTTATAATCAAAAGAGTCATGCAACATTTTATACGTCGAATTCCAACGAGTTGAAACATCTAAAGGAAATTTTTTTGGGTGAATGTTCACAGATTGACAATATCTTTTCCACCTTTTAGTAACGGAAGGGTTTCTCATTATATACCATATAGCACTTTTAATAGGTTGAATGTGTGTTTTCAAAGCACTTATACCATCTTGAACACATAAATTCAATATATGAAAAATACATCTAACATGAAAAAATCTACCACCAATTGAGGGTTTGCAAATATCAATAAGACTTTCTAAACTAGCCGTATTAGCACTAGCATTATCAAATGAGATTGTAAAAATCTTTGTAACTAAACCATATTCTTGCAAAATACTACTAATTTTGTGAGCAATATTAACGGCGGTATGAGGAACATCAAATGATCTATAAGCAATTAATCTTTTTTGCAAATTCCATGAACTATCAATCCAATGACAAGTAATACCCATATAATCCGCTTTTTGCCAAAAATTGCTCCAAATATCCGAACATATAGACACTTTATGAGGTAATTGTTGCAAAATTTGTTTTAAAACCAAACCATACTCTTTAACAACTTTAGCAACACCAAGTTTACATTTATTACGATGCAAAGGTGGGGCTTGAGGATTTAAAGTGAGATTTACCCAATCTTTAAAAAAAACATTATCGGCAAAGTTAAATGGCAAATGTTTGGTGCACATAAGTTTAAGGTATAATCTCAAATAATTAGATTCATCAAATTTAAAAATAGTGTTACCCGACGCCGATGAACCTTCTCCTCCGGAAGAGGCCGTGAACCCTCGTCCTATTTGTGTTTGACCGGTTGAGATGCCAATCTTGTCAGGATGCTTCGAGTTGATGTGCTTGATGAACATTCCATATCATCCGCCATGCTTGAATTTATACTTCGTGCCACAATAGTTGCAAATAACTTTGAATTCATTCGAATTCTCAATCGTCTCCTTCTTGAAATGAATGGAAAATATATCGGAACGTAACACTTATGGAGAACTTCGAGTCGATCCTCCGCCTCCGCTAGAGCCTCTGGCTCCGTCTCCATCTCCGGTACCCATACCACCCGAGGTTGGTTGACTTCCACTCGCCCTTTGTTGTGATTGACCTTGAATATTATCGTTGTCGTCGTCGGAGGGGAAATCATCTCCAAGTATCTCCCTAACATTCAAGTTGAACAAATGAGGGGAGATTTCTTCATCCGAAGGAATATTTTCAAGTTCAATATCTTCTAGAGTTGGTGGAAGTTGGCGTGGAGGTGGTGGAGGACAATTTAAGGTGTTGGGCATGGATTTTCCACTAGAAGAAGAAGGTGAGGCACCGGATGAAGAAGAACCTCTTCTAGGCATTTTTTTTAGATTGAAAAAACTAAAGGATGAATATATAGGATTTTTGAACTAAAACTAAGAGACTAAAAGTAGAAGTATACTAATTAGTAGTATATGTGTGGGAAAGAATAGAAAATGATAATGAGAGAATAGAAATGAGAGTGATAATAAGAGAATTGAAATAAAAGACTACAATTTTTTTTTTAGTTTGATATATATGAACTAAAAAAAGAAACTTGAGAGTTGAGATGAGATTGAGAACTTGAGTAGTTGAGTAGAAATGTAGAATCAATCAAGAATATGGAATAGAAGAAGAAGTAGTGTAGAGAAGAGAGTGTAGTAGTAGACTAATGTGAATGTTGTGTGCCCAAATTAATCACACTTGGGGGTATTTATAGAGGATTGGAAGTGATCTCATCCATCCATTTCAAATTTTAAACACAAAAAAATCTCAATCCTTGAATTAAAAAAAAAAATCGGTCAGAACCGCCGGTTCAAATCGGAACCGCCGATTTTGCCCTCCATCTCAACCGTTGATCTTCAACGGTCACACGATCTCGGCCGCACGTTTGAATTTTCAAAATTCAAAAATTCCCGCCCAAAAAAAATAGATGAACCGCCGGTTTTAACCGTGAACCGGCGAACCGGTGGTTTGAACCGGCAGTTCCGGTTCATGCGCAATTGGAATCGAAACCGAATCGCGTTCTACCGATTTCGGTTTCCTTTTTCCCAGTTCCGAAACCGGCGGTTCCGATTCCGGTTAAAATCGGAGGTTCCCCGATTTGAACCGCCGATTCTGGTTCATTTGTGCATGTCTAGGTCTTTCTATTTATGAGAAAGAATTTCTTGCTATTATACTTGATGTTGAAAAATGGAGGACCTATCTTATACATGCCCCCTTCATTATTAAAACTGATTAGCAGAGTTTGAAGCACTTACTTGAACAGAAAATATCAACACTCCTGCAGCACAAGTACCTTACCAAGCTGTTGGTTTTTTATTACAAAATAGAGTATAGAAGTGGTGTTGAAAATGTTGTTGCTGATGCTCTTTCAAGAAGAGAAACCACTGGAGGGAATACTATGGCTATTACAGTAGTCAAACCTGCTTGGGTGGAAGAATTACAAGATAGTTATGATGGTGATGTCTTAGTGCAGCAGGTAATCACAAAATGTTTGGCATTTCCCTTTAATGTGTCATTCTACTCATATACGGGGGGAGGGGGGGTTAGTCAGATATAAGAGTAAGCTATACGTGGGGATAGCTAATCAATGGAGAAGTAAGGTGCTAGAATTCGTTCATTGCTCTTCTATTGGAGGCCATTCAGGCGAAGCTGCTACATTCCAAAAGTTGAAGGGTGTTTTTTGGTGGCCTAAAATGAGAGAGGAGGTACATGTATTTGTATCTCAATGTCACATCTGCCAGATCAGCAAACATGAATTATTGAAGAGTCCAGGTTTGCTGCAGCTCTTGTCGATCCCCTCTCAAGCATGGACAGATATCTCTATGGATTTTATTGAGAAATTACCTAAATCTCAAGGTATGGATACCATTTGGGTGATTGTGGACAGGTTTACCAAGTACAGTCATTTCTTACCGCTATCACATCCTTACACTGCATCAGAACTAGCTCAATTGTTCTTGGACACTATTTATAAGTTGCATGGGTTGCCTCATACCATTGTATCGGGTAGAGATAAGGTGTTTACTAGCGGGTTTTGGCAACAACTATTCAAGTCACTTGGAGTGCAGCAACTATTGAGCATCGTCTATCATCCACAGACTGATGGGCAAACTGAAAGAGTCAACCAATGTCTAGAAAGCTAGTTGAGGTGTATGAGTGGACAAAATCCTAAAAAGTGAGTTGATTGGCTACCTATGGCTGAATATTGGTACAACACTAATTTTCATACTTCCACAGAAATTTCTCCATTTGAGGCTTTGTATGGACAGAAGCCAACAATGTTTACTTTTGCCTCATACTTAGAGCATGACATCCAAGGGGTGGAGGAAACTATACAGGGAAGGCAGAACATGATTCAACAGTTGAAAGTGAATCTTCAAAAATCTATAGAGTGGATGAAGATGTATACTGATAAGAATAGAACTGAAAGGGAATTTTTGGTGGGAGAGTGGGTCTACTTGAAATTGAAACCTTACAGGCAGAAGAACTTGCATAAAAGTCACATTTGGAAACTCAGTCCTAAGTTTGCAGGCCCTTTTCAAATCATTGCTAAAGTGGGTTCTGTTGCCTATACATTAGCATTACTAGCTTCGGCGAAGGTACATCCAACCTTTCATGTATCGCTCTTGAAGAAAAAAATTGGAAGTTCTGACATTGTTGCTCAAGAAATACCTGAGATGGATGAAGAGGGGAAGATGATGCTCCAACCTTTGAAAATTCTTGCTAGAAGAATGGTGAAGAGAGGTAATGCTGCAGTAGCTCAAGTCCTTTTTCGTTGGTCTCACCTTCTAGATGCAGAAGCTACGTGGGAAGATTATGATGAAATTCACAGTAAATTTTCACACCTTCTTGCTTGAGGACAAGCAAGATGTAAGGAGGGGGAGATATTATGACTCGACAACATTATTTATTTTGTTTCACACTTTTATATTTTATTTCACGCTTTTGTTTTGGAAGCCCTATTTTGTAATAGAAGTCTCAACGAGAACTCTTCTTCTTCTCCCATTTCTGTATTCTCCTCTCAATTCTGGGCAATATATCTGTTGGTTGTTACAATCCCTCCCACGATTCAAATTTCATTTCGGAACCCCTCCATCATCAAGCATTTTGTGTGCAGGGTTCCACCCTGTATTTATTTGACGGGGGGACGCCTTTTTCTCGGGCGCCAGATCTCAATAGAAAGACTGCAGCCAAAATAGTAGGGAGGGGTTTTGGAATCAGAATGGAGATAGGATACTTAAAACTCTGCCTGATATGCATCAAATCAAATACGATCCCAAAGCCCTCCCTACACCCGACGGCCAACATATTCTGGTGTTCTCCACTCAATTCATGTGTCCTCCAACCCCTTGTTCAAGGTTTTGGATTCCATGGTTATGATATTGAGTTCAACGAAGATATGTTTTCTCCCTTTCATCCAGCATCCCCTGATACTGCTTTTGAGTTGTATGATACTTATTACGACACCTGGAGAACACTCCCCGCATTGCTCTTGCCCCCCATAGGAGATTTGGTTTCCATTTTTTCATTTAGTTTCATCGGTGAGTCTCAATTCTTCGTGGGTACCAGTCATGAAGGGTTTATCCTAGATCTTATATCGTATAAGTGGGCTGATATTAAGGTTAGTGTGCCTCAGTGTGTAAGAGATTACTTCATAACGCTGTGTGGTGGTCGATCTGCTTTGCTTGTTGAGGCGGTCTATAAACGTGATGATGATAAATTCGTGTTTGAATATCGTCGTAATGGTAGACTCATGTCTGAATATTGTGGTCTTGATGAACTGTGTGAACTTCAAGACCTTAGGGTAGAGTGTCCTCCCTTATTGAAATTTCCTCCTCCCACGCTCCTTGTTGGATGAAACTGGCATTCCCTTGCATCATCCCTCTTCATGATCCCAGTAAATTAAGCAGCATGCAAGAAAATGGCCAATGTGATACCTGCACTTTACGAGCAGAGACATCTTTTGATGGGTTTGGACAACGCGTGTTGATTGATGTTCGTCACACCCATATCAAAGATCTCCACACCCAAGTCCTCAACACTATAAAACTTCACATTGATCATTTATCCACGCTTACAACCCTTGAATTGTTTCCCATTTGAGTATTTCTTTTTCTTTAAATTATGTCTTTACAGTACTTGTTATTGTCTAAGTAATCCAGTTTTTAAGTTGTTTTTTAAATATCCTTCCTTTGGACCTGACAAAATTTAACATTGTGGCTTAATCTTATGTAAAAGTTTCCACTTTGCATCAATAGTTTGAAAGAATGAAGAATACAAAACTACTTTAGAAGCTAGCTAAGCATATAAAACTTAACTTATCATGATTCACGGCCATCAAAGTATATATATTGAATTTTCTTCGTCTGCATTATTTCTGCTTGAATTCTCTGCTGCTGCTTTTAATCGTTGTATCATTTCCACACAACTTCTTTGATGCTGTAATTGAGAGCATGTAAATTTAAAATGTCTACTTCCATATTTTTAATGACCATTTAACCAATAATCTCCATCCCATGTTTATTTATAGTTTTAGAATATTATATAAACGTCTAATCTATTAAAAATGTGTTGAGTATTGCAGGGAATCGGTTTCATGTGGAACATGATTCTGAATCATTAATTTTTAGAAAGGTAACAATTGTCATGCAAGGGTGGTGATCCAGTTTCATGAAATCCTTTGCAATAAAAAATTGATAATGCGTACGCAGTCGAGTAGAAAATGTACCAGATGTTAAAAATTCACGGTTCATAATTCATTCATAATGGAACTTGCTACTCTTTTTTTTTTAATAAAATTTAGTAAGTATCATACTTAAAACCTTTGCCATGAATCATGTGAAATAAAGTAGGTTATTTAATTATTATCATTACGAGGTGATGCTACTCTTTCACACGTGGTCACTCTGAAGAGGTATATTATAGCCACTGATCTTATACACTTCTTAAATTTTCTTACATTTTCTTACATTTTTATTTAAGAAATGTCTTTGTGTGATATGGAAAAAGTCCATTTCTTCTGATCAAATCTAAAGAGCTTCAATTATTTTGATATTCCTGTTACTGTGAGTGAAAAAAATAATATTAGCTATAATTTTCGATGCTAGTTTTATTCTGACCATTTCAGCACATGGAGGTTCATATTTGCATGCTGGAACTTTCTTGACAATAATGTGGCTCAACTTGTTGGATGTTGATTCTGTTGCTGTAAGACTATGTTTCACATGTAAATTGCAGTGAATCATGTGATCAACTGAAAAGCTTGTTAACATAATTCATCTATGCTCATTGATTATCGGACTTTGATACTTGTTATGATTCTGTACCAAAATGAAAAGCTATGGTTTTCCATGTTTCTATTTGGCTGGTGGTCTTCTTTTGTATGGTAACATGATGTTGTTATCTAATATGCTTCTTTCATAGTATTTTGTTTTTAGCATAACAATATTATGTTGCCCGTGACCATGTCTTTGTTTTCCTTTAGTTCATTCGTGCTTTCCATGTTCAAGAACTTTACCTTTTTAGTTTTAATGTTTGATGTTTTATTACTAATTTTTGTTTTTATATTTGAGTTTCTGATAGTTCAAGTTCGAATTGTAAGCCATCATCGAGTTGGAACAAGTAATCTTCTTTCCCCAAATCTGTCTGATTCATATCATAACTTGACTTCATCCGTAGAGAATTGAATGATGAGAAGAAGCCCTTGCATTTTTACGTGATTGCTGCACAATTTTAATCCAATAGATTCTTTATCTGTGGGAAAATCTTCTACGATACCCTAGTCTTGGGTAACTATCTATTTTCCCTGCTTTCAAGTTTGGAGAACATGTATAGGGGCAAAACATTATAGCTCAGAAAAGCAAAAAAGATTTGTAACTTAATTTTTTGTAGTGTGCATTGAATGGTGACAACTACTCTTAAGTTATTAGAGTTATGTTCAACTTGTGTTTGTCAATAATAATTTGTGCTTGTAGCCCTGTATAATTTTTAACAATTTGCTGGCTAACTAGTCTAATAGGTTGAACTTTAGGGAATGTCTCACTCTGAAATCTATATGTCACGTGAACTTTGTGTACTATGATTCTGTCACTAGTTTCTTTGGAGATGCTCTATTTTTTGTTTTCTTTTTGCATCTTATTTCTAGGTTGCTCCAAGTTAATAGAAAGGCCATACGTAAGGATTGTTTTTAGTGACACACGTGTGTGTTTTGTTTGTTGCAGAGAGTGGTTGGAGACAAAAGGCAGGCATATCACTGTCTTAATTAAAGAAATGTAGCAGATCTAGAAGATATATATATTTGGTTTCATTGTCAAACCTCTATGTTGAGCTTAGAGAATTTAAAAAAAAAAAAAAGAGGCTGATTCCTATGAGCAAATCTTATTTGTCTTGTGATAACATTGAGATCCTTAAGAAAGCTACTCAGGAATTCAGTTCTAATCAACTCAGTTATATTATCTTACTATCTTCTTTGAAGTGCATGTTTAATCAACTGATATAAGCAGTACTATACTCGGAATTACGATTTACTGGGTGCGGGTGCTGTGTGATCCTTTACCTTTCAACAATTTTTGTCAATAAATATTCATAGGTATACAATGAAGACAGAAGTAGAGAGCTTGCATATTGTAATGATAGGGGATTATGATAGTGATAATCACCAGGAGTTACTGTACGCAGCATCTACTCCTCAGCTATCCAACTTCTGGGCAAACAGATTAGATATCTTAAATGTTTTATTATCCGCTTACTTTTCTCTTTTAAGATTTCCATCCTGTATATAAGATACAAGCAATAATATTTCAATAACCATTAATGTGTTGTTTCTTCTTGGGCTATGTCATGGGCAGGGCAAGATGTAAATTTTATACTATTGCTTCTATGGGCAAACATGTTAGCTTTCAGAAATTATGGATGTGCTCAAAGATTGTTCAGGAAACTTGTGTTTTTGGACAGGACAAGAAGCAATTTATTGTACAGCCTATGTTTTCTAATGTGGAGGAGCAGTTTGCTCAACTTCCTCTTTTGTGATTCTAAAAGCATTTTTTCTACCATCACTGGAAGATGATGTGTTTTCTGTCAGGACATAATTGGGCATGTAATGGAAATCTTTTATGTCCTGTGAAGTTTTTACCTTTTAGCAACATGAGCTGTCGAATATATTTTCAGGTAAAATGCATGTTAAGTGTAGTTTCTTTGAATCATTATCTTTTTTTTCTTTTGGGTAGTGATGAATAAAAATCATGAATATGTGATTATTCTTTTTTTTAATCTATTATATGGATACTATCCCTTCTTTTAATCTCTTTTTTCTTTTTCTGCAACCATATGAAATTTTTGGCATATGTATTCATCTAAGTATGGTTAATCATTCCTTGTCAATATTCCTATATTTTTCTAATATTTTCTTTCTTTCTTATA
This sequence comes from Pogostemon cablin, assembly GCA_023678885.1. Classification (NCBI taxonomy): domain Eukaryota; kingdom Viridiplantae; phylum Streptophyta; class Magnoliopsida; order Lamiales; family Lamiaceae; genus Pogostemon; species Pogostemon cablin. The sequence continues at coordinate 13,129,969 of CM042984.1, forward strand.
TGAAATGACAATTTTATGCACAAATATGATGCAGTCTCATCTAGAATTTGAAAGGCATAAGAGGCTGGTTGGTGAGGAGTGAGGTTCAACTCCTTGTGGCAGCTTACAGTTAGGTGAATTTGCAATTTTTAATTATTTATTCTTTTAGTTTAGTTTTTCCTCTACTCATGTCTCTGTGCTATATATCTTAGTGGTATATGCATTGGGCTATCATGGTATAAATTTCTTTTGGAAGAGCTATTACAAGGTTTCAGGATATAGTAAAGTCTTTATTTTTCTTTGCACAGGCATTTCGGTAAATCGATTGCACTGGCCCCAAACATCCATTGTTACATGGTCTCCTCAATGTGCTCTGATATTATTTTTCATTTATTATTACACTTTCTCAAATAGTTATGTTAGTTCTTCAGACTGAGTTTAGTATTGAAACCATCTATGAATTTGGTTTTTTGATACTTGCATGATGTACATAATTAAAAATCAGGTCCGTATGGTAAGGAGGCATCAATAAAGGAGAGCGATCGCCGATCTGGCACATGAGGTATCATCAAATAAGCTATAGAATTGATAGATCTTTCATTTGGTACTTAAATATGTGACATGACGTACAGCTGAATAATATTATTTGTGATGTACTCTCTCCGTCCCGGAGAACGCTTCCCGTTTGCTGCTCCATTTTGTTTAGGGCTTCATTATCTTGCATTTTGAAGCTGCTATGCAATTAGAGGACTGAACTTTTTTAAACAAAAGTGAAGAGTGTATATTGTTGACAAGATCATCACCTCTACACTTAGCTTGGGAATATATTTTCATAAGTTAAATTTCATTGGACTTTGGAGTATGTTTGCTAAGATTACATTACTTTGTTAGTTTTGTATTATCCCACATCAGATGTTATAACAATTTAGCAAGTTTTTAACTAGAGCTGAACCATTAACAAACTGAATCCAAAATACTAATTGCACATCTTCTTTGTAAAATTAATGAGAAGATGACTAGTTAGGAAGGAGGAAGAACGCCTTGAATGAAGGAAGAAATAATGGCAAGTGCCCTTTCAGGTTGGTAGCTTGGAACAGCGTGTCCAGCTCCTCTTACCGTTGCCAGTGTCAACCCTCCTTTGTATACCTCCACGTAACCTCCAACCTGCATTTCTTCCATCTTATAACTCTTGCAATCACTAATTATCACACTAATATATATATATATGGAGCTAGGTAATGTTAATTTAATTTAATTTTTTTGTCAAATTAATTCAAATTCTTTTTTTTTAATATCAATTTATTATGTAACTTTTTTTTACCTTTAATATTCAAGTCAATTCAATTATTTTTTAAAAAAGTTAGAAGATTAAAATTAAATTTAACAAAAATTTTCTGGCAATGTATAAAAAAACATGAGAGGTATTGAATGAGAGTGTCTCATGGATTCCCTTATGTAAAACGAATTATCTATAAATAAAAAGAAGTATATTTTAAATTTAATTAAAAATATAATTAAGTAAAAATAAGGGACTTGGTTGTGTTAATTAATTATGGGTAAACACTTGTGTAAACTGAGTTCACACGTGAACCCCGTTTTCAATTATTACTCTTCAATACATAAAAAATTATTCTAGAGACATAAATTATTACTCTTCTAAATGAAAAAATTATTCTTCAAATTATTGTGAACCCTAATTCATCGATTCGATTACTCTTTAGTACATGAAAAATTACTTTTTAAAAAGATAAATTTAATAATCTTTTAAATAAAAAATATTATTGTTCAAAGATTAATATTTTATATATTAAAGGGTAATTTTTTTAAAAAAGCTATAATTAATAATAATAATATTAATTCATTAATTATATTAAAAAGTTATTAAATTAATATTAATAATTGATAACCGTGCCTACCACCGATTCCGAGTAGAATCGATGATAGGCAATACATGCTCTAGAATAAAATTGAGATTTAATTCGTATGAGTGTTACCTCATTCTTCAAGTACCATGGACGCCAAGCCTTTTCGATTGGAAGATTCAGGCTATTAATGGCGTATCTTGTTGATGTAATTGGAACATTCGCATCCATATCTCCACTGCCAAAATGATTCATCATGTGAGCTCATGATAAATTTAAATGTTATACTCCATATTATTAGGAATTTCTCTTAGTACTGTTAAGTACATGCCTGTATAGCCACACCCTCAAGCCTCTAGCCATAAGATTCTGAATTGTTGGCAAAACATTGCTTTGCCAATCTGTCCAGTTATAAACCCTGCACAAAATTTTATAATTAATAAACCTATTATACATGCATATCTAGGCTTCTCAACATATTCAAGTACTTCATCCATCTCGTTAAATACTTTCCTTATATATTTATCCCACGATATCCTTTCCATTTAAAAAAAAAAAAGAAAAATATCAAAATTCTCTTTTAAGTGTGATAGATTTTAATTTTAGTCATATTTTATTTGCAATTGTCAATTTTTGTCTTTTTTTATCCGATATTGGTCCTTTTAACAAATTTATTTTTTTTGTCTAAATTTTGGACCAAAATTGGACAAATTCTAATGTGAAGGACTAAATTTGGAAAAAAATTAAACAAAACTTGATAAAATGACTAAATTTGAATAAAAATGATCAAAATTGGGAATTACAAATTAAAAAGAACTAAAATTTAAATCGATTATTATACTTAAAAGGGCAAATTTTGATATTTTCTATTTCACATAAACACATTAATCCAATAAACTCAAAATTTACTTTAATTTCAAAATTGTGACTTTCAGTACTTAATAGCACACATAATATTATTTTACATTTTATTTATTACTAAAAAAATACTAAAATTCTCTCAAAAATATAAAAAAAATGATCAAAAAAATTAACTTCTATTAAATAAAGTGAACAATAAACATTAACTAAAATAATTACCTGCAGAAATCCCAGGTTGTGGGGTTTACATGCAGCGCACGTTGAACTTCAGCTGTATTCAAGTAGTGTTTCACGTACGTATCTGAGCAGGGATCAAAGAAGTCGAGCTGGAGAACGAAGAGTCGTGTTTACAACAAACGAAACGATGAGGAAGAACAAGCTAGGCAGGTAGGGTAGGGTGTGGTGCTTACAGAAGCAGTAGCGTTTATAAGCACAGGTTTTGTGCAGAGCGGCGCATAAATATTGTAGTCATTAATTTTTCCGAGCTCTCCGAAAGACTTGTTTACATAGGTAATACATTCATCGGATGAAATGTTGTTGACAAAATCGCATGTTCTGAAAATCTGTTGGTGGGTTTCATCGGAGATGAGGGCATGCGTCCACACGTGATCGTAGAACCCTCGCACGAACGTTTTGTCATCCACCAATGCATTCCCCATCTAGTTATATAGTATATATCATCATTATTATTTAGTAAGTACTCTATTTAAGGGAAAAGTAAGTTTTGTTGCCTTGATGAGATGAAATAGTATTTTCTCAATCAAAAGATTTCACATTATTTTATATTTATTCGTTCCAATATATTTTTCACGTCCCAAAAAATAAAAAAACATTTAATATAAACAACATTTTAATGCACTTTATTTTTTTTAAAAATAATGACAGCACTACCCAACACACACAATTTACTTTTTTTTACCATATATATCCTTTCCTCTATAATGAAGTTCACAATAAATATATAATTTAACAAAAACTATTTATATTTACTTTTTGGGGTGGTTTAAGGATTTTAAGTGATAAATAAATAATAAATTAAGTTACGTGAGTTGGAAATTTGTGATAATTTTATAATTAGAGTGTATAGTATCGGGGTTGTATTATGTGCTATTTTCTTATTTAGGATATGAATTGTAACCTGAAACACAGTTGAGACCAAGAGAGTACACATAAATGAGTAGAGATGTGCTAGTATGCAACCAAGCATATATGGTGTATTCTTTCAAAAATGCTTACTCTTTAACATATCGAAGATTACTTTTTAAAATTCATAGAGTTGCACTACTCGAACGATTTCATTAACAATAGTAATATTATTTTTTGTACTCCTTCCTACAATAATAGTTACGCATTTTCATTTTGGGCGTCTTTCTTCGATAGTTACGTTTCCCTCTTTGATAAATGGGACCCACACAAAATAATTATTATATCTTTATGGGGCCCACACACAACAGTAATACAATTACACACTTTGTATTACATTATTATTTCTCTTACCTCTTTAGATATTAAAATATTATATTCTTTAATCTCCGTGCGAAAAAGTAAATATAGCTATTATTTCGGAACGGAGGAGTAATGATCTCTTATATTTTGTAGGGTAGCCTCCCATTGCACTAAAGAGTAATTCCGATTCATCGTGGAACCGATTCCACGCTAATTTTTGTGTAATGAGTATTTATTGTGTGCAAGTGTCAAATGAACACTTTTTAATTATGAATTGGAAAGACAATTATATATAATATCTTATAAATTAATATTATACGTACCCTTAAGATAAACTCAAAACATAGGTTCTAGACCATGAACTAAAATAATAGTTCAATCTTTTACTTCACATTTTCAATTTTTATTAGTCTCAATTTTAACCTCACACTCCTATAACAAAAAAACGCATAACTAATAATCTAATTAATATCCTTCTAAATATGTCAGTACTTTTTTAATACACATAACATACTTTATCATACATTTATTACTTAAAATTACCAAACTACCCCTAAAAGTAAGTCAAAAAGTAACTTTTATTAATATCCGAATAAACAGTAAATGTAAAGTTGAATTAAAGACGGAGAGAGTAATATATTATATAAATTACAAGAAATAAATTATATATAATTATGCTTTTGGAATTAATATTAAACCTTATGGTTAAAGAGCATACACTATCGCTGCCAAAAGTATAACATAAACCATAAGGTAACACGAATTGAAAGGAAAAATAGACAATGAATCGCAAACTAAGATAAAAATTTACATGACTCAAAATGTGAAATTATTATAATTGTACACTAAAAATTAGCACCAAACTCTAGGGTATGTTAGTTTTTGATTTAGGTGGGTTATAAATCCATGAATAGAGTGAATCTGTTTGTTTTGAGTTTTTGCTTGTTATTTTAATTTATATCAAATTAATGTATAAGGAGTAGATGGTAATATGTATAAGAATGTACCCCCTCCTCGTAACTAAGTGTATATTTGCTTTTTGCATGTAAATATTGAAGAATATAATATTTTAATATGTAGTTGATTATGAGATATAATATTTTAATGTTTAATAGGTAGTCCACTACACTAAAAACGCTGATAAACATCACCTATTAGACATCGGTTACTCCTAAAATGTGATGTCTTTTCATTCAAAATCGATGTCTTTTCCAAAACCGATGTCTATCACCGTGAAAATGCATTGAAAAACATCGGTTTTAATAAACCGATGTCTTTCCGGCGATGTTTATTCTCAACTCTAAAAAATGCTCTGATAGACATCGATTTTATCCAACCGATGTCTTTTAGTTGATGTATAATCTCTGATAGACATCAGCTATACTTAAAGTGTGTTGATAGACATCAGTTTCTACAAACCGATGTCTTTTCTCTGATGTCTTTTATAAAATAATTTAAAAATAATTTGATCTTAATGGGATTCGTTCCCTAGTTCAATTTTTTAGAATTCTATGGGTCTTAAACCCTATATCACCTTCCCCCACCACAAAACCCTACTCATTCGGTACTCAACACTTGGAAAAAATTCGAAGAAGGCGTGGGAAAAATTCAGTGTCATCGGAGCATCTCCTTTTCTTTCTGCCGGCATGCTCCACCCAAATCGCATTTATGGATTCAGTCTTGTCTATCTCGACGGACCCTGAAGTGAGACCCATCAGATGCGAAGCGTTTCATTGCGGCAATCTCGTGCCAGAGCTTGATGCAAGATGCCTTTGGCTGCGCTCGTCCCTTTCGGAAAACACTCTTCGGAGCACCGCCAGTTCTCGGGTGGATTCTAAACTTCCCGCCGACGCCCAAGCCCTCAGCAAACAAAAACCCTATCTGCCCAGGATACTCTTCTTTATGGAATTTGGGGATTATGGTACCTGCTATGTACGTGCTCTCTATTTTATTGCTGAAAGTTTCTTGTGTTTTCTATAAAAGCTGAATTTTTCAGCTCTTGAATTTCTTGGATGTCATCTGTTCGTGTTGCAGGTTTTATGTTAGCTCTGTATGTGTATATTGCATAATATTAAGTTTTTTTAATCTATATTGGTTGATTCCCATGGTTTTATTCCTAGAATTTAACTGAGTGTCTCTATTTTGCTGTGGTATCTGCAATTTCCACTCGATTTGAAGTCAACAGCGGCCCAAACCCTAGTGGGGTTACTCCAGCAGGGAAGACAGTAAGAATATTGTTACATTCCTTGCCATTTTATCATTCATGTATGCTGATAACTGGTCTTTGGGAGGACTGCGGAGTCAATCTTAAAAAACCTAAGCTTCCTAACCATTTCAAACAATGCTCTACATTTAAGATTTTTTAATTTCCTCTTTGCTTGATTTTTATATTTTCTGTCTTTCAATTGTTTAAATCGGCAAGTAGTCTGATTAGTTTACAAAAATCATCGTTTCTCCTCATTCCTGTTATCTGTTTTGCTGAGGTGTATCGATTGTGGGCAAGTGTTTGGGCAGCAAGAGGTCAACAGCCCCACATGCATTTCAAAAGCTGTATTATTCTTACCACTTAGTTTGTTGGGCAATGTTGATGATGGAGGATATGGATTTTGTTAATAAATTCATTAGATTATCAATAGTTTCTTCACTTAGTTTCTAGTATTAATATCGCCCAGATTTTGTCTAATGGTTGGTAATCTAAATCTTTTTTTGAAAATGAAGCTAGCAATATTCTTGCCTTGGAGTCTCAAAGGTTTATTATATTTTTGTTTTATGTTAACTTGATTTGGCTTGTTTGAGAAATGGATATATTTTAGTTGTGTGAACTTGCAGCATACAAATAATTCTCTACTTATTAAATAAATGAGTTTTCTCTGTAAAATATGGATTTTTATTTTTTCTGATTTTCTAAATATGAATTTCTGGTTTTCAGGTGTATGAAATAAATATGCAGCAGAATAATTATAGAGAATCACTTTTCATTATTTATTCATTATAATATTTCTCTCTCTCTTATGCTTGTTCATCTAATTATGCAACATGCATGCTTCTGTGTGAAACTCAACATCTGCAAGGTTTTCTAACCTAAGCTAGCTTAGATTCATGAGTTGTGATTCTAATGACCACTCTGAAAGTGAAATTTGATTCAGTAATCTTAGATGTCTTTACTTCTTAAAAGCTTGCATAATAATTAGTTTCCATACTGAATAGACTTTATGATCAATTTATATTAGTTAAAAATCATAGAGATCATTCTTATTTTGACACAAGTAGCCAAACCACATTAATTGAACTTATGTTTTGTTTTATAACAAAAGTTAGCCTAATATTTTAATATCAGCTCATTATGTTTTGTTTTATAACAAAAGTTAGCCTAATATTTTAATATCAGCTCATTTCTTTTATACAATGCTAATAAACAAGAGATAGACAGAAAATTGAATTGCTCATATCACACTACTCCTACTGAAAGTAGAGTGACGTACGTAAAATATATAGGTTTTAATATCCTAAGTTTCACAGGCAAAAGTGAGTGAACAATTCTGATGTTTCAATTTCCTTTTTCCAATTGATTTTATTAACTTAATGGCCTATGTAGGTACACAATCATTTCTTGTAAATTGTGATGTGAGACATGATTTTACTTTTGTCCTAGCTTTTGCTACTTCTCTTCGTTTTTATATTTATTTGTTAAGACGTGCTCCTAAAGACTCTTCTACAGCTTAGGTACAGGGAAAGAGATTGAAGGAATTAATTTACTGCAGAAGCTATCTGATGCTTGTCTAATTGTTGATGCTTTGGAGCCATCAGTCAGGGAGGAGTTAGTAAAGAACTTCTGCAGCAGGGAGCATAATTCATATCAACAAATTTTTTAGGGAGCAGGTTTGTCTAATATTTTTATTCATTTTTATTATTGATTTCTAATCTTTTCTGAAGCGAGTTTATGATTTTAAGAAGAAATGTGGGTAAAATTTGGCAGAATTGGCGAAGCTGGATAAATCAGAAAGAAGGTATGCTTGGATCAAGCGTCGACTAAGAACCAATATAGAGATTTGGAAAATTTTCCCATCTTGCATACCTGCTTTGCATCAAGTTCTGCAAGTTTACAAAGTTGGTATTGGTAACTTACCTCTCATCTGAGATTAGCCATTAAATTTCTATCGAGCCATTAATCTTTGAAGTAGCACTCTAAAATATTCTCTTGTTTTTATGTAGTCGAATATTGACTAATTTTTATGATACTTTGGTTCAGATTGTTGATTCTGTCATAGCTTTATTTCAAGTGAACTTTACTGGAAGAGGAGAACTTGCTGATCGTTAGGTAATTTAGTAAAACTTAAAGATCAATACTATTGATTTTGAAGCTTTCAGCCTTCATTAAGTGTGACTTTCAGAGACTATCATTATTTTCAGCAAAAATTGGCTCAGATGCATATAGAAGCTTGGAATAACAGAGCAAAGATAATTGCAAGTTTTCGTAGTTCTTTTCCTGTAATTGATTATATCAACATGTTTGAAACTATTATATTTTTGGATGCATTTGAAAGCTTAAACCTACTTCTGACATTTTCTTAGCTTCTTAAAAAAATTTCTATATGTTGTTATGTGTTGCTACTGGTTTTTTTTTAACCTTAGAAAAAAATTATTAAATTATTCACTTTCTTATGTGTGATTGTGATAAGATGAAATTAATTTAAAGATTTCATTAAAAAAAAAATCAGGCTGATTAAGAATTAAAGGTATCACTTGCAACCATAATTATATACGATTGTACAGCTAATTCATACTTGCTTGTAATGTAGGTCTATCCTATGAATTTATAATACTTTTTTGCTAATGTTTAGCTTGCAGCAAGTTATTTTCACCATGCAAAGTTTCCTTGTTTTCACAATTCATTGAAGAATAATTTTCACAACTACTTTTTTTTTCTGCATTGCTTGCAAGATTGAGGCTGATATTCCATACGTGAGTGAAGAAGGTGATATAGCTAGATTTCAAAATTTTGGATATTTCCTCAAAAATTTTGAATATTTCCTCAAAATTTTGATCTTTTCAACAATTACAATATTTGTTTCCTAATATTCTGTCTTTGATGTGCTTATGAAGGATTTGGGTCTTGCTTATGAATGAATAGACATGTTTATTATTACACTAAATATTTTTTTATTAATATTTATTCATAAAGTATATTTGTTTATCTAATGGCTTTCATATTGAATTCCCCGGTTGGGTCCCAATATGCAGTTTTTTTCTTTTTGTCCTATGCTTGATATTATGAATGTTAGACTTAAGACAATATTAATGCAAATGAATATGAAATATTTATTCATTTTTAATGTTTATTTTATATTCAAGTCTTCTCTTTACGAATGCCCTTTTTAACTATGTATGTATGTCCTTGTAGTTAAGATGTCTGGATCTTATGTAATTGCTGCTTCTATTTTACAGGGTGTTTAATTACTATTATTTCTGTCAAATATTTAGGAACAAGGCTGAAGCTGCTGCTAATGAATGGAGGAAGCGGGGCAGTGGTGATGGATCAGTTGGAATGCTCTCATCGCTTGTGGTTGCTGCTATATCTAGGTAATGTGCTAAAATCAGAAATTGGTACACAATGTTTCTTTTGTTAATTACTAGGTACTTTTAAGAGCTATTATGCATTCACATTAGCAATTGAAATAACGGTTGAAATTTTTTGCGATCCAGAAACTAATAGATCAAGAAAGCAATTATTTATTTGAATACATGCAACATTTGCTATTTGCTTTTTATCTGTAAAGCTATTTTCATTCCTAAATATCATATACAGTTATAAATATTTAGTTTTGGGGACAAATAGCTGACTTCCATCAGTCCATTTAATGCTATCAAGTCTGGGTAAGATGGAAGAAACCACTTGTATTTTGGAAATCTAGCACAAAATATGTAAGTGGTTACAAAATGCAGGTCATATTCCATCTCGTCTTTTTGTGTAACTATTCAAAGAAAATTCATATAGTTTTTCTACTGTCTGCTGGATATATTCCATATCATCAAACTTTATTTCCAAAAATGTAATTGTCAGCTAGTAGAATCCATCTGTACAAGGTGCTAATATTTTATTTGAGAAGGGTGATAGTTGATGCTTGTTATCTGCTAAGTAGTTTATCTTTACTATTTAGCATAATTGCCATTTACCCGGATGTACCATTAATTAAAAACAACATACATGTAAATTTTAAGTCATATTAACAATCTCTGTTCTATTTCAATATCTTTAAGTCATATTAATTTTTTTCCCAATAAATATCTTTAAGTCATATTATTAAGTACTAAATTTTTATTCTATCTCAGGTAATTGCAATGAGACGACAAGAAGATAAAGATATTGTATAGTGGAAGGCAAGAAGATAAAGTGGATTCGAAATAATAGGTTGGACATCTATCGATCATGAGATTTTAGCTTATAAATTTAGGTTTTATTTATGTAAAATTCAAGTTTGGATTTTAAGGATATTTTTGTACTTTTAGATTTGAAGGGATGATTTTCTTTGTATTTTAAATTAAGTATTTGAAATTCTTGTAAAATATTCGTATGTTTTGAGTTATATAGTATGATTGCGTTTAATTTAATTTTATTAATAATGTAAATTTATGCATAAAATTAAATAAAAATAAAAATAAATAAAATAAAAGACATATAAAAACCGATGTCTATGCTAGGAAAGACATCGGCAGAGAAATTATGTGTTTTAGTGAAAAGTCGATGTGTATTCTTAAAAAGACATCAGTGGAAAATCGATATCTATTGGTCCCTTACGACGTCTATAAGTGGATAGACATCGGTTATTAACTGATGTCTAATGGACCATGACGATGTCTTTTCTTAAAACATTTGATGTCTTTTCTTACAAAGACATCGGTTGATAAACGATGTCTAATGGGTGCCAACCGATGTCTTTTGGTCGAAAGACATCAGCAGATAACCTATGTCAAAGAGCGCCACCGATGTCTTTCCATTGAAAGACATCGGTGGATAACCGATGTCAAAGGGTGCAACTGATGTCTATACAATGGAAAAGACATCGGCTAAAAACCGATGTCCATCAGTGCCCACTTTCAACATCGGGGGCTTCAACATCAGCTGCTTGGTGAAATAGACATTGATTTTTAACCGATGTCTATCAGCGTTTTTGGTGTAGTAGTCGAATTAGTGTTTTGTGTGGACCCCATATTAATATACTATTAGTTATTATGCGTGGATCTCATCTACCATATATAAAGGGTAATATATACTTTGTTTTGGGATAAACTAAAATGACAAAATGTATACTTTGTTAAGGACATAGAGAAAATTAATTTATATGCGAGAGAAAAAATAGAAGATGATAGAGAAAGAAATAAAAATTATTAATTAAAAAGAGATAATGTATAGTTGGTGGATGAGTTCAAAATTAATAAAATTTGCAAGTGTATATATGCAGAATTTGTTTTAAAATTTATGTGTGGATTATAAAATTTAGGTTTGATTATTTAAACACAAAACAAACATAATTGTATTGGATAAACATCAAATTTGTAGGAGTAAAAGAGTACGCTATACACAAGTTTCACCATGCCACGGTTGTATAAAGAATATTGTTAATATGACAAAGTATTCACCGAATTTGTATTATTAATCATGTGCGTCCTAGTAGTTTATGACATTATAATCTATTAAACTCTTAGTTAGGTTTGTTTTGGGTTTATGTGAGCTTTGAAAATTATTGAATATTGTTATATATTTGTTTTGGATTTTTGGTAGAGTATACACAAATATATATTGTCAAATTAATGTTTATGAAGTGTGTGATGATTCGTGTAAAAATGCATTAATTGATATAAGAAAAGAGATAAGAGATTAGATGGAAAAGAAAGTGTATTACAATGTATAAATGGTGGGTGGACTTCGTAGATTTATATATGATTTTGAAAACCCATTTTAAAAACCAAAATCTATTTTTTAAAATTGAAAAGAGACATAGTGTTATTTTAACGTTTAATATTTGTTCTTAAAATTTATATTAAGGATATTATCATTTTTAAAATAAGGATAGTAATAAGCGATGGACTTACAGCAATCCCCTTGAGATTGATAAAGTGAGTTTGGTTTGGAGTGTTGTTGTTGATGAATATGATGTGAGCTAGTTGCGGCACGTAATGACCAGCGTAACTCTCTCCCGTGATATAAAAATCCCTCCCTTTGTACTGTGGGAACCTCTCAACCCAATTAACAAGGAAAGTGTAAGCATCTTTCGCACTAACTGCATCGCCCCATTCGTAATTTTCCCTCTTTGAATAAGAGAATCCAACCCCAGCAGGAGAATCCAAGAATATCACGTTCGCCACTGCCAAACACTAATACGTATCACTCAATTTATCCACACCAAAATGTTACACCATAATGATACAAGACGGTTATGACTACTAAAATACTCACTCCGCCCCAAATTTTAAATAAGGAGTTTAATAAAAGTTATTTTTAATCAATTTTATTGACTTTTGAAAGGTAATGTAGTCTTTTTGGGAATATATAGATTATAAGGTATATTATGTGTGTTAGGTGAGAGTGGTAAAATTTGTAATTAAAATGACAAAAACTTGTGTGAGACCGTCTCATGTAATGACTCACCTAAGACGGATAAAGTGATAACTTTTATGATGAAAAGTGATAATGTTATTTCATGAACAATTTATAGTATAAATAAAAAAGTGATAATATTTTATAGCGAAGCGAACAATTTATAGCTAAAGTGATAATTAATTACAAAAACGTAAAATTATCTTATTGAAAAGCAATCTCACACAAGACTTGCCTTATTAAAATATATTTTTAAGTTTATGAATTGATGTGATATTTCCTTTTATGATGGGTGTTGCAATATATATAATGAGGGATGTATGAAAATAAAAAGTGTAAAATTTAATATGAGATGGGGAGAGTATAAGGAATGGCTAGCTCACCATTGTTCCAAGCAAATATGTTCCTATATAAAGTCTTGCCATCACTATTAACTCTAAAAGGGCCCAACTCCTCCATGGCTCCATATCCAAAGGATGAACACCCTGGACCTGGATTTCAACTCAACTACACACTTAATTATCTAGAGAGATAGAGAGAGGGGTTAATTAGTTCAAACTTTACCTCCATTGAGCCACAAAACCAGAGGGTTGGAGGAAGAGTTAGTTGGAGACTCAGCAAAATAATAAAAGAGTGCTCTTTCTCTTCCAGGTTGTGCATGGACAGTAACATAACCAGCATAGTGATCAAAATCAACGTGTTCGGGTTGGCCCGGCAGGCGTGTGATCTTGTCGGCTTGCATTAGTCCATCTTGAGGTGCAACAAATAACGCAGGATCAGAAATATAATCATGCGCCACCGACAAACTCCTCGACGATAGTAGATGTCGAAGAAGGTAGTTACTATGATGATAGGCAACACAAGATATGATCGAGTGGCACAAGGAAAGGAAGAGGAGTAGTGGAAAGAGGTGCATTTTTAGTCCACACAATTCGAGTAACAAAACTGATTAAACAAACTTATATACTTGTACTTGTTTATTCACAATTTCCACTTTTGCATAAGAATATTGAGGCTGCATTTGTCCTGCCTTTTAGATTATTCTTTTGGCTACTCCACCAAAGAAGATGCCTTAAATAATTCTTGTTCTTTATTCGAGTCTTGGACTTGTTTGATTGGTTGGAGTCACGTAGGAAAACAACAATCACGTTTCTCCAAACTTCGAAACTAAAGGGGAACAAATACTTTATTTTCCATAAACATCGAATCTGGTTCTCGACTGGTTGGGTTCCTGCTTGGGAAATATATAGGAAAAAATACACTTTTAATAATTCATTTTGGAAAAACATCATCCAATATAATTCTCTTTGGGAAAATGTCATTTTTTTAAAAAGAAATAAGGACAAAATCATCTCTAGTCTGTGACGTCTCGTGCCACTACATGGGCAACTACTTCTGCTTCTCCATACACAATTTTCATGCAAACGTCTCTGTAACTACGCCTGTAACTACGTCTGCAATTGTCTATCTGCAATTCCATAGACAATTTTTTTTATAGGACGCCTCATGCGACTATGCTTGCAATTTCGTAGATAACTTTTCATACAACGCTATACAGATAAGCAATAATAACATTTTAATTAAAAAATACTCCATTACTTGGATTAATGAAAAATGATAATAGTGCAGTAAATTATTTTATGAACAATTTGTAATATAAATAATAAGGGCAATCCTGAGGCGGATGTTCAGCCGCACAGAAACCACTTCAACTAGGGCCACCAATTTTTATTATTAATTACTAGGTAGGGAGCACCTAAAATTTTGAAGTGCTACCCGAACTATATAGTGCTGATAATCATAATGTATAATAGTGAACAATTATTTGCATTGAATAATTGTTTCCGAAATGACACTACATAAAAAATAAAAAATAATACTCTAGGGCTTAGTTACATCTATTAATTAACATTCAATAATAAAACTTGGGTGGTATGAAGTATAAGATGCTAAATCCTTATTGCTTTGATCAAAGGATGAAAACCCGTTGAAAAAAAAACAAAGAAGTGTGAACGAATTAGGTAGCATGCATTAATAAAAGTATGGAATAAGTTGACCATAATGGCCATTTGATCCCAAGCATCCAAATATGTTTATAATTTTTAATTTTAAGACAACATAAATCCTGCATTCACAGTTACTCTAGCAACAGCTCACAGATGACTTGGTAAAATTAATTTTGCATCTTGAGTACTTCTTGACTTAAAGTTTTAAACTATTGTGATAGAGTCAACAATATGTTCTGAGTTGTTTTAAGATTATTTCTTATCTTTATTTTGTTCTGCAAAGGTTACCACAGTTCAAGTTTCCTAGATTCTATTGCAGGAGTTTACAAGTTTTACTAATTAACAGACCAACAACAAGCAAATTAAAAGAGAGCTTCTTCACATGTATGTATTTCTATGAGTTTGTGCTAATATTATCAGAAGGGCAAAACGTATTACACTTTGCACCACTAACACCATCAATATTCACAATTCACTACTTTATCAATTTCCAATATTTTTACAGACATGTGAGAGGCATTAGCAAGGATATTTTGGTTCTTCCACCACATTAAGCAAAAATTGCTGACCATCAATGAGAACAGATACAGTATGTCAATATCAAATCCTTAAAACACATGTATTTCAATATGAGCACAAGTGCTATTACCATTTTAGTTATTTTATATAGACAAAAAGTCATAGTCATATATTTCAATAGACGAAAACTATATAAAAATGCAATAAAAATTTAAGTATTCTAATTCCTATAAAATAATCCACACTCTTTAAATTTAAATAGTGTCACCCTATATTCAATTGAGACTACCTATTTCATTTCACATTTACGTTATTACATGCACGTGTCAAAATTATTCCTTAAATTATCATTAGATGTGCAAGAGTTTAATGGTCATTTAATAAATTATAATTTTATAAAGAAAAAAATTTTGGAACAGGGAGCGGAATATGATGTGGAATAGAAGAATCGGACCGCACACGTAGTCTCTTTTCCTAATTTATCTTTAATAAATCAGAATCTTACCATTTTAATGTTAGATCGTACTTATACATGCATCATTTTTCCTGCCGGTTTTGATACTTCTATATATATACTCATTCCATTCCATTTCAGATGGCACACTTTCTATTTTAGGTTGTCTCACAAAAGTTTGCACCTTCTTAAAAAAGCAAAAGGTCAAATACAATCACCCTTCCTCATACACTTTATTTACAAAAAAATCACCTTTACCTAACACACCTAACACACTTGATCATTTATTTATTACCAAAAAATAGCATAGTACTCCTAAGAGTTATTACTTTTCTTAATCTCATGCTGGAAGAGGGGTGCAAACATTTGTAGGAAAGAGGGAGTATATAATAGCTTAGTGCTACAAGTTAATTAGGATAATTAATTTTGCATGAATATTGAATATGAACATCCAGTATCACAACAAGAAATTTGGGAATAGATATTGGTGATTCACCATATTTATTCATAATTTCAATCGTTATTTATGGGACTGATATTAAAGGTTCCTAAACAAATATGGATTAATCAACAAATATATATTACAAAATCGCCGATATCTATGAAGATGATATTAAATATATTAACACTGTTAATAGATATCAGTGTATCACCGATATTTATTAAAATTCACCGATATTTATGAAAATGATACTCTCTTCGTCCCAAAACTACATATTCGTTTGCTTTTAGCACGAAAATTAAGGAGTATAATATTTTAATATGTAGTGAAGTGAGAGAAATAATATTTTAATGTGTAGTGGTTAGTTGTATTAATATAGTGTGTGGGTCTCATATGTATATAATGATTATTTTGTGTGAGTCACATCTACTAAAAAGGTAAATATATACTTTGTTTTGGAAGGGACTAAAATAAAAAAGTGTATACTCATTTGTGGGACGGAGGGGTATTAGACATAATGAACAATAGATATTAGTTATTCACCGATATGTTAATTGTTTTTTGGGGTCCACATGACAAAAAAGAGAATGTAAACCTTAACTTGAAACAAAGCTGACAAAATGTAATAGCCAATAGACAAAATTACCCATTCCGATAAAGTGGAGATCTTTAACAACAACAACTTAACATGTGATAAAAAAAAATGGGTAAAGACTTGCGTGTGCCCGGGCGCACGGAGGGCACACGGGGCACACTCCTTGTGCCTTTAGAATTTTATGTTAAATTGTATATTCTTTAGTATAAAGATGTGTACCCTTTATTTTCTGAAGCAAAATAAAAAAATATTAATGAAAAGTTTATACCCTTTAGAACAAAATGGTGTATCCTTTATTAATTAAAGTGTATAGCCTTTAAAACAAAATAATGTACCCTTATCCATAATACTAAATTTTAAAGGACTCACATAAGCCTCACTAAAAAAATGCCCTGTGATAAAATATTACCAAAAATGACATTATTATTTCTTTACAAAAATATCTTTGACTTTGATTTGATTTTAAATCCTTTGATTTTGACTTCAAGGTGGAGTCCGTCTCCCATTGATAATTCGACTGACAAATGTCGGTTCGAGCGTCGATTCCAATTAGTGCCTATTGACTTCAAGGTGGAGTCCGCCTCCCATTGATAATTCGACTGACAAATGTCGGTTCGAGTGTCGATTCCAATTAGTGTCTACCGACAAATTGACCGCCAAATATTAATTCGAGTGTCGGTTCCAGTCGTTCACCCTGATCCCTTCGACAATTGACGGATAATAAAGGGGTAGGTGGTGGTGTTTTATTTTGTGTATTAAATTTAAATAGATCAGAACATAATTTTATCCCATTACATTAAATTGCTTAAAAAAAAATTCTCTAACGTTTGCAATGATTTAAACCTACAAATAAAAGATCATTTTTGCATTTATAAGGGAATATGTATAATTTATCCACACTCGGCATTGCCCTCGTTACAATCCATCAAACACGCCGTAAGTGTTCAGCATGGATAATGTTAGCCGCGCGCTTTAACATTAAGGAAGCATTCGTCTAAGATTGAGAATAAGGAAATCGGTAGCGCTTGGAAATGGGTGAAGCAACTGAGATGGTGTCTGTGGAAGAGGCGCTCCAAGTAGTCCTAAGGGTTGCGCAGAGTCTGCCGCCGGTGACGGTGCCCCTCCACCAGGCACTCGGTAAAATCTTAGCCCAAGACGTCTCTGCTCCCGAACCACATCCCTCTTACCCCGCCTCTATCAAGGTCTCTCTCTCTGTTCAAACTTGAGGAGTTTGTTGAACAAGTGATTATATGTTTATTTAATCTTTTCAAGTTATCCCCCCTTCTTTTTGTGTGAAATAGCCGGAAATGATTCTAGAAATAAGGTCTTTTGATAGTATAATGTGTTTAATCCAATTTTTTTGCTCATTTATCGGTGGGTTTAGACGTGGCATTTTGAGAATTTTTAGGTGTGTGAACAGCCTTGTCTCTTATCACTTCATAGTTGCATGAAGTGAACAGTGCACTTCATTATGAAATGTAATTATGCGTGCTGTTTTGTACACAGTTGGTCAAATCTGTGGGTAGCTATGCTGAACGAGTTTTGTTGTTGAAGCTTTTTTCGGCAACTCTTGTTATTTGTTTTTTTCAAGATCAATTTATTTTAATTTTAGTTAATTTGATCCTTTATTTCTTGATTTCTATAGGATGGTTGACTATCTTAAATTCTTGGGCCGGTAGAAGTCTCCTCATTTTATTAGTTTAACTTACTTTTTAGTTAAACTCAGAATAGTGAGGTAGTTTTTAAGGGGAGGAAGATTGTATTCATAAGGTTCCATGGGATTCAAATTCTTTTGCACTTGGATTCCTTGGTTATAAATCAATGCAACATGCCAGCCCTATAAAGAGTCTGGATAGCAATTTCAATCTTTCATATTTTTGTCTTGGGTGCCAGCACGTATCTATTGTAATTTCCTCAATATGTTTCTATTGACTTTTTAGGGTGTTTGCTAGATTTTTCTCTTAGATGTTGGTGAGTTATTGATGAATGATCGATCATGACATTATTTCTTTTTGTTTTTTTCTCAATATATTTTTAAAAATTGTAAATATTAATAATTTATGGTTCTGGATTCAGTCCTTTGCGGATAAACTATAAAGATGCCATGTTATGCATAATCTAATAACTTCTTTTCTAAGCTTGATGTCGGACAAGTTTATTGTTTGAGGGGCCTGGGGCCTGTAAATCAATTAATATGATCTGAGGCGAAGTATTGTAAGTCCTTGGTTAAATGCATATCCATATTTTATCCTCCTCTATCTATTTTGCTCGTACTTTATTTCTCTAGTGAAAAGAAAGAGCCCTGATTATCTGAATCCATTACATACCCAGCCTTAACAGAGTGCATGTCTATGGTATTTTGTTAGTGATACCTAACGTCATTATGTTAAGCTTCTGACTTCACTTGGTTTTATTGTTCTGTGGTTTTCAATCCCTGTTCTGATTCTTTCTGATATTATATTGATATTACATTTCTTCTAATTTTTAAGTCTTCTATTTAGCTGAAATTCAATATTCTATTCTAGGATGGTTATGCTGTAGTAGCTTCAGATGGTCCTGGTGAATATTCTGTGATTACTGAGTCTCGAGCAGGAGATGATGGAATTGATGTCAATGTGACTCCTGGAACAATTGCATACGTGACAACTGGAGGTGAGCATTCCGATGTTCATGATTATTTTTTAATTATTTCTGTATCAAAGTACACCATTCATTTATACAATGAAGCCATTTCTTGAGTTTTGGAGGTTTTAAGCTCTATTTTATCTAAAGCAATTCTATTTTCCGAAATTAAACCATCCGTTGCATTTAGTAGGTCTAGGGTGAAACTGAAAGAATTGATTCAGATAAGTGAAGGAGCCAAACAAAAAGATAAAACTTTGCATTCCTCTTGGTCTAAGTGTATATATGAGGCAACTGGCGGAGTTCTACTAAAGTAGCTGCTGAAGTAGTGTTGAAATAGCTTCATGCTTTCATCTTTATTTCTATATGCATGTATCTTAGTTCAAAATTTTTATGAGATGCATGTGTGTGTGTCTTCTAATGTTCAAAGTTTTAAACTCAAGCACAAGTACTAAAATACAAGGATTAAGTAGACACCAGTGTGACCAGTGGTAGAAGGAATGATTTATTCAATTTGCTAATAATAAGCTCACTCCTATTCTCATCGTCTAATTTGTGAAATTTGAATGTATAATCTCAACATCACAACTGAATACTAATATTGACTTCAAGATATATTCATATATATAATAAAATATGAGGTTTGTTGGAGGGCAAGAATAAAATGTGCTCCCTCCGTCCCAACATTATCTTCACACTTTCCGTTTCCGTCTGTCCCACAATTAACCTTACCACCCAAAAAAGGAAACATCACGTCAACCCCTTAAATAACCTCAGAATTCATCTTAATCAAAAAAATATTACTCCCACCTAACATACATAACATACTTTACACTTTATTTATTACCTGAAAATACCATATTACCCCTTAAAAGTCAATAAAGTTGGTCAAAAATTTTTTTCTTAAACTACGTAACTACAGTGCCGGTGAAGATAAACCCGGGACAGAGGGAGTACTTCTTCTATTGGTACATGCACGCTTTTTGTTAATGATATTTTAATTTTGTATTCCCAAGCAAATATAACTCATTCCTAGCGTTTTCTTGTTAATAGAATGCTAGAGCCTTTGCAAAAATATATATACAAGAAGGTGATTAGAAATTTAGAGTAAGTGTTTATGCTGAGCATTTTTTCCCGATCATATGAAATTGCCAAAACTAGGCCAACCCTTTCCAAACCACCTATATTAAGTTAGATTTGACAAAGTGTACATATTGAGTGGACCCAAGAGGTGCAAAAACCTTTCCAAACCACCACGTTCACAATTTTTTGGATCTTTAATTTTCAGCTTGGATTGATTTGGGCACTTCTAAATTTGAGTCATAAGGTGAAGCCCCATTTCAGGATCAAGATATAATGTGGACCTATATTAATTGGCAAAAGGATTTTGCTCTTTTTCAGGACTGATACCTAACGGAGCTGATGCTGTTGTGCAAGTAGAGGACACTGTTCTAGTGGATAGTGCATCTGGTGGTCCAAAGCAAGTACGAGTATTGAAACAAGTTTCACAGGGACTTGATATTAGGCCAGTGGTACGAAGTTGTTCATTTGGTATATTCATTTGTGAACTTTACTTCTATTATGAGTCAAAATAGATTCTTTTAACTAGGCCCATTGCATACTGTTTTATGTTGTTGCTCAATTTATTCTGTTATACTTTTACAGTAAACTTGTGGCATTAGAATTTGGAGTAAGGAGATTCAGAAGTAATAGATTTTGGTGAGCTTAGTGTGGCTGGAAACTTATTCAGTGCTCACTGTTTCATTCTAAGTATATAATTCCATAATTATGTCTGATATTTACTAAATGATTTAAAAGTTTGAGATCCTGATTGATCTTTGGTGACTACTGCGTTTCCTATCTTTAACATCACATGGATGTTTTTCTTCCTTGGTAGGAACTTTGAAATTTAAGTTCTTGAGCAATTCTTCTTGTTGTGAAGATTTAAGTGGCAATCTTTTAACGCCCCCATTTATTTATTTATTAGTATTTTAGGATAAATAAATGATGACTTTTGCACTTGTTAAATCAATCTTGTTTCTGGTGGAGAGCTGCTTCATCAATCTGACTCTGAGATTAGAAGACCAGACCCGTAATCCTTATATTCCAAACTCTCTTAGAGAATTTTGTGACATTAATAATCCTGTGGGGCAAAAATATACGGGCCAATTATAAATAAAATTTAGTTGCGCTTGAGAATGAGCTAATAAAATATTAGATGAAAATACAACTATAAAATATGGGTGTTGCAATTTTCAATGGCTGTTTTGAATCTATAGAAGATGTTTCGGGAAAAATAAAGCATAGAGCTAGCCTTTGGGTATGCAATCACAAATTATTCAATGACTTCTCTGTTTCTGATTTGGAAAGGAATTGGAGTATAGTTGTATAATTTGTATTGAATGCCCTATTTTGGGACTTCTTCCCTATTGAAATTCTTAATAAAATTTCTATTTCCTTCCCTTACCCCCCCACACCCCCGAAAAAAAAAAAAGGTCTGGAATGTGATTACAGTTCAATAATAATATTATTGCTGCATCTTTACTTTTGCTGCACATTTGCACAATCTTCTCTACTATCGCTGCAAATTTCCTTGATCTTCATAAGCTGGAAATATTGATATATATGCTTCATCTTGGGGTTGGGTGGTTGTTGAAGGTTTTTTCTTATTCTTCCTTGTACACTTAACTTAAGCTATATAAAGTGGGCAGATTTTTATTGCTTTACTTGGGTCTTTATTTCTTTCCTCATAGTGGTTGTAGCCCTTGTTTCTTTTCTTTTAGCAGCTCATTTGAAAATTCTAGATGAGAACCATATTACCTGCCCTTGAATATGTGCTGTGTCTAATGTTGGAAATGCTGTGTGAAAGCACCAGGGTTTGTAAAATTGCACAAAACCACTGACCTCATCCTGTGAAAAGTAATACTCCCTCTGTCCCGGAGAAGTTGGTATAATTTTTTTTGGGCACGGAGATTAAGGAGTATAATAATTTAATGTAAAGTGAAGTGAGAGAAATAATATTTAGTGTGTAGTGGGTAGTTGTATTAGAGGTGATATGTGGGGTCCATGAGAATAGATTAATTGTTTTTGTGTGGGTCCCATGTATTAAAAAGGAAATGTGTTAACTTTAGTGGGACAAACCAAAAAGGAAAGTGTGTCAACTTCTATGGGACGGAGGGAGTAATTCATTTTACAGCTCTAATATTTGATATTCTAATTATCTTCCCTAGCCAATCGTTTTGTCTACCATACAAACTATAATGAAAAAAAAGGATATCTTCTACTGTATGCTTACATGTCTCAGATTCTTTTTGCCTTCTCATTCATTTAAATTGATCCTACCGGAAAATTGTAGGCTTTTAAAGTGAATGGATGCAACTGCTTGATCTCCTGTACTTTTAATTGGTGCATTTAACTGTTGCTAGGGCTGTGATATTGCTAAAGGTGATATAGTTTTGAAATATGGAGAACGTTTAGGTGCTGCAGAAGTTGGCCTACTTGCAACAGTGGGTTTAACAGCTGTGAAGGTATTTTATGTCCCCACTGTCACTCTCATCCTCCTCCATGTTCCCTGGTTTTGGTCCTCAATAACTTAGCTCATGAGCAGGAAAGGATTTTTTTAAACTCTTAATGACAATGCTATCTGTAGGTGTATCCTATGCCAAAAGTTGCAGTGCTTTCTACTGGAGATGAACTTGTTGAGCCGACTGTTGAGACTTTAAATCGTGGGCAGGTAGCAGAAAGTTTCCAATTATTCTATTAATCTACCTGAGATAAAATAAGATCCATTTGAATTTGAGTTATTGTGATTGTGGGTTCTGCCACTGCCAGGCTCATCTCTATCAATTCTTGTCTAAAGATGAACTGATTGGGATGAAATTGAGCAATTTATAGTTCTGAGTTACATGTTTGAACTCTATCTCATTCTATTGAAACTCGGGAGGTAGTGGTTTTGTGGAGCCCACAGCCCACTAAGGTTGGACTTCTGTACAGATTTGTGGTCATTATAATTATCTTGATTTCCCATTTCTCTCTTTATTTAGTATGACAGTGTATGTTTTTCACACTTTCAATAATTGTATTCAATTCATTATGCTTTCAAACATTAATGAGCTTTAGACAAAATATGGTGCTTCAAGGTGGTTTTTTCATGGTTTTTCTGATTCTCATTAGTGATTCTCTCTTCTATTACTTTCTTCATTCTATTTTACAAATTCTAAGGAACCAAAATCAACCTGTGGTTTAAGTTAACATTGTTATGTAATCTCAGCTTCTCTTGTTCCTTTCTTATCTTGCCTTTACATTGGCGTAAATCTTATTAGATGAGAAGTGAAGTTCTGCAGATATAAATTTATCATGATTGGAGTTATTGAATTTCTTCATAATGCACTCTTTTCTTAAGGTTTCTTATTAGATGTTCTAGTCTCTTGCAGATTAGGGATTCCAATCGTGCCATGATCCTCAGTGCTTGTGCACAGCAGCAATGTGAGGTTCTTGATCTTGGTATAGCTCGTGATGATAAAGAAGAGATTCAGAGGATCCTTGATAGATCTTTCGCTAGTGGAGTTGATATCCTATTAACTTCTGGAGGAGTTTCAATGGGAGACAGGGATTTCGTGAAGCCTTTGCTTGAAAAGAGTGGAAAAGTATATTTTCATAAGGTAGTTCTTGCAAATCTGCTTTCGGGTTTGCATCCCCTGTGTCTATACACAGGCTTATCTCAAATTGGTTGATGCCTGCTCCTAAATTTATACATCTTGCTCTTTTTTTTTTTTCCTTTTTTTTGTGCCTGTGATTGTGTTTTCCAGCAATTCAGATTCATGGACCCTTTGAATATGGATCTTAAAATGCGTTTTTTGTCCTGATCTTCCTATTCAGGTTTGCATAAAACCAGGAAAGCCTCTAACATTTGCTGAGATCCTTTGTAGATCAACAGAAAAGGGGTTCACACATAAGATTCTTGCTTTTGGTTTACCTGGAAATCCAGTGAGCTGTTTGGTCTGTTTCCATCTCTTTGTGGTTGCGGCAATTCGACATCTTTCTGGGTGGACACAACCTCACCATCCAAGGTTTTCAAAAATTGTAAATTCATTTCTATTACAGTATTACTGTATCATCTTGATCCCTGATATTCACACACTTCGCTAGTTGCTAATCATCCTTTTAAATGTTAATATTCTCTTACGTCTTATGTGTGTGTTGAGTAGAGTACATGCTCGTCTTAAACAATCAATAAAGGCAGATAGAGTTCGTACGGAATTCCACCGTGCCACTGTTAGGTGGGAATTCGATAATGGTGCACAAATATCAGGGTAAGAGTTATTTCATGCCTTATTCATCATTGTATTTCTGCCATTGAGGCATTGAGAGTGGGAGAGTCTTGTGTTCATTCTGTTTTATCCGTGTATTGGATTTGCAAATGTATCAATAAGAGAATCACATTAATGCAAATTCAGAGAGAAGCTGGTTGTGCTTATAGGATAGAAATGATCTCTTATGTTGCTTAATGTCTACCAGATTTGTTGCTGAGAGCACTGGTCACCAAACTAGCAGTCGGCTCTTGAGTATGAAGTCTGCTAATGCCTTGTTGGAGTTGCCACCTACAGGCGACTTGATTCCTTCCGGAACATCTGTGGTGGCAATTATTATCTCTGATATAATTGGTTTGACTGGGAATAGTAGTTTACCGCTCTCAGCTCCTATCTCTGGAGAGCTGCCAAGTAGCAACATGGATCCTGTCACACCTGAAGGTTCTGATTTTAGAGTGGCTATTCTTACAGTGAGTGATACGGTTGCGTCAGGGGCAGGACCTGATAGGAGGTACCTTTCATCTTTCTTGGCTTATTCAGTGTATTTATTAGTTTTGAGTGACCTTTCAAGATTGAACGATTTTGCATGCATATTACCGTTAGATGAAATGCAGTTAAATCAGTGAACAGACGCCTCCTTCAAATCTGGTTCCTATTCAAACATTCTAACATTATTATAGGAAAGAAATATGCTGCGGTCAGTGGTAAAAGCCGAACTAAAGTGAGTTGCATCATGATACATCTTTCTGGATCATGATTCCAGAAAGGTCACTTTACTGATGCTAGAATAAATGCACAATTGATATTATGTTCATGTAGAAGAACAACATGGATGTACTACAGAATTTGCCACAGAAATATGTTTGGATGACTTACATTTATGTAGTTGTGGTTTAAACTCACGGCTTTCTGATCTGTTGACCTCAGTTGTTGGTTTCATCTTTACTGTTGGTTTCATCTTTAATGTCTTATTCAAGTATATTCATTAGTTTGAGACTTATTTAACAGTACAAATGTTAATGACTAATTTACTTGAACTACATCACATTGACTAAAATGTATATCTAAACTTTTTGAATGTGATGTAATACATTTCTTATTTGTTGTTATGAGAAGAATCGTTGTTCGATTGATTTAACGAGTACATCAGGTCCAGATGTGGAAGGTATTATATATTACTTTATAATATTATTATATAGATTTTATTTCAATGACAATGTGAGAGCGGAAATTCATGTATTTTTAGGTCCTATTTAATACTTCTTTGGTGTGTTTTGTTGTGGTATTAGCACGAAAAGGTAAATGATCTTGTCGTTACCGATAAAAAGGTGCTCGAGAGGTGTTTTGTCATGTTTTTCACAGGAAAGGAGGGATAAAGTGATCAAGGATTGAATGGGAGTAAAATGGAGCTGGAATGGTTGAAGAAGAAGGTCACACGGCTGTTGCACGGCTGCAGCAGTGCATGGTTACTCATAGCCGTGTGAGAACTCGCTCGAAACCGTGTGAGGAGTCTTGTCACATGGTTGCTTCCGTGTGACAAAACATGAGGCCGTGCGATGAGTTTTCGAAGTCATAGCTGCCGAAGTCAAGAACACGAAGACGTGCATGAGGACCACGTCGCCGTGCGAGGAAGAGTCGTGCCGCACGATGTCTAATGTTGAAGCACGATGCCGTGCCATGTGCCGTGTGTATGACGTGCGACCCTCGCACTGGCCGTGCGACCTGCCATGTGAGTGACGTGCGCCAAGTTTAGACACCGTGTGCCCAATCCTTGCACAACACGTCACTTATTTTTGGGCCAGACCCATTCCTCCATATAAATACTCCTGTTCTGATTGAAATCAAACAGATCCCATACACGCCACCATCAGCGGCACATAGTGCCCTAATTCCTCCATTATTCACCACCTTCCATCCATCTACCGGAGAGGCGATCGGAGTTGCTACTTGGATCGGAGATCGTGATTGAAGAATCGGAGTCCTTTATAAGGGTTCTTTATTTTTCAGTTATTTATCTCTATTATTTTAGAACAATAGTTAGGATTTATTACATCTTTGTGATTTGCCCTCGTAAATCCATGTGCTAAGTTTCTTTGTTGGTAATGTTAGGGCGTTAAATACAGTTTTGACTATGTGATTTGATTGTTCTAGACTTGGATTTATATGTAATATCCACAATAATAATAATGTATATATGTTTATTTATAAACAATTGAATATATATAATATTATATATTAGAAGCTTATCTAGTTGGGTTGTCTGATGTGGAGATAAACCTGAAAGCAAGTTGATAGATATGATTAGATTGCACAATAAGTTTTATCTTATTAGTTAACAAATTATCTTCCATATATATATATATATATATATATATATATATAACTGTCTTATTCCACTGATGTAGACATGCACCCCGGTTCCGAATCGTCGGTTCCGGTTCCAACGGAGGTGGAATCGGAACCGAACCGGGGAATTAAGGTGGCCGGTTCGTGAACCGGCGGTTCCGGTTCCGGTTCGGAACCGCCGGTTTTTCGGTTTTTTTTCCTTTATGTTATATTTATACATCATGCATGTGTTATCAGTTATTATGTGTAATTTATTTATTAAATAAGTGAAAAATGTGTAATTGAAAATTGAAATATTGAATTTGAATTAATATAATAATAATATCATTAAAATTGAAAACATGATATTGATGTTGATGTATGCATTATGCAATATTCAATAATGCAAGTAAAAATTTCAAAGTTGATATTAAATTAACAATAATCATACAATATTAATTAATGTGATCACATAAAAATTTAATTATTAAAGTCTAAACCATTACAATTTACAAATGTAGAAGTGTAGAGAACATTACAAGTTTACTTCCATGTCAACTACTCTATTGTTACACTTCAAAAATTTAAAAAATACAAACTTTATAAGACAAAATACAATAACATAATAGAAGGGGGGGGGGGGGGGGAAGGACTTGAGCTTAAATCAACTTAAATTTAAGTTGCCTACGTATCCTCGAAAGGAATCAAAGCCCACGTAGTTCTCTTAACTTACCTCAACCTACCTCTTTGGCTCGGTGGAGGTGAATGGTGATGACCTTTTTTGTTTACTCTACCAATCTAACTCGCTTCCATATTCCGTAATTTCATCATCCGATCGATCTTCTTCATTTTGATGTTGAATCCGTCTTTCCGCCTTTGACCAATCATCAAGCAAACACAAATTTTGTAAATTTGTCACACTTAAATTGGATCGTGTCGGATCCAAAGTGAGATTACGAAGACTAAATGCTTGTTCGACGGCAACCGTAGAGGCGGGAGATGCAAAAACCTCTTTTACAATCAATGATAAAATAGGGAATGACTTTGTTCTCCTTGACCACCACTTCAAAATATCAAAACTAGTTCCGCTTGTTTCAAACTCAAAAGTGTTAGTAAAATAAGAATCAAGTTCTTGAAAATGATTAGATATAACCCGTGCACGTTTTTGAGATCTAGCATCATAAAAATTATAAAATTTTTGAAGAGCATCATATTTCCTAGAATTATCAACACTATCACTACTATCATCACCACTTGATTGATCATAGTTCGTATCATTTTGTTCTTTATACTCCTTAAAAAGATCTTTTAGTGGATTATAAGTACTTGCAACTATGTCTTTAGGATTAGGAGCTTGTTGTCTAGTAGGAGAATCACAATTAGCATACAATGAATCATAGTAAAGCGTTAACAATTCTTCTAAACCATCCGTTCTAATACGTGGGTCCAACAATTTAGCAACTAAACACAAGTCCGGGATTTGAAAAAAATATTTTAACCACTTAGATTTCATGGAAAGAATAGCATTTGACAACAACAGGTGTGCTTCATTAGCACTAAAAACCATAGCAATTTTAACACAATTATCAACAACTAAATTTGAAGTAGGATAATAAATACCGGATAGTTCTTCCGTAGCATCATTAAAAATTTGCAAAACATCACATAGAGTGTAACATGTGTCCCATTGATTAGCAAACAAGATTTGACCACCCGCATCTTGTGAGTAAAAAGCACAAATATGATCTTTATAATCAAAAGAGTCATGCAACATTTTATACGTCGAATTCCAACGAGTTGAAACATCTAAAAGAAATTTTTTTGGGTGAATGTTCACAGATTGACAATATCTTTTCCACCTTTTAGTAACGGAAGGGTTTCTCATTATATACCATATAGCACTTTTAATAGGTTGAATGTGTGTTTTCAAAGCACTTATACCATCTTGAACACATAAATTCAATATATGACAAATACATCTACCATGAAAAAATCTACCACCAATTGATGGTTTGCAAATATCAATAAGACTTTCTAAACTAGCCGTATTAGCACTAGCATTATCAAATGAGATTGTAAAAATCTTTGTAACAAAACCATATTTTTGCAAAATAGTACTAATTTTGTGAGCAATATTAACGGCGGTATGAGAAACATCAAATGATCTATAAGCAATTAATCTTTTTTGCAAATTCCATGAACTATCAATCCAATGACAAGTAATACCCATATAATCCGCTTTTTGCCAAAAATTGCTCCAAATATCCGAACATATAGACACTTTATGAGGTAATTGTTGCAAAATTTGTTTTAAAACCAAACCATACTCTTTAACAACTTTAGCAACACCAAGTTTACATTTATTACGATGCAAAGGTGGGGCTTGAGGATTTAAAGTGAGATTTACCCAATCTTGGAAAAAAATATTATCGGCAAAGTTAAATGTCAAATGTTTGGTGCACATAAGTTTAAGGTATAATCTCAAATAATTAGATTCATTAAATTTAAAATTAGTGTTACCCGACGCCGATGAACCTTCTCCTCCGGAAGAGGCCGTGAACCCTCGTCCTATTTGTGTTTGACCGGTTGAGATGCCAATCTTGTCCGGATGCTTCGAGTTGATGTGCTTGATGAACGTTCCATATCCTCCGCCATGCTTGAATTTATACTTCGTGCCACAATAGTTGCAAATAACTTTGAATTCATTCGAATTCTCAATCGTCCCCTTCTTGAAATGAATGGAAAATATATCGGAACGTAACACTTGTGGAGAACTTCGAGTCGATCCTCCGCCTCCGCTAGAGCCTCCGACTCCGTCTCCGGTACCCGCACCACTCGAGGTTGGTTGACTTCCACTCGCCCTTTGTTGTGATTGACCTTGAATATTATCGTTGTCGTCGTCGGAGGGGAAATCATCTCCAAGTATCTCCCTAACATTCAAGTTGAACAAATGAGGGAAGGTTTCTTCATCCGAAGGAATATTTTCAAGTTCAATATCTTCTAGAGTTGGTGGAAGTTGGCGTGGAGGTGGTGGAGGACAATTTAAGGTGTTGGGCATGGATTTTCCTATAGAAGAAGAAGGTGAGGCACCGGATGAAGAAGAACCTCTTCTAGGCATTTTTTTTAGATTGAAAAAACTAAAGGATAAATATATAGGATTTATGAACTAAAACTAAGAGAATAGAAGTAGAAGTATACTAATTAGTAGTATATATGTGGGAAAGAATAGAAAATGATAATAAGAGAATAGAAATGAAAGTGATAATAAGAGAATTGAAATAAAAGACTACAATTTTTTTTTTAGTTTGATATATATGAACTAAAAAAAGAAACTTGAGACTTGAGAGTTGAGATGAGATTGAGAACTTAAGTAGTTGAGTAGAAATGTAGAATCAATCAAGAATGTGGAATAGAAGAAGAAGTAGTGTAGAGAAGAGAGTGTAGTAGTAGACTAGTATTAGATTGAATGTGAATATTGTGTGCCCAAATTGATCACACTTAGGGGGTATTTATAGAGGATTGGAAGTGATCACATCCATCAATTTCAAATTTTAAACACAAAAAAATCTCAACCCTTGAATTTAAAAAAAATAATAAAAAACTGGGCGAAACCGCCGGTTCGAACCGGAACCGCCGGTTCCGCCGTCCATCTCAGCCGTTGATCTTCAACGGTCACACGATCTCGGCCGCACGTTTGAATTTTCAAAATTCAAAAATTCCCGCTCCAAAAAAAAATTGATGAACCGCCGATTTAACCGTGAACCGGAGAACAGGCGATTCGAACCGACGGTTCTGACGAATCGGTGAAACCGAGAAACCGCCGGTTTAACCGTGAACCGGAGACTAGCGGTTTGAACCAACAGTTCCGACGAACCGGCATTTCCGATTCGTGCGTGGCTGGAACCGAAACCGAATCGTGTTCTACCGGTTTCAGTTCTTTTTTTTTCGGTTCCGGTTCCGGTTGTTCCGGTTAATCGGCGCATGTCTACACTGATGGTTACAGATGATTTATGAGAAAGACATAAGAGGTGAGTTGAGTATATGTGTGCATAGTATATATATAGATATATAATTATATATATACATATATATGAATACTCACGTGTGTGTGTGTATATATATATATATATATATATATATATATATATATATATATATATATATATATATTCTCACATACTGCTTTTATATAACTTACTCTTTTAGTTAGTTGTTTTTATCATGTTATATACGTAAATGATCGTCTCGATGCGTAGATTCCAAATATATCTCTTTTGTGAAATGGATTTCGTATGGGTAAGATAAACTCAGTCGAAGTATTCCACCCTTTAATGACATATTTTATTTTGTTGGGACATAACTTTGATATTATAGACAATTTTGAAGCTCTCCTCACGAGGATCACATATATATAATTAGTTTTGAGTTTGGACGTGAAATGGAGAAGATGGGAAGAGACCCACTTCGTGCGAAAATTTCATCCCCTTTAAACTTCGTTATTTTCATGAAAAATTGGTATGCATGTGATTCTCACCTTGCGAGGATTTCATACGTACTTTTAGATTTTCAAATGAAGTTGTATAACTCAAGTTGAGTTATTTTGTAATAAGGTTAAGTTTAGGGTAAATTTAAATAAGAATTTAATATAATACAGTGACTTGATTGCAATTTATAAAAATATATATAATAATAAATTTTAAAATTTAGAACTTACTATTCATTTAGTAAGTATGTATGCAGTACTTAAAAACTAACGTGTTGCGTGTGTGCGTGTGTGATATATATTAGTATTATTATGTAATTTATTTATTATTTATTATTTATCTTATTTTGTTTTATTATTTATTTAACATATTTTATTATTCAACTTTTTATATTAAACATTAAATATAAATTTGCCATTATTATTATTTTAGGTATAAAATATTTATTTAATATTCGTTTTAATTAAATTATTGTCATTTTTATTCATATTTTTAATATTATGATTTACTATTTTAAACTTTTAAAAGAAATATGTAATTCTATTTATTATTTTAAGTATTAACATTTGATTTTAACTTATTTTATTTAATGATTAATTATTTATATTTTCTTAAGTTAATAATTAGTATATTATTAATTATATATAATAATTAGTTTATTTTTAATGTTAGAAATTGAGTAATAGGAATTATTATTATAAGTAGAACTCAGTTTAGTATACCCTTGCGGGCATACCTGAGACAACCGACCAAGTTAGTCCGACCAACTATCTCTAAGAAGTCCAAGGTTGGGTAACTTTCACTCGTTACCGAGTGTTACATTTTATGTCATGATTGCTATGTTAAGATGTGATATGTGTTACCGATATGTCATGTTATGTGACATGTGTGCTTTTAGTTCGATGACAAATATTTTTCTACTAGTATCGTACTGGGTGACGACTCGATGCGCACAGACCAACTAACAAAAGTTACTGGTTACTTTGGTTCAGTACTAAAATGTATTTCAAAGTATGCTATTATCGTACTGGAGTGACGACCCGGTGCGCACGGACCAACTAGCATAAGTTATCGGATGACGGTTCGATCTAAAATATTTTCAATAAGTTATCGAACGACAACGTGAAAATTTATTTTATTAAAATGACATGTGTTACATCTTATGCTATATTTGGCATACATATTTATTTTTAACTGTGCAATCATTTTAGTTAACCCATTGAGTGTATTTCAAACATTCACCCCTTATTGATTTTCATAATAAGATTTTGAAGATGAAGAGGCTCTGTTGATGTTAGACTTTATACTATGACTTATATTTTGGTATTTTGTTAGAACTTTATTTCAGATATATCATCTGAACGTATTTAT
Organism: Pogostemon cablin; assembly: GCA_023678885.1. Classification (NCBI taxonomy): domain Eukaryota; kingdom Viridiplantae; phylum Streptophyta; class Magnoliopsida; order Lamiales; family Lamiaceae; genus Pogostemon; species Pogostemon cablin. The sequence goes on from CM042984.1 coordinate 13,162,840, forward strand.
TTAGAATATTCCACTCTACTCGGGAGAGTAGATAATATTATGTAAAAGAATCGTTATGCAACTTTTACTTTATTATATTATCGTTTTGGGGAATTTTTATTATTTCCGCTGTGCATTCTCAACCCCTTTACTATTATATTGGGATTTGAATATCTAGTAGCATCCCAACCCCATAGCGTAACCCGGGGCGTTACAGATGGTATCAGAGCAGTCTATTTAAGACTTGCTCAAGTACCTAACTTAGAATTTTATACCGTACCCTATGATTGACTATTCTATGACTATGACCTGGCTACACTTAAGTATTTTTATGTGTGTTCAAATTTTATGTACTAGTATATAATATTAGTAATATTTTTGCCAGATCATGAGTCGGAGGAGACCACAAAACCTACCTACTAATAAGAATCTTGAGAACGTTCATGGTGACCCAGGAGATGATTTAGTGACAATCCTTCGGGGATTGGCTCAACAATTTCACGCAAACTCTACACGACGACCACCACCACTAGAGCCTATTCTTAGAAATGAGCCAACCTTTGTAATTGAACAGTTTCGATATTTCAATCCACCAACCTTCAACGGAACGGAGGACCCGTGGAAGCTGAGAAATGGTTAAGGTCGTTGGATAAGATATTCATCTATCTCGATTGCAATGATGCAAGAAAATCGCGTGCTCGGTGTTTCAGTTCGTGGGTGAAGCTGATTTTTGGTGGGAGGCTTATGGACGTACCAAGACACCTGAGCAAAAGGCTAGGATGACATGAAAAGACTTCAAGGAGGTGATCATTCAAAACTACATGCCACAATCACATCGAGATGACAAGGAAATCGAGTTTCTTCACTTGAAGCAAGGAAAAATGAGTGTCCTAGAATACGAGAGAGAAATCAATCGACTTTCTAGGTTTGCAATACATATCGTTAATACGGAGGAAAAGAAGTCTAGACGATTTGAGAAGGGATTACGATCCGAGATTAGCACTATCTTGGTAGGGCAAGAAACGATGACCTTTGCGGAAGCATTTTCTAGAGCTCAAGAAATTGAATCTCGTTAGAAAAGCAACAAAAATGTGATAGAGATACCTATAAAACGCAAGTGGGAAGAACCAATGATAGAGAATGAAAACCAGGAGAGTCAAAATAAGCAAATTAGAATTGGAGAGGGTTCAACGCCAAACCTACAAGAAGTGAGATCTCATTGTCCAATATGTGGAAAGAGCGATGTCGGGAAATGCTTGATGGGAACGAAGAGTTGCTATCGTTGCAAACAATCAGGACATACAATGCAAGAATGCACAAGAAACAAGGTACCAGAAAGACAGACTGTCAAGCCAGTTCGCGCATATGCTATGACACAACAAGAAGTTGATGAAGAACCAGAAACGACGACAGGTATTTTATGTTATTTTATATTGGGTATAATAAATAATACATAAATAGATACTTTTCTTAATAAGTGAAATTTTGAGGACGAAATTTTATTTTAAGTAGGGGTGGATGTAATATCCACAATAATAATAATGTATATATATTTATTTATAAACAATTGAATATATATAATATTATATATTAGAAGCTTATCTAGTTAGGTTGTCTGATGTGGAGATAAATATGAAAGCAAGTTGATAGAAATGATTAAATTGCACAGTAAGTTTTATATTATTAGTTAGCAAATTATCTTCCATATATATATAACTACCTTATTCCACTGATAATTACAGATGATTTACGAGAAAGACATAAGAGGTGAGTTGAGTATATGTGTGCATCAGTATATACATAGATATATAATTATATATACATATATTTGAAAACTCACGTGTGTATATATATATATATATATATATATTCTCACATACTGCTTTTATATAACTTACTCTTTTTTAGTAGTTTTTATCATGTTATATACATAAATGATCGTCTCGATGCGTAGATTCCAAATATATAACTCTTTTGTGAAATGGATTTCGTATGGGTAAGAAAACTCAGTCGAAGTATTTCACCTTTTAATGACATATTTTATTTTGTTGGGACATAATTTTGATATTATAGACAATTTTGAAGCTCTCCTCACGAGGATCACATATATATAATTAGTTTTGAATTTGGACGTGAAATTGAGAAGATGGGAAGAGACCCACTTCGTGTGAAAATTTCGTCCCCTTTAAACTTCGTTATTTTCATAAAAAATTAATATGCATGTGATCATCACCTTGCGAGGATTCCATACGTACTTTTGAATTTTCAAATGAAGTTGTATAACTCAAGTTGAGTTATTTTGTAATAAGGTTAAAGTTTAGGGTAAGTTTAAATAAGAATTTAATATAATATAGGGACTTGATTACAATTTATAAAAATATATATAATAATAAATTTTAAATTTTAGAACTTACTATTCATTTAGTAAGTATGTATACAGTACTTAGAAACTAACGTGTTGCGTGTGTGTGTGATATATATTAGTATTATTATGTTATTTATTTATTATTTATTATTTATCTTATTTTGTTTTGTTATTTATTTAACATATTTTATTATTCAACTTAACTTTTATATTAAACATTAAATATAAATTTGCCATTATTATTATTTTAGGTATAAAATATTTATTTAATATTCGTTTTTAATAAAATTATTGTCATTTGTATTTTTATTTTTAATATTACGATTTACTATTTTAAACTTTTAAAAGAAATATGTAATTCTATTTATTATTTTAAGTATTATCCTTTGATTTTAACTTATTTTATTTAATGATAAATTATTTATATTTTTTTAAGTTAATAATTAGTATATTATTAATTATATAATAACAATTAGTTTATTTTTAATATTAGAAATTGAGTAATAGGAATTATTATTATAAGTAGAACTCAGTTTAGTATACCCTTGCAGGCATACTTGGGATAACCGACCAAGTTTAGTCCGACCAACTATCACTAAGAAATCCAAGGTGGGGTAACTTTCACTCTTTACCGAGTGTTACATTTTATGTCATGATTGCTATGTTAAGATGTGATATGTGTTACTGATATGTCATGTTATGTGCCATGTGTGCTTTTAGTTCGATGACAAATATTTTTCTACTAATATCGTACTGGGTGACGACTCGGTGCGCTCAGACCAACTAACACAAGTTACTAGTTACGTCGGTTCAGTACTAAATGTATTTTAATGTATGTTATCATCGTACTGGAGTGACGACCCGATGCACAAGGACCAACTAACACAAGTTATCGGACGACGGTTAGGTCTAAAATATTTTAAATAAGTTATCGAACGACAACGTGAAAATTTATTTTATTAAAATGGCATGTGTTATATCTTATGCTGTATTTGGCATACATATTTATTTTTAACTGTGCAATCATTTTAGTTAACCCATTGAGTGTATTTCAGACACTCACCCCTTATTGATTTTCAGAATAAGTTTTTGAAGATGAAGAGGCCCTGCAGATGTTCCAAGCCCTTAGAAGACTTTATACTATGACTTATATTTTTGTATTTTGTTAGAACTTTATTTCAGATATATCATCTGAACGTATTTATTTTGAATATTCCACTCTACTCGGGAGAGTAGATAATATTATGTAAAAGAATCGTTATGCAACTTTTACTTTATTATATTATCGCTTGGGGAATTTTGATTATTTCCTTTGTGCATTCTCAACCCCTTTACTATTATATTGGGATTTATATATCTAGTAGCTTCCCAACCTCATAGCGTAACCCGGGGCGTTACAGATTGTATCAGAGCATTCTATCTAAGACTTGCTCAAGTACCTAACTTAGAATTTTATACTGTTCCCTATGATTGACTATTCTATGACTATGACTTGGCTACACTTAAGGATTTTTATGTGTGTTCTATTTATGTACTAGTATATAATATTTGTAATATTTTGGCCAGATCATGAGTCGGAGGAGACCACAAAACCTACCTACTAATGAGAATCTTGAGAATGTTCATGGAGACCAGGAGATGATTTAGTGACAATCCTTCGGGGATTGGCTCAATAATTTCATGTAAACTCCACACGTTCACCACCACCACCAGAGCCTATTCTTAGAAATGAGCCAGCCTTGGTAATTGAACAGTTCCGACATTTCAATCCACCAACCTTCAAAGGAACGGAGGACCCCGCGGAAGCTGAGAAATGGTTAAGGTCGTTGGATAAGATATTCATCTATCTCGATTGCAATGATGCACAAAAAATCGCGTGCACGGTGTTCCAGTTCGTGGGTGAAGCTGATTTTTGGTGGGAGGCTTATGGACGTACCAAGACACCTGAGCAAAAGGCTAGAATGACATGGAAAGTCTTCAAGGAGGTGATCATTCAAAACTACATGCCACAATCATACCGAGATGATAAGGAAAGCGAGTTTCTTCACTTGAAGCAAGGAAAAATGAGTGTCCTAGAATACGAGAGAGAATTCAATCGACTTTCTAGGTTTGCAATACATCTCGTTAATACGGAGAAAAAGAAGTCTAGATGATTTGAGAAGGGATTACGATCCGGGATTAGCACTTCTTGGCAGGGCAAGGAACGATGACCTTTGCGGAAGCATTTTCTAGAGCTCAAGAAATTGAATCTCGTTAGAAAATCAACAAAAATGTGATAGAGATACATATAAAATGCAAGTGGGAAGAACCAATGATAGAGAATGGAAACCAAGAGAGTCAAAATAAGCAAATTAGAATTGGAGAGGGTTCAACGCCAAACTTACAAGAAGTGAGATATCATTGTTCAATATGTGGAAAGAGCCATGTCGGGAATACTTGGTGGGAACGAAGATTTGCTATCGTTGCAAACAACCAGGACATACAATGCAAGAATTCCCAAGAAATAAGGTACCAGAAAGACAGACTGTCAAGCCAGTTCTCGCATACGCTATGACACAACAAGAAGTTGATGAAGAACCAGAAACGATGACAGGTATTTTATATTCTTTTATATCAGGTATAATAAATAATACATAAATAGATATTTTTCTTAATAAGTGAAATTTCGAGGGCGAAATTTTATTTTAAGTAGGAGTGGATGTAATATCCACAATAATAATAATGCATATATATATTTATTTATAAACAATTGAATATATATAATATTATATATTTGAAGCTTATCTAGTTGGGTTGTCAGATGTGGAGATAAACATAAAAGTAAGTTGATAGATATGATTAGATTGCACAGTAAGTTTTATCTTATTAGTTAACAAATTATTTTCCATATATATATAACTACCTTATTCCACTGATAATTACAGATGATTTACGAGAAAGACATAAGAGGTGAGTTGAGTATATGTGTGCATCAGTATATATATATATATATATATATATATATATATATATGTATATATATATATATACATATATATATATATATATATATATATATTCTCACATACTGCTTTTATATAACTTACTCTTTTTGTTAGTAGTTTTTATCATGTTTATACGTAAATGATCGTCTCGATGCGTAGATTCCAAATATATAACTCTTTTGTGAAATTGATTTCGTATGGGTAAGAAAAATTCAGTCGAAGTATTCCACCCTTTAATGACATATTTTATTTTGTTGGGACATAACTTTGATATTATAGACAATTTTGAAGCTCTCCTCACGAGGATCACATATATATAATTAGTTTTGAGTTTGGACGTGAAATGAAGAAGATGGGTAGAGACCCACTTCGTGTGAAAATTTCGTCCCCTTTAAACTTCGTTATTTTCATGAAAAATTGGTATTCATGTGATCTTCACCTTGCGAGGATTCCATATGTACTTTTGGATTTTCAAATGAAGCTGTATAACTCAAGTTGAGTTATTTTGTAATAAGGTTAAAGTTTAGGGTAAGTTTAAATAAGAATTTAATATAATATAGGGACTTGATTGCAATTTATAGAAATATATATAATAATAAATTTTGAATTTTAGAATTTACTATTCATTCAGTAAGTATGTATGCAGTACTTAGAAACTAACGTGTTGCGTGTGTGCGTGTGTGATATATATTAGTATTATTATGTTATTTATTTATTATTTATTATTTATCTTATTTTTTTTATTATTTATTTAACATATTTTATTATTCAACTTAATTTTTTATATTAAACATTAAATATAAATTTGTCATTATTATTATTTTAGGTATAAAATATTTTTTTAATATTCGTTTTTAATTAAATTATTATCATTTGTATTCATATTTTTAATATTACGATTTACTATTTTAAACTTTTAAAAGAAATATGTAATTCTATTTATTATTTTAAGTATTAACATTTGATTTTAACTTATTTTATTTAATGATTAATTATTTATATTTTCATAAGTTAATAATTAGTATATTATTAATTATATAATAATATTTAGTTTATTTTTTATATTAGAAATTGAGTAATAGGAATTATTATTATAAGTAGAGCTCAGTTTAGTATACCCTTGCAGATATACCTGAGACAACCGACCAAGTTTAGTCCGACCAACTATCTCTAAGAAGTCCAAGGTTGGGTAACTTTCGTTCTTTACCGAGTGTTACATTTTATGTCATGATTGCTATATTAAGATGTGATATGTCATATTATGTGCCATGTGTGCTTTTAGTTCGATGACAAATATTTTTCTACTAATATTGTACTGGGTGACGACTCGGTGCGCACAGACCAACTAACACAAGTTACTGGCTACGTCGGTTCAGTACTAAAGTGTATTTTAAAGTATTCTATCTTCGTACTGGGGTGACGACCTGGTGCGCATGGACCAACTAACACAAGTTATCGGACGACAGTTCGATCTAAAATATTTTCAATTAGTTATCGAACTGCAACGTGAAAATTTATTTTATTAAAATGACATGTGTTACATCTTATGCTATATTTGGCATACATATTTATTTTTAACTGTTCGATCATTTTAGTTAACTCACTGAGTGTATTTCAGACACTCACCCCTTATTGATTTTCAGAATAAGATTTTGAAGATGAAGAGGCCCTGCAGATGTTCCAAGCCCTTAGAAGACTTTATACTATGACTTATATTTTGGTATTTTGTTAGAACTTTATTTCAGATATATCATCTAAACGTATTTATTTTGAATATTCCACTCTACTCTGGAGAGTAGATAATATTATGTAAAAGAATCGTTATACAACTTTTACTTTATTATATTATCGCTTTGGGAAATTTTTATTATTTTCGCTGTGCATTTTCAACCCCTTTACTATTATATTGGGATTTGTATATCTAGTAGCGTCCCAACCCCATAGCGTAACCCGGGGCGTTACATTATTACTCTGCAGAATGTTTATTTTATTGTGTTTTGAGTTTTGATTCGTTTAATTATTCTTGACGATATCACTGATTAATAATTAATAGGATTCCTTATTTCTGCAAAATAATTGTTGTTTCCTGTGACAGTCTTAGGGTATTGACCTATAATTCCTAAGAGTGTTAGACAATCTATTTGAAATATTAATTACTTGGTAAAACATTATTATTAGGTAATTGGTAAGGAGACAAAAAGGGTTAATAATTGCGTACCTAGAAAGAGAAGTCTAGTGTTCTAGTCTTTAATGGAATTTAGCATGAAGTACCTATAGAGGGAGAGAGAGTTAATTCCTTATTGATCCTAGGATTTTCAGCTCATTATAAGTGTTAGATCCTACCCGATCAAGATAATTTAACTAAGCTTAGTGATCCTCTTATAAATGTCTGCAGGTAATTAATTTGGGTCTAGATAAATTAGTCACATAGTTAATCTGTTTGCCCAGGCATTACCAATTCTCCATTCTTGAACTCTTAAATCATATTCTCTTGTGTGATTTATTTTCTTTGAGTTAGTTAATTATTTTATTTCAGTTTTAATTAATTAATTAATTATCCTTCCAAAAATCCCCAAATTTGTCTTGCATTTGAATTATCATATAGAATTACTTATTAAATTTGTAACTATCTCGTGGGAACGATATTCACTTGGTCACGCGCACTACGATCGATCCCTTACACTTGAGGGTGAAAGAAAATAGCGATCAGACAACATGAATAATTCTTTATTGAAATATAGGTCGATCATTTCATCAACTCAATCCATATGATGAAAAGAGAATTTCATCATCTGACATATCTATATCTAGAATGGTAAATATTACAATTTATTACAAGTGACTTTGACGTATGAATAAGTCCATATATATTGTATAACCATTCTTATTGAAAATTATAGTGTAATTCATTTCAAACATTATTTTCTGTGTATTTTAACTAAACATAACATATTATATTCTAATTTTTCTTTGTATCTATTAATAGATTGTTCCTAAGATATTTTGGTCTTTGCACATCATGGATAAATGTAAAAATTGGTCAATTACCGAGTTAAATTTCAAATTCACATCTTCGAACGTTTGATTGAAACGTAATGGAAGGAGAGGAAGGAGTATTATGTTTACAACTATTTTAAAAATTTCTCGAGTGGCGTATGTATTTGTCCGGGCACCTTACTCAGGTTTACCATAATCCAATATAATATGTTAAGATTTTATGTAATCGTAGCTTAACAAATTTCAATCTTTTTATTTAATATATGCACTCCTATCTATAATTTTATCATGTTAAAGTGTGTTTACATTTCATTGCTCATTTGAGTTTATTATATTTTTGTTGGTGCACTATCAATTTTTTATTGATCATATATCACATTTTATTGAAAATTTTTACTTATCATATAAAGTGTTCATGCATGAAATAGTTCAATTGATAATTATCACTTTTCTTTAAACAAATATTACTTTTAATTAAAAAGATTATCACACTTTATTTATCTAATGACTTTTCAATTGAATTAATATCACCTTTCTTTAATAACATATCACTATTTATAAAAACGTAATTAGTAATATTTTTTATGTCTTATAAAATGTTTACGAATTATATTTAGTTGTACATTTTCTTTTTTAACAATCACATCTATATTTAAAACTATAATTTTCAATTATTCATGAAATGACTTAATGCACTATTATCACTTTTCATTAATTTAGTATCACTTTTATTAATGATGTTATTACTTTTTATCCATCTCACATAAGTCTTTGCTTAATTTAATTAAAATTAATTTAACCTATGTTATCACTTTTTATTTTTTATTTATAATATTAATGCATGATATGATTCAAATAATTGTTATCACTTTTCCTTTATAATGTATCACTTTTTCATTAAAAAAAATTGCTATCACTTGTTATATATTCTAGGAATTGTTTATTAAATAATTATTGTTCAATGATGTTTTTATCACACTTTTTTTTATTATATATCACTTTTTATTAAAAGACAAAGACTTGTATTAGACCGTCTTGTTGGCGCTTGGATCATTTGGTTAACGTGACCCGTTAGGGATCCATACGTTTCTAATATCAGCGGAAGTAATAAATCATAGAAACGATTACCGTTCACCAGAGTATGTAGAAGATGAAGGATTCTCGCTGGCAGACTGTACAGTCCCACAAGAATGGCCATAACTTCCTCGTCTAATGTCGGAATTGAATGATCTTTGTACTCAAACGATCCTCTCTTCAACGGCTTTCCGTCAGTATAATGATAATCAAATTATGAGTACTGTACGATTTTATATAAATTTCGCAAGGTGGCGGACAGCAGCAGCAAACTACCTTCTGATCTTCTGCTGTATGTCCCAAGTCCGATCTCGACGTCGTGTGGGCGACGATCTACGAGACTTCCTCAATTTGCTCTCAACCCTCATCACACGTGAATAACAAATTAGATTAGGGTTCCAGATAAGTTGAGGTGACTTATATACATGGGCTACAGCAGGGACCAGGAGGAGAAATTGGGTTGGGCCTCCATTGGGCTTAAGTATCCAAGCTTAGCCCAAAGGATATACTTAAGTCCAATAATAATAATATATTCCACTAAAATATTATTACTGCACTGCCTTTCCAATCCCAAAATTACGTTTTGGGCTCCTTCTTATTATGAGTCCGTTAGTCTCCTCATGTTTGAGATATACAATGTCCATTAATTAATTTAAGTTACTGACAGCTCAATTAATTAATATCTCATCCAAGAGTAGTACCACTCAACCTCATTATCATGCTGGAATAAATTCCACCTGCAGGGTTTACATGATAATCCTTATGAGCTCCTCAAGGGGACATCATCAACCTATGATGGACACGGATTCCTTCTATAATCAACAGCACACCATAGAGACATAACTACTTCCCAACTCATCGAGTTTGTTGATTTAATTACATGTAAATCTCACCCATTGATGAATCAAAGAAATACATACTGCCCTACGTATCGAGGTTATTGTATAGGGATTAAGAGCACGAACTTCCATAATAACTGAGATCAAGTTCTCCTATAAGTCAGCATAAGTTGAACGATCTCAAGCGGTCCTGCTCAATACACACAAGTGCATTAATATGATTCTATAGCCAAGACAAGCTAATATCAAACCATACTACAACCATCCCGATAGAGAGTCCCCGTCTATCTCGATTGTGAGCATCTGTTTATACTTTATAAGGAAACCGATAATATGATCTTCCGCGTGTTGTCGCACAACATATTATCTACAGTATAAAGTAAGTGGACTATTGCATTGAACATATAAATATATTATAAGATGCAATCATTTGATCATATGATTCTCATTTCAAATAAATTGTTATAAGATTGTTCATACAAAAAAGCTAGACTTTTAGTATACAATCCTACACGTCTCACGTAAGGGCTTACGTGAGACGGTCAGAAAGTGACAACTTTTATACTGAAATGTGATAATAGATTGATGAAAAGTGATAATGTTATTTCATGAACAATTTATAGTATAAATGAAAAGTGATAACATTTTATAGCGAAAGTGATAACTATTTTAAAAAGCATAAATTAGTCTCACGTGAAACGGTCTCACGCAAGAGCTACCCTTATAAAAATATTACTTTTTATTAATTTCTTTTAAAAATTAATATGAACTCAATAATTTGTACTGATATTTTAATAACATATTGTTATTTGAACTAAAAATGAAAACGTTAATTAACAAAAATAATAATTAAAAATAAAAGGGTTACACGAGATGCGTCCTTATAATGCATAATTAAGAAAGCATGATTTGTATAATGGATAATTAAGAAAAGAAAAATATGTTGTCTAATTATTCCTTTTGATTTTTCAAATTTTCTTTTAAATATTACACCTTGTTTATACTTCTTCAATATGGTGATGTCGACATGCCCTCGCATGAAATTGAAACAGCTTGGGCTTAATTCAAGCATGTGGGCGAAAATGGAAGATCATTGGTTGCGAGTAAATTGTTATACCCATTTCAATTCAATTCAATCCTACGTAGAAGTGATTTGATATCCAATCTCCAATTCCTTATTGGAGAAATTCTTCAAGAACCCCACTGCACTGCGTGCCCCCAATCTCTCTTCATTTCTTTCAACCAGGTACTCTCTTTCTCTCTTCCCTGATTGAAGAATTCTTCAAGCAACCTACTCAATATCTCTTCAGACTCTTGATTGATAGAAAATTGAAATCATGAAAATTGGGATTCGCTTTTATGTTTTGGATTCGTTATGTAGTTTCTGGTGGAATATGTTCGAAACTCATGGCCTTTCTCCGCTTTTATATTGAGTGACTTGAGGGCGTCTGATAGGATCATTACTAGATTATTGATTCCGGAGAGCACCAAGCATTTCGTTTACGCGATTTGAGTGCACGAATCTCAGGCTTTGATTTATGTACTTTCTGTTCAAAATTTATCCAAAAGATCAGATTTAGATGTCGAGTGTTTGATCAGATCGGTTAAACTTGAGGCAATGGTGGTTCATGTAGGGCAATTGAATGAGTCGGAGATGCGTGTATTGAGTGGTGATGGTTTTGGTAATAGTGTTGGTGAGAATACTGTTCCAACATCTATTTTAAGGGTATTGAAAAAGTGTTTTCATATATTTTTCACATATATAAATATATATGGATTTTTTTTCTTTCATCCATACTATCCCATATGAATTTGCTCAATGTTATCACCGGAACATAACTAAGAAAATTATTCTGGTAGATATTCATCATCAATCTTGGAATGTTTCCACTGAGTCTAAGAATGATAATTTATATTTCAGTAAAGGGTTGTCTAATTTTGTAAAATCATTTAATTTATTGTTTGACGATCTTATATCATTTAAGTATAGTTCATAATCGACGTTGTAATTTAGAATACATCGTGTTTCTTGATTAATTAAGTCCGCAAATCTCCCGGCTTCAATTTCTGGTATGTTTTTATACAAACTTTATACACTATAATATTCCATATTATTTTGGGTTTAAAACTTCATACCGCACTTTGTAGGCTTTGGAGATGTTCAATGCAGTTTTGATGATTTCTTTTTGAAAAATACGCGCAACTTGGTATGTACAACTCAATATACGTAGAGCCTATGTTGTATAACAATTCAATATATCAATATATTAATATAATAATGCAGTTTCAATTATGTATAGCTTTATTTGTGGGTCTTTTTTTTCTTTTTGCAAGTTTTTCTGGATCAATATAAAACTAAATCTTTCGAATAAGTTACCTTTAAATTTTATAAATCAAATTGTAACACAAATTTTGTATTTATAATAAAATAAATACAAAAGAATTATAATAATAATCCAGTTGGATTGAACTTGATAATTAAGGAAACAATCTCTATCTATCATCTGATTTTTCTCTCGAACTAATTTGGCTTGATTTTGACTTGTGTGTTGACCGCGCTGACTGTGTTGACTGATCTGACTGTATTGACCGCGTTAACTTTGTATGTTGAGTCGGATCTTCAGTTGAAACCTGTTCGAGCTCGAATTTGGGACTTTGTAACGTTTATCCAGAGGCGTCGAGCCTTTGTTTGGATTAAACGTGTTTTATGTGAAAACACTCGATCTGGGGGGTTTAGCACCTTTATCCCGGGTCGTATGTCGTTCTTGCCTTGAAGAACACTTGAAGAACTTAGTGTATGAAGAACACTTGATCTGGGGGCTTAGCACCTTAATCCTGGGTCGTATATCGTCCTTGACTCGAAGAACACTGAAGAACTCAACGTGCTTGATATGAGAACCACTCGATCTGGGGGCCTAGCACCTTAATCCCGGGTCGTATATCGTTCTTCGCCTTGAAGATCTTGAGAAGCGTTGCTCGTGTTTCAATCTCTTCAAAGTGTCTGTGTCTTCAGATGCTTCAGTGTGTCAAATGAATTTAGGAGAACCCCTTTATATAGATGAGAGGTGAAGACCCCCTCATAAATGCCTTGCATTCTGATTTGTCCACTCTATTTGGGTCATATCCTGTGGGCTTGGGCCTCCACTTGTTTGGGCTGTAATCAGACCTATTTTATTTGGGCCTGATTTAATTTGTATTGAGCTTGTTTGACTTAAGTCAGACCTCATTTGACTTGGACTTGCTTGACTTGTGTCAGACCTCATTAATTTAAGCTCCATTTAATTTGTTGGGCTCAAATTATTTATTAATTTACTTTAGGAATTAATTTGTTTAAATTCCAAAATAAATTAATATTTAATTAATAAAATCCACATGTTACCATCTAATTGGACCGTAAATTTTAACTGCTTACAAATGCCCCCTTGTGATTTGTTCACAGACGCCACGTCTTGATGTGAAGGAATCGCAAAAGTTCATTCATTTTCTTTTACATTTGTAATTTTGGGCTTGAGAAATTACTTTATCCAAGTAGTAATAAATTATTTCTTGGCCCAACTCTTATTTCTCAAGTGGCCCAAATCAATTTATTTTCTCAAGTGGCCCAAATCAATTTCCTGTTTAATTTCAAGATTTACGTGAGACAGGAAATAGGGACAAATTTGATTCTTGCTCATCAAGATGATTTGCAAATCTTCACTCAAAATAAAAGAAATCTCTTGAAATCTTGAGAGATTTCAATCATGCAAATTATTTCCATAATTTGTTGCAGCCCCTCCACTATATAAGAAGAACCCGGTGCATTTGATTTTTTCATCAACAGAACGTAATACAATTACAGTTCTAATTTCTTTTCTTTTCCTCATTTTTTCGAAGAGAGATTCTCCATCATCAAGCATTGCCTACTATCGTTGTAAGCTTTCAATCCATTTTTTATCTGCCTCTTTATATTACTGAAGCCTTCAATCCATTTTTTATCAGCCTCTTTATATTACTGTATGCTTTTATTTTGCTTTTTTTTGTCACAGTAAAATTGTTGTATACTTACAGCTCATTTGGTTAGCAGTTAGGTATTAGGTTTGATAGATGCAAACTGAGATGTCGTGAAGCATATACTAGATCAATCCCTTATTTGGTTTGAAATAAAAAACATAAAAATATCAGTTAATGAGCGGTTAAAAGGAATAATTTACGTGGGATGTAAAATATAAAATATGTACATATAATGTGAATAAATGATAAAAAATTGAGTAATTACAAAAATGTCCTTAATGAACTGACAAGTCAACATTTAAACTAACGCTAAAAAAATTGAGTAATTACAGAATTAAGTATGTTCGTTAATTTTCTCTCTCCTTCGTTCATCTTCCACAATTGAGGCTCGAGCTGCCACTCTCCCCCATTCATCTTCCACAATCGGGGCTCGATCTGCTAAACCCATTTTCTCCCTCCAATTCTTTCTCACCCTTGTATCTTACTTCTCCCTCATAAGCATATTGCTTTTCCTGTTCTCGTAATTGCTTCTCATGTGAACGTCTCTTTCAATATTCCGAGATAATCTGCAGCGGTAAGAATTATCTGTTGTTTTTGAAGTTTTTTTTTCAAAAATCGACTTGCATTCGGTTTATAATACAAAATTCGAGGTCGGATTTGTAGTCTGTACATTGCATCAACAGCATTTGTGACAGTGTGATGGTTCTACTTGTTCTGTAATTAGACAATTCGTTGACATCCTCAGTGATTAATTTGTATGTGTTTTGTGAGAAGATCTATGTATATTCATATTGTATTGCATTGGAATGTGTATGTATTTTTATTATTACTTCCCTTTTCAAATTTTGCTTCACTTCGACACTGTTTCTTGAATTTTTTCTACTACTTCATGTTGTATACTTGATACTTGGTGTTGATTGCAGATTGATTGTCGGGATACGCCGGCTTTTGCTAAGCTATTTGTCAATTGACAAGTAAGTATTTTTAGTGTCATAAGATTCTTCTTTATCATTTTGGATTCATCAACATCGCCTCGGATCCCTTGAATCAAAGGAGACATCATTTCAATGGTCGTGTTATTACTTATTATATATCTTTCTTGATCACTCTTCCATTTTTATTATTTCTTCAGTTTTGATTTTGCATCTTGGTTGTATGTGGGTCGTTCTAGTGCAATGTATTGGGTTAGTCCTCTAATAGAAATGAAGGACTTCAACAGTGCCAGTTGTAGTATAATGCCTTATGATATATTTTTTTGTTGTCAATATACGTTAAATTAAATGCGATAATGATTGATATATGATTCCTAAAAGCTGAAGTGTTAGCATCTTCAAATTTTCACTGAGAATATAACCTAGATAAACCAATTTAGAGCCAAAATTTTTATTCTTACGTTGAAAAAAGCATTTCACATCCAGTGACTGTTAAAATGATTTAAGAATATCCATTTTCATTCATATAGAAAAGGCTCCCTATATTACATTGGCATGTAGTTAAACCTTGTATGTCATTAGGTTATGAATGGGATGTCAGTCACTTCCAGGGGCCTCAGCGTCCTGATGTTGATTGCTTCCGGAGCACTTCATTTGGCTTATCCGAGACAGAGGCAAGTACATCTTCTGTAATGCTACCATTTCACTTTTTAAAGTATCAAGTCATCTATGCTATAACTTCAACATATATGAGAAACTAAATAACTAATGAAGCCAACATGAAGCATTGAATCGAAATGGCGACAAAAAAGAAAATCAACGGATCAATAATACGAAAATATTAAAAATTAAAAAACAAAACAAAATGACAGAATAATATTTAGAAACATGGCAAACAACCAATTGAGCTTGGTCAAAAAACATATGTCATGGTCATGAAAGTAACACTTGTCCATCAACAACAATATGCTAACACGTACTTGCGATTTAGACATTATTTATTTTGGTGTCACCCAATCACCCCAACTGCATAATGATGTTGCAGCATCAGATTTAGATGGCAGCATCATCTGTGCAAGCATCGTCTGTGCAAGTATGTATTGTTTTCTTTCAGTTCCATATGCTCTTCCTGTGATTATAAGAATTGTAACTTAAAATATTACATGTATATGTGAATAAATAAGTGCTGTCAGTTTTGCATACCTCGCTCATTTCTTGGAACCTGTCAGCCAGTTTGTCCACTTTTCCTTTCACCAACTGATACTTAAATTCCCCGGGAAAGTCGTCCCTAAGATCACGTCTGGCTTGCATGACACCATTTGTATTTGTTTCTCCTTTGGCCCATTTTCCTTTTTTTTCTAAATCAACTAACACATCAATGAGAAACTTGAAGTACTTTACTGGCCAGTCTTCATCCTTGAAGAACCTAGCCTCGAAAGCAGTTGTGTCAGACATTGAAATAGAGTATGTGTAAAAAAGAAATCCCTATTAGACAAATAACCTGTTACAGTACTCTGAAAAAACAACCCACTATTAATAGTTCTTGTTAGGGTTTTTTTATTGTTATTTATTTTTATATTGTTAACTATCTAACGTATCATATGTGCCTACAATTATGTTTACTATTGACCACGACTATGCTATTGCAGATTTCATCTCCCTCCTATATTTAGAAGTTATATGTTTAATTCTTTCTAATGTGCATCTTCACATGAGCTGACTAATGCATTCCACTTGTAGCTAAAATTTTTTTTTGAATAACTCTTACTTTTTCATACTATTCAGCCCTGACCCTGTTACATAAATAGTATAGTTATGACGTTTTCAATTATATTCAAACTGAAATTTGCCTAATAACGTGTGAGACTTGACTCATTCATCCGATATATAGTACTAAATCTAACATTCTGATCTATTATTTCTGTTAGACCTTGCAATCCGGTATATGTGCTCAATTTCAAAAAAGTAGAATTAATAAATGGAAAAATATCTTTAAATTGTCACTAGTGTTGTTGTATTCTAATTATCATATTATACACTAGAATAAATGACCAGAATTACTTCATTTTTATTACAGTTGAAAGTATTATTAGCAAAAGAACACTAAATACCAATTGCAAAATATCAGGTCGCCTCTCATAGTGTGTTAACAAACGAATTGATCATCAACAGTCATGTATGAATGAATGTTGTCTGAATGAATGTTGTCTGATATTTGAACTTGTAACATTATTTGTGTTTAGAATAAATTACTATTAAACATATTACGGTTAAGATTACTCTAAAAATTTAGCTAATGTAAGTAATCTTAATTCTACATACCTCACCTTAATATATATTATTAGAAGTAGATTCCTTATATAAATCTTTCAAAAGACATGGGTCTCTATCTAATAAAATGCACATTTTTTTAAATACATGTTTTAACTTTTTATGCGGTCAAACATTATTTAACATAATTAAATACTTGATAATATTAATTAAGACAAACTATGGAATTTTTTTACTCTTCATTGTAAATGTATTTTAAGTTTTCAATTATTTTATAAAAATAATATACATAATTAAGAATTTTTTAACAAATAATAATAATCATTAATAAAATGGGGATATGTTATTTGTGTTAGGTAGTGGGGATATGTTTGTGAATAAAAAGTAATGAAAATGTTAGTTGTGTTGATGTTTTACCACTTTTTTTAACAAATAATAATAATCATTAATAAAATGGGGATATGTTATTTGTGTTAGGTAGTGGGGATATGTTTGTGAATAAAAAGTAATGAAAATGTTAGTTGTGTTGATGTTTTACCACTTAAGAAATGTGAAAATTTATATAGGACAAAAAAAATATACAAATAATAAAAATTTTTATAGGACATAGGGAGCATATTTATATATAAATAGGATTAGTTAATGATTCTTTTTAATACAATCATAATATTATGTGTATTGTATGGTAAATGAGAACATACTAGTAGTGCCATAAAGGCATATATAGTTCATCATACAAATAGAAGACAACCAATCATAAAAATAGTGCAAAAGCCTTCATGAACAAAAATAAGATTAATGTCAATAACACATGGGGCGACATTGAATAACAATTCAGAAGTGATGTTATTATTTGGAATCCCATAGAACAAGTGTAATTTCTAACTATTCCTGCCTCTTCGCTGGACTGCATGATGACGTTGAGCTACCAGACTTCGGGGTAAACTGCAACTCTCGCTTAACTTTTTTTCTTGGCGTCGCAGTATTTGTTTCTCGTGTTGGGGAAAGAAAATATATAGGTACATAGGCATTTGTTGAAGATGTAGTTGATGGCGTGTTGTACACTGGGTTGGCAGTAGAAATATCCGTTTCAGATGAATTTTTCATAATGAGGGTGCTCGACAACGCTATGATATTATCATCCCTCTTTTCCCTTTCGAACAATGCCCTTAGCTTTTTGTATAACACATGTTCTTCCAAATCGGCATGGTCATCCTGACATTATAACAGCAGTTAAATAATTCGAATGTGTAGTCATTAATATAAATAAAGATTTAAAAATCACATACATCACTGAGTTGTTGAAACCTTTCAGCAAGGTTCTCCACCTTGCTTTTCACCACCGGTTTTTTGAATGACCCGGGATATTTTTCTCTTAGTTTTTTTCTAACGTCCTGGATGGCATTGCTGTTCATCTCTCATTTTTCCCAGTGACCACGATTTTCAAGCTCATATAACTTATCAATGAGAAAATTAACATGGTCTAGCTGCCAGTCTTCCTCCAAAAAGAGTCTAACCTCAAAATCGTTAGCATAAGCCATTGAAAGATATTATGTGATAAATGATATTCTTGATTTGCTTCTTAGTATGCTTTTACACTTTAGGTTATATGTACCCATTACTTATAGGTATTCTAATATGTGCAAATGCCTTATCATACATGCAACTAACACTCTTAAAAACTGCAACAATCACTAATGTGTCCGAAAGAGTTAAAGATGTGATCTACTATATTTAGCTAATATAAAATTAGCAATAAAATCTACTACTAAAAATATCTTCATATTTCTTACTTTGTCAATGAGTCTTCCAATAAAATAGTACTACTAGTTCATGACTTGATCCATTTTTCGAAAATAGCTATGCTAAAAATATTATACTTAGGTGTAAAGATTGTGCTTAATCTGGAAAAATAAGTAAACCTATATATACAATTCTTTATAATATTTCATTGTATCAAAGTAAACATAAGCATTTTTAATTTATGCATACAATATGTCCATCATGCAGATTATATAAGGTTCTAAGCTCCTACTGTAATCAAAAGTACTTCAAATTAAACCAGAATGCAAGACCAAATGCAAAACGAAATCTAACCATACTGCAATTAATAAGCCTATCAGTTTTTTAGATCCTAAGAAGCGTAAAAGTACTTCAAACAAATCAGAATGCAACACCAAATGTAATCTCAAGAACCTAACAAGCTAAAAAGTAGATAGTTTTTGTTTCACCTAAACAAACTGAAATCATGTCTGTTTAAGCTTTCCAAGCAGCATGCGCACATAAGTCAAACGTGCATGATCAGATTGCCCCGAGAAGAACTCTAGTCTTTGAGGATGCATGGACAATTCATCTCCAACCAACAGTTTGTCTTCCTCTGTGAATCCATCAATCTTATCCATGACCTGGAAAAGCTCTTTTCGTGCTTGTGCTACATCGTGCTCGTATCCTATTCGTTCTGCAATATCTCCCAATCTTTTTGAAGCATTTTCAATGTACTCTTTCATAGACTCAACCATGACTGAGCTCGCAAGTTCACTGTTTGATTTCTTCCTCTTCCCCTTGGATTTCCTTGTAGATGTAGAGGGTGGAATTGGGCATTGTGTGGAGTTCTCTTCTTCCTCATCTGCATCATCAGCGAACACATCATAATGTTCCTCATCGTTCCCCTGTGATGTTTTGTTCGCATTCGTCATATCATCAGTAGCATCAGCAATATCTTCAGCTGCTTCACCTGTTGCTCTATCTTTCCCGAATATATCTATCCAATCCTCGTAGTATGGCCATTGTTTGAAGCGCATTAGATGGGCGTTCGAGTCAACCTAATGATGTCAATAATTCAAGTTTTTATAACATGGCTAGAATAGTGATGAAATGGTACGAGTTCATATTGATGATGTCAAATCAATATTAATTGTTAATTAAATTTACCTTCTTGCAATCGTCCCATCTTTCTTCATCTTTGATATTAATCATCTTAGTGGTGTTGTTCCATCCGATGCCAGTGTCACGTAACAAATAGGAGAGAGTATAGTAATCCTTTTTCCATACATGAATTTTAGAGTTGATGTGTGGACCTGCACGAATATCAGTTTTGGGAAATTCCTTCAACATACCTCTTTCTAGTTCTCTTAAGTACCCGACTTTGAAACCATTGTCCTTTTTCCATCCATCACTCACTATATCTTTTAATAGTCGAATAAGTACATCTTCTTCTTTGGTTGTCCATGTTCTACGTGATTTTACAGCAGTTTTCTTCATTCTGACAGCGGAGACACCTTCTGTTGAATCCATTGTATAATGTGTCCTGCAATGCCACGTCATATTCAAATATATTAGAAAACGGCTATAAACAATCCAATATATCCAATTGCAAATCTTGTTCATCTTTTTTGCCCACCTATATTAACATCGAGAATTTCTGCCCACATGTTATTCTATTTTCCATTTGTATCTTTCAGCTTAATTTTTCTTTTATTTTTCGTTTTTAGTTTTCAAATAATTTTAGTGTTCCCATTTTCTGATTGGTTTTCATTTTTATTCATATCCTAAAATAATTGCTATAAAAAAATTTACCAACATGAAAAGTAAATAATAAATTCTACAACTGAAGGTCTATTTCCCATGATAATCAGGTTTTATGGCTTAATGCACCTATTTAAGTGACATTAATATGCATTGTCATTAGGCACACCACATAAACTATTGGCGTAAAATGAACATTTCAGATGTACAGGTTAATACAACATGTGGCATTAATTAAATAACAAAACACTTTATAATTAGAGTCATAAAGTCTATATATGACATTACGTAGGCAAGAGCAATGATATTCATGGGAAATAAAATGAAAAACTTGTATTTTATGGATAACTGGTGCCACATGTAACTCATGATAATTGGTTCCAATGTAAATACTAAAACATTACTGGTTGTTTTGTGGTTTTTAAACATTAGGGAGAGATGCATACTGCAGTATAACATGAGCATACTAAAACCTTAAGCTAGACCAAAATAGTCCTAACACCCTTGAAAATTTTCAATCATGATGCTCGTTTCCACTCATCAAACATATGATGGGCTAGATCATCATGCCATGTATTCCAAGCGTGTGATGTATCAACCACGTCAATTAGTTCTTCACTCGTACGGACTTTTGGGGATCGTTTTTTCATGTAGTCATCAAGAAGATGCTCCAATGGATCAACGGACATTTCCCTTCGAATGAAGTTGTGAAGAAGGCAACAAGTCATAATTATGCAGTTCTGAATCTTGATAGGATACCAAGATGGACTTCTTAGTATTGCCCACCTCATGTGCAACAATCCAAAAGATCTTTCTATTATATTTCGTGCTCTAGCGTGTCTCATATTAAAATATTCCTTTGTAGTTTTGGGTCTTCTCGATGACCATTCCTTCCTATGATATCTGACGTTTCTATAAGGAGCTAGAAATCCTTCCCCATTAGGATAACCACTGTCAACCAAATAGTAATTACCTATAAAGAAAATTCACATATGTGATACATTTTATTATAGAATATGACTATATTAAGCTGAAGTTAACAACACTAGTGGTCAACAATGAGGATAAAGATCAGGAGCTAAATACCCTTAGGCACTTTAAGTCCATTCCTACGATGAATTGCATCACGAAGCACTCTGGAATCTGCAGCCGACCCTTCCCATCCAGGTAGAACATATACAAAATTCATGTTTGTATCACATACAGCTAAAATATTGACGGCTATATCCCGCTCCCTGTTCCTATACCTTCCTTTGTCAACTCCACGAACCTTAACTTCAAAGTAAGTGCCATCCAAGGCACCAAGACAACCCTAAAACATCATTACTTGAAAATAAATTACATAATTCCAAGACAAATATTCATAGGACCAATTTTTGAAAAATTATATTATGGAAATGTGTACTTACTTCAAAACCCCTCCATGTATGGTCTTCACAATCTGGACGTACCGGTTCCGGATCAACCAATAATAGAGGATGTACTTTCAAGATAGCTTTTAGGACAGAATGAAAATGAACTGACAAAGTTAAGGTGGATAGAAAAAAGTCGTACTTTACCACCCTATATTTCTTATGATGGGCTAGTACAGATAGGAACATGGCAACTTTTTCTTGAGTACTGACATATTTTGAATCTGTCAGACCACCCTCCGTTGCCAACAATTTACAAAGACGCGCAAAGGTCCTACGATCCATTTTTAGTTGATCCTTACAGTCATTATCATTTCCATAAATCTGCCTTGACAAATTGTCTTCTCGAATAGGGATTTGATCTAGCATACTATATCTTATAACTCTTTTACGCTTTTTTTGGGTGTTATGTTCCAGTGTGGAGATCAATACGCAAATGAGTACCACTATTTGTTGAATTATTTCCTCCAAAACCAAGAAAATCTCAACTCTTTTCATGGAATTTGAACGCATGTTGAACCTTGACAATGAAATTCAATGAAATCATAAATTTATAGGAATGGATTACTGAGTTTGAACTGACACGGTGTATTGAAAATAAGTATGTTTTTAAAATCGTTGGGAAAGTAGAAATGTTGAACCGTAAGCGTAAACAAATTTCAACAAAATAATGGTCTGATTTTCTTATATCACAAAATAATAGTGGGCTTACAGCATTTAAATAATGGTCTGATTTTCTTATATCACATCACAAAATTTAGTATCCTATTTTCGATTTTTTAAGCTCTACCTTTTTCTAAGATAACAAATGATAAGTTTAGACTTTTGTAATGCTATATACCGTCTGCCTTAATTAACTAGAATACTCCAAAGTAATCCTATAATTTGTTAGGTAATTATAGGATCGAAAGTTGAAAAGGTTAATAATGTAGTCGGAAAAGTTAATACTCACGACACACCTTAGATACACTCTCTTTCTGTCAAGACACTCTCAAATATTCACACACGACTCTGATCACTCTTCTTATTTGACACACTCTGAGTAGAAGTCTCTAGTATGTATCATTTGTTATAGGATCGAAAGTTGGAAAAGTTAATGATTTAGGTGGAAACGTTAATGATTTAGGTATAGGATCAAAAGTAGGAAAACTTAATAATTTTATTACAGGTTCACACAATATTTTACAATAAACTCTTACACTCACACTCACGACGTACCCTTAGATACTCTTTCTGTCAATACACTCTCAAATATTCACACACGACTCTGACCACTCTTCTTACTTGACACACACTTATGTTCTTATCTCCTAATGACACCCATCACACAACTATTTATAATGAATAGTAGAAGTCTCTAGTGTATATTTATAGGATCGAAAGTTGGAAAAGTTAATAATTGAGTTGGAAAAGTTACTAATTTTATTCCTGTCATTTTGTTGGGTATAGGCTCAAAAGTTGGAAAACATAATAATTTTTTTACGGGGTTCACACAATATTTTACAATAAAGTCTTACACTCTCACACTCATGACACATCCTTGAAGATACACTCTCTTTCTGTCAAGACACTCAAATTCTCATACACGACTGTGATCACTCTTTTTATTTGACACACACTTATGTTCTTATCTCCTAATGACACCCATCACTACTATTTATAGTGGATGGTAGAAGTCTCTAGTAGATGACGTACTTCTATTCACAGTTTATTACCTTTCTAGAATATAAAATATAACTCCTCTACCCATTAGCAAGAAGTTTCTAGCATGATAACTCCAATGGTAACGTTTCTTCTTTATGCTAGACAACTCTAGAGACTTCCATCTTTGGCTCGAGCTGTCAGTGGAGACTTCAACATCATTATCCTATATATGTTTTCTTAAAAATTCTAGTAGAATGTGCATCAATATTTATAAGTGGGGATAGCAACTGTTTCGTGATTTTTTTGTGATAAGCTATACAAATTCAGATAAGTAAAATCCTGACCATTAAATCAAATCAATAAAATTTAGTTTCTCATGGGTACATGTTAGTGTTAGACCTTATATTAGAATCAATATTTATTGCAGAATTTATGCATCTATGTCGAATTATAATGATGGAAATTTGAATTCTAATTCCTTTTATTGATTATTAATCGACTTACATTGTTAATCGATTATTTTTGTAGTAAGTCAACAGCCGCTACACGAACATACGAACTCTTATAATCTATGTTGAAGAGCATATGTAGAAATACAATAATTGAGGATTTCAAGGCACAACACGCGCTACATAGAATGTACTCTACAAAGAATCATTCAAGAAAATTAAGCGGTTCACATTTTTTTCAGGCACACAGACGCCAAATATATAGCCATTAACACAGTAATCTTCAAAATTTAACATATATGTAGCCAGCCAATATTCAAGACTATTCAAGAGTAGGGTGCATCCCGTCATGTTATTCACACAGAATGCAAGAATAATCTGAATACGTACTTGCGTGTTCTCTGCTCACTTTTCTTGTTCGTTGATCAGCTCCGTCGAACAGATATTTAAATTTATGTCTTGTTGCAGTATTCAAGCGTGAATAGCGTGGAGTTTGAAATCAGATTACCTTCTCTTCCGCGGATCAGTTCCGTCGAACAAAGTTTTACATTTCTGTCTTTGCAGTATTCAGGCGTGAATTGGGTAACGTTTGAAATCATGTGGCAGTTTCGACTTATTACCCTAAAATACGCTTATTTTTTCATAGTGGTGGTTGGTTGAAGGATGAAATAGATATTCCACTAGTAAGGATTAACACTTGTTTTAAACATCCCACGGTATATGTGGGATGCGTAAACCTTAATATGTGTGTTAATATGTGTGTTAGTGGGTGTCGGGCCGATGCTATTTCACAGGCCGTAGGTATTACAGAAGTATGCTACTAAATATAGTATTAGTTAGGATACGCCATCTATCATAGCTTAATAACCCTTACCAAACGAGCTGTTAGTGATCTTCTTATCGACCTCATCGACCTCGTCATTCTTCCTCTTCAAAGGAATCGACGGCGAGCCTCGTCCCTTTCACTGGAATTTATAGTTGTCCCTTTAAATTGTCCCTTCACGGCTGTCCCTCGGTTTGCCCCTCGGTTGTCCCTCGATAATGATTAGCGGTGCAGTGTGGTGCACGACCTTTCAGCGGTAACATGGCACGAGGTCGATGGGAGACCACTCGTGGTGGTTCAGTGGCATCTGTGAGGGTTTTGACATCCTTGAGAGGGTGGGAACATTGGCTGCATTATAGGCATGATCGATGCCAGCGTGAGCGTGTGTCGGCCCGACAGTGAAGAAACAGCGACGGAAAACGATGGTGGCGGCAGATTTCGGCAGACGGCGGTCTCGCGTGGTGGCTGATGGTCTCTGATGCTAAAAAATTGGTAGAGGGGCTGTGATTAACAAATTGGCGACGGGAAGCATGAGCGAAAGTGATCCGGAAGCGAGACGCACGGCCATGGCGATGGATAATCGGCACAGCAGATTCGACGGGATAGTGATTTACAACGGGCCACGAGATTTCTGACGGCTGACGTCGCCTTTCCGGTGTGACTTTCGAAGGCGCTTTCCGGCTGTGCAGGCGGCTGCTCGTGATGTTTAACAGGTTCCGATGGCAACAACGCACGATTTCTCGATTGAGAGATTGGCGGATGTTGGGCGCTAGCGGCGCGTGGTCGCCGGTGAACGAGGAACTTGTGGCTTCAGCGTCGGCATGGTGTTTGGTTGCGGCGAACTCGCGACTTCAGCGCTGTGGCGTGAAGCGGCGGCGGTCTCGCAATTTCCCGGCGATGAGATGGTGTCACGTGTGGCTTCACGTTCGTGCCTTCGGCGGCGGGACGTGGAACCGAACCTCGACGACGAGCAGCTCTTGCTGGGTCGCAAATCTGGCTGTATTGACGGTGATTTTACGTGAAGGCAACAGCCAGCCATGAACTCTCCGATCGGAAGGCGAATTTCAGGCGGGTAGGTGCATGATGCGGCGGTTGAGCAGTGGTGAATCGACGGCTCGTTGGTGAGTAGTGAACTCCGGCGGTGGGTTTGCGTTTCCAGTAGCGAGATGGTCCTTCCGGTGGCGGAGCGGGTGCGGCGTTCATCCGATCTGGGTGATGGTGGCTGGTTCGGCGTGAGGGGTTGCGACAGATCCGGTGGACGGTGGCGGTGAATCTGGGCGACGTGTGGTTGCCGGTGGACGATGGACCTCGACAGTAGCAACGAGCACGACGGCGCGGCTGTCGAGGGACCGGCGGAGTGCGTGGCCTCACGTTAGTGCCTCCGGCGGCAGATCGAGGAACCGGTGGCTGATGGGTGCCGAGTGGACGTGGGTAATCATATGTGTAGACGAATCTTGACGGCTAGCAATGCTCGTCCGGGCCGGGTCACGAATTTCCGGCGAAAAGGGCTGCTTCGATCTTGTGAGAGCATGGTGCAGCAGAACTCGATTTTTTCATTTCTGCAGGATTGGGTACTGTATGCGGAGAATTCACGTGAATTTAGTGACCAATTTTGACTTCCAAGTCAATTTTGACTCCTTTGGTCCCTTTAATTAAATTTGGGCCCTTAAAGTTGGGCTTAGATTAAATGCTTGCATGCCACACATCTTCATCATAACTTAGCCCACATCAATTTAATTGCTCACTTTGATTTTTTTTTTTTTTATTTTTTTTTCTCTTCTCTTTGGCTGCAGACACATGCTTGAGGAGAGAGAACCTTCTGGAGAAGACTTAATTACCTACCAATTTTGACCATGGCATTCCAATTTTGACCATGGCACTCAACCAATTCTTTCAATTGAAACAGAAATTTATTCTTGAAGAAGAATTTAATCCTTTTCAATTTCCACTTGCCCACAATCACTATGAGAAAGAATTCTAATTTCCTTTTCACCATTCCAATAATTTGAATTTCTTCATCACATGCGTTCGACCACCCTTTTTCTCCTTGTCAATCCTTTTTTTTTTCTTTTTTCTTTTTATTTTTTTTCACAAACTTGATATGAATGACCCAAATTATGACTAAACTTAGTAGAGTGCTAAGTTGCCTACGTAACTCTCTGCAGAGGATCAAGTCATAACGTAGTTCAAAGGGACATGATCTGATTTTAATTGGGGTGGTGTCGTACACAGTTTATACTCATGCGGGCCAGAAGTGACTATTCTTTAACCATTTTAGACAAAGTAGGATATTTAATGCTTTAACCACTTAAAATATCTGAGTGAGGTGAATTAATAATTTAACCACATATAATTACCTTTGGTGGTCGTCGTACAGAGTTTATACTCGTGCAGACCAGGAGTTCGTCGTACACAGTTTATACTCATGTGGACCAGGAGTAACATGCAGTTTAGGCTCGTGCGCCAAGGAGCGTTGAATTTGAATTTGCTTGACAGTTTATACTCGTGTCAACGAGTGTTCAGCTTTAACTTGCAGACAGTTTATACTCGTGTCAGGGAGTCTTTTGTGGACATTTTTTCACTCGTGTTGAGGAGCATTGTGTGGACATTTTTCTCTCATTGCGAGGAGCATGATATTTTATTTGTTAGATAGTTTATGCTCGTATCAAGGAGCATTGTGTGGACAGTTTTAGCTCATATCAAGGAGCGTGGTATCTTGTAGTCGTTTTACGCGTAATAGCGTTTCAAGAATTTCCCATTTATGAGGCCAATGTTCATATCATCTTCAAATTGTGGAGGGGCATCTTCAGCATCTACTTCCTCCATTTGAGAATCTTCAAGAGCAGTGACATTGTTGTTGGAAGCTACGTTTTCTCTATCATCATTATTATCTTTAGTAAAGACAATTGTCTGCATCTTGGCTTTCAACACTTTTCCACATGATACAGTCAAAATGTTTTGTCTCTTCATGCGAGAGGGAATTCGACTCCGGAGTTTGTTGAAGTTAGGAGACTTGAAATTATTTTTCTTCCCACACTTGTTTCTCTCACAGTGTCCGAGCCTTTCAAAGACACTTCCAAGCCTTTCAAAGACAGAGCTTCTCTTGATTTTTCTTCCACTTTCATCAAACATATCTTTCGTGGATGAAGCTTCTCCCTCGGTGATATAGTTTGTACTTGCTCTTCTAATTACAATGCAGACTGGCTTTTGAGGAATATATCCCAAACCTGGCTTAGCATTTTTGACAGTGTGGCCACTATTTTTCAACATTTTCTGAATGACATCGAGCCCATGTTCTGATGAGTTCTCTTGAGGCAACTTGCTTGTCATCGGTTTTTCTTTCGGCTCATAACCAGCCTTCTTGAGAAGTTTAAAAGCTTGTGGGCTATATGACTTGGCTATTTCCGCTTCAAATGCTTCACCGTGCTCGATCTTTGCTCCTTCAACAGGACATATGAATCCTTTGAGTGGTGGAGAAGAAAGTATACTTGCATCAATTTTTGTTAAAGGTAACATCAACTCTTCCAAGGCCTCAAGCTTCTCTTTGTTCTTTTTGAGAGCGGCGGATGATGTACTTCCTTCACCCTTTATTTGTTTACTGCCCTCATCATTTTATGCTGGGGCTTCTTCATGCTTCACTTCCTTTGTACTCTTGAAGAAATGCTTAGCATCTGCAAAGTAAGCTTCAGCTTCAGTAAATGGCTTGTCATCACCAAATACCCTTTTCACATTATTGCCTTCACTGTACTTGAAGCACTGGTGTAATGTAGAAGGGATCACGCCATTCTCATACAGCCATGGGCGCCCCAAAAGCATGTTGTACGAAGTTTTTGCATCAATGACATGGAAGAGCACCGTTGATTTCATCTCATCAATCATCAAATCAAGAACAATTGTGCCAAGAGTTCTTTGCCCTTCATGGTTGAACCCTTGGATCATCAATCGGCTATGGTTGAGTTCATCCACTGGTATTTCTAACTTCTTCAACATCTTTAAAGACAAGATGTTCACTGCTAAGCCTTCGTCAATAAGTATACGCTTTACTCGCAGCCCTTATGTATAATCAGTTACAAATAGAGGTCGGTTATGAGGTTGTGAACCCAACAACATGTCTTCATCTGTGAAGGTCACCTTCATGGAGTAAGCTTTTTCCTTGTTCTCAACTCGTTCATCTTCACTGCCCTCCTCACTCACCACATGACATGAGCTTTCATCATGAACTTCTTTTAAGGAAGTGAAGTTTGTGGCTGCTTCATCCTCCAACACAATTTTCCCTTCCTTGGCCAGCTGCATGATCTTTTCCTTGAAGATGAAACAATCATGAATGGGATGATCCACCAATCTATGGTATTTGCAATATTTTGGGTCATTAATTCGATTGGCTTTCTCTGGGAGCTTCATCTCTGGGAGTTCGATGAGTTTGTCTTTTATCAGATCATCGAATATTCCAGAAACATCAGAGTTCAGAAATGGATATTCTTTTTCTTGCATCTCCTTCAGGCTTAATCTTCTTTGCCCCCACTCTTGAGTAACTTGTTTCCTTTTGTCTTTCTTGTCATCTCCATTCTTTCCAACCTTGACAATAACGGCGTTTATGGCCATTGATTCTCTATTGGAATTTGTGGCATACGACTTGCCACCTTTCTTGATTTCCTGTCTATCACTGGACTTATAGGAACCCGACACTGGTGAGTGCTTGATTTCACTGGTAGCCATGCTCAATTCCATGTCATGAGCTCTTGTAGCCCATTCTTCAAAAGTCTTTGGTTGAATCCCTTTGAGTATGTAGAGTGAACTCCTCTCCATCCCTTGGATGCACATTTCGATAGCAGACTCTCTGGATAATCGGTCTTGCAGTTTAAACTCAAATTTCTTCATCGATTGATATAATCAATCACATGCTCTTCCTTCAATTGGCGAGTATTAGTTAGCTCAGTCATGCTAACGGTTCTACTCGTACTGTAGAAATGATTAAGAAATTCATACTCCATTTACGCCCAACTGTCAATGGATCCAGGCTGCAAGTCGATATACCAGTCAAAGGCATTTCTTTTGAGAGAGCGAACAAATTGCCTCACCATATGGTCTTCATAAGTACCAGCGTCATTGCATGTCTCAATGAAGTGTGCCACATGTTGTCTTGGGTTTCTCTTGCCATCAAATTGTTGGAATTTGGGAGGCTGATAACCAGTTGACATCTTTAAGTTGTTCTATAATATCCTAGCTCAACTAGATTTATTTTAGAAAGCCCAAAACCTATTTATTTATTTTTATAGCCCAAAAGGCCAGCCCTAACTTAGCCCAACTAGATTTATTTTAGAAAGCCAAAAACCTATTTATTTATTTTTATAGCCCAAAAGCCCAGCCCTAACTTAGCCCAACTAGATTTATTTTAGAAAGCCCAAAACCTATTTATTTATTTTTATAGCCCAAAAGGCCAGCCCAATTAAGCCCAACTAGATTTTTTTTAGAAAGCCCAAACTTATTTATTTATTTATTTTGTGGCCCAAAGTTTCAGCCCACTTAAATGCCTGATATATAATTATAAAGGCTAAAGTTAAAAAAAAAGAGAGAAGAACGGGAGAAGAAAAGCAAAAGAGGGGAAAGAAGAGAGTGAAGAGGAGAAACCCTTGTTGATCAAATTCTGCCTTACAACCCTCATCCTAGGTGGTTTCTAAGTTGTTTTGAGGTAAGTGGTGTGTGAATTAAGCTTCCTTCTTCCATGATTTTGTAATTTTATGGGGTTTTTCTTTTTGGTATGTGGGTAATTTGCAGACTGTTCGAACTGATTTTGACATAGCTATTACCCTTGAAAGTTTGCAAACTTAATTTCTGTACATAGCTGAACTCGTTAGCTTTCCGTAGCCACTTGAAACGCCTCAATCCGATTATTCTACAATTAGTTATGATTTTTCTCGTAAACTGCCGCTAGCTGGAAAATTTTAGAATTTTTATGTCGAATTCAAACTTATTTTCTATCGTTTCGTTTAGTTAATGTATTGAAACGGGTTATGTGGGATTGGGAACTGATGTTAAGGAGTTACATACCATTTTTATTTAATATCGACTCGTTCGAACTCGATTAGGATTTGTTTTTAGCAATGAAAGGGATGTTACCGCTAATAGTTAGTTATATTTAATTTGTCTTTAATTGCTCATCTCCTTTCTAGGTAAAGAACCATCGACGAAGGGCAAGGGACCGACTTCAGATTCCAGAGAGAGTTAATCACTTCCTTGTGAGTTGATAATTCGGGAACGCCTTCTCTTGTGGGAAGTGTGGATCCTCGATAAATGTGCATTTGTTTTAGTTTTAGTTAATTGATAAGAAAATTATTTGGTATTATGTTATGTGGTAAGAGCCTGATTGGCTCGATTGCTCTGGTTAGAGTCATGTTAGCCATTTTATGAGTATTATTGATTTCTGGTTATTCTTGTGTGCCAATTAAGACTCTAACTTGAGTCGTTATTCATCTTATGATGCACATGCATATGTATGCCTGGTACCAAGGTTAAGTAGCCCGAATTGGTCACGGTTCGGGTGAGTTGGAGCGACATTGATTAAGTAGCCCGAATTGTCGCGGTTCGGGTGAGTTAGAGTGACAACCAAGTTGCCCGTGATTGGCAAACCTGGGTGAGTTAGATCTAACGGGGCACCTGTCCATTTGCCAAATACTGATACTCTGGAGGGTGATCGTTAGATGGATCAGTCTATTATAGGCTCAGTCAACGTCACCGGTGTGGGACATGCATGTCATATATGTTTATATCTTTGATCATTTCAAGTATTCACGTCGATATTGAATTGTGAACTTTAGCACTTGGCGTATTGAGAAAGAATATTAATGTGCATTTTATCTAGAGTAACGGTGACGGGCTTGGACTGTCTCTCGACGGAGAGCTCAGTTCGAGGAGGATATTGACTACCCACTCGTCTTTTATGTGATAACATGTTGTTTGAACTAATTATGTTATTCGTAAATGTGCACTAAGGTTTTTATTTTCATTAATATGTATACTGAGTGAGAAATAGTTATTGTGGGACGAAATGTGGGATTTTATGTTATGAACCGCGAGTGGAATACATGCTTCGTATAAGGGTCGGGGTGACCAGCTTATCACCTCACTGAGCTATGGTTTTGCTCACCCCCATCATTCTTTCCTTTTCAGACTATTGATATCGTTTTGGTTGGAGGTTTTCCTATCGTTTGCTCGTCATCCAATCCGTGTTTAGGGTACTTTTTCTTTTATGTAAATTGACGGATTCATTTGCGAGATTGTATAGTTTATATTTGGTGACCCCTTGATGTTCTTTTTGTACCTTCGCGATGTTATATCGTTCATGTATATTTTCTTTAAACTAAGTTACACCGTTGTATTTTGTACCTTTGTAAATCCTTGTTGATACTTTTTGAGATGATGTCCTCGGGTTGTACCCGTTGTTATCAGTTGTTCAGCTCTACAGGTACTTGATAGCAAGCCTTACGTTTTCTATAAACTTTGTGGAGTGGAGTGCACCCATTCTGCGAAATTTATGGTTAACGTGGCGGTTGTCGCGTTCTGTCTGGGGTCGGAGCGTGACATGTTCACTCTTTTTGTGTATGGCTTGACATAAGTGACGGTAGGCTTGGAAGTCTCCTCAAACCTTTCTTTTATAGTTCCAAGTATAATATCCTTGAGTTGATCAACTTGGAGCATTCCATCAGCCGAAAGTTGCACTCCCCTTTCAGTTTGCTCTTTTTAAGTAGTTTGGTGTCTTGTGAACTCTTTCACCTCACTTTCGTCCACAACTCCTTTCCCGTTTGCATAGCTAGTCTCCGCAATGTCTCTTTTTTCCATCAATTGAGAGATCTTTGTATCTTAAGCTTCTATGTATTTTGTGAGCCCTTCGATAACTTTCATCATATTTGCTAGTTGCTCCTCAATAGTTGTAGTGCCTGCCATTATTACTGGAGCTGCACTTGAATCAGACGAAGAACTTGAAGATGAATGAGGGTGTGAGCATGCAGAGTCTTCATCACTATCCTCCTTCATGGGTGGTTGTTTTCTCGAAGCCATTTCGACCGAAGAGTTGGATCCAGAGGAGGCCTCCGACTGAGCTTTCTTTGACATACTCCTTGTGACAACAGCAACTTACTCATTCAATGAATCGGAGAGCTTGGAAGCAGCAGTCCTTCCCACTGTGATCTTAATAGGAGCCATGTTTTATTTTTCAAGCTTGTAGAGAGAAGAGATGAGAGGTAGAGACCTTCCCACCGGACGTGCCAAAATTTGTAACAACAAATTTTGTATTTATAATAAAATAAATACAAAAGAATTACAATAATAATCCAATTGGATTGGACTTGATAATTAAGGAAACAATCTCTATCTATCCTCTGATTCTTCTCTCGAACCAATTTGGCTTGACTTTGACTTGTGTGTTGACCGCGCTGACTGTGTTGACTGTGCTGACTGTATTGACCGCGTTAACTTTGTGTGTTGAGTCGGATCTTCAGTTGAAGCCTGTCTGAGCTCGAATTTTGGACTTTGTAACGTTTATCCAGAGACGTCGAGCTTTGTTTGGATTAAACGTGTTTGATGTGAAAACACTCGATCTGGGGGGCTTAACACTTTTATCCCGGGTCGTATGTCGTTCTTGCCTTGAAGAACACTTGAAGAACTTAGTGTATGAAGAACACTCGATCTAGGGGCTTAACACCTTAATCCTGGGTCGTATATCGTCCTTGACTTAAAGAATACTGAAGAACTCAACGTGCTTGCTATGAGAAACACTCGATCTAGGGGCTTAACACCTTAATCCCAGGTCGTATATCGTTCTTTGCCTTGAAGATCTTGAGGAGCGTTGCTCGTGTTTCAATCTCTTCAGAGTGTCTGTGTCTTCATATGCTTCAGTGTGTCAAATGAATGAAAGAGAACCCTTTTATATAGATGAGAGGTGAAGACCCCCTCATAAATGTCTTGCATTCTGATTGGTCCACTCTATTTGGGCCATATCCTGCGGGCTTTGGCCTCCGCTTGTTTGGACTGTAACCATGCCTATTTTCTTTGGGTCTGGTTTAATTTGTATTGGGCTTGTTTGACTTAAGTCAGGCCTCATTTGACTTGGTCAGACCTCATTTAATTTAAGCCCCATTTAATTTGTTGGGCTCAAATTATTTATTAATTTACTTTAGGAATTAATTTGTTTAAATTTCAAAATAAATTAATATTTAATTAATAAAATCCACGTGTCACCATTAAATTGGTCCTTAAATTTTAACTGCTTACACAAATATTTACAACACTAATGTATTAACAGCAACAACTGATTTAACAGTACAAATGTTATTGAATAATTTACTTGAACTACATCACACTGACCAAAATGTATATCTAAACATTTTGAATGGGATGTAATACATTTTTTATTCGTTGTTATGAAAAGAATGATTGTTCGATTGATTTAACGAGTACATCGGGTCCAGATTTGGAAGGTATTATATATTACTTCATAATATTATTATATAGATTTTATTTCAATGACAACATGAATATTTCTTTATTGAAATATAGGTCGATCATTTCATCAACTGAAAAGAAAATTTCATCATCTGACATATCTACGTCTAGAATGGTAAATATTACAATTTATTATAAGTGACGTTGATGTATAACTAAGTCCATATATATTGTATAACCAATCTTATTGGAAATTATAGTGTAATACATTTCAAACATTCTTTTCTAAGATATTTCGTCTTTGCACATTGTGGATAAATGTAAAAATTGGTCAATTGCCGAGTTTAACTCAAATTAACATCTTCGAACATTTGATTGAAACGTAATGGAAGGAGAGGAATGAGTTTTATGTTTACAATTATTTTAAAAATTTCTCGAGTGGCGTATGTATTTGTCCGGGCACCTTAATCAGGTTTACCATAATCCAATATAATATGTTAAGATTTTATGTAATTCGTAGCTCAACAAATTTCAATCTTTTTTTTAATATATGCACTCCTATCTATAATTTTATCATGTTAAATTGTGTTTACGTTTCATTGCTCATTTGAGTTAATTATATTTTTGCTGGTGCACTATCAACTTTTTATTAATCATATATCACATTTGATTGAAAAAATTATCACTTTGTACTCATCATATAAAGTGTTCATGCATGAAATAGTTCAATTGATAATTATCACTTTTCTTTAAACAATATTACTTTTAATTAAAAAGATTATCACACTTTAATGACTTTTCAATTGAATTAATATCACTTTTCTTTAATAATATATCACTATTTATAAAAACGTAATTAGTAATACTTTTTATATGTCTTATGAAATGTTTACGAATTATATTTAGTTGTACATTTTCTTCTTTTACAATCACTTCTATATTTAAAACTATAATTTTCAATTATTCATGAAATGACTTAATCACTATTATCACTTTTCATTAATTCAGTATCACTTTTATTAATGATGTTATTACTTTTTATCCGTCTCACATAAGTCTTAGCTTAATTTAATTAATCTATGTTATCACTTTTTATTTTTATTTGTAATATTAATGCATGAAATGATTCAAATAATTGTTATCACTTTTCCTTTATAATGTATCACTTTTTCATAAAAAAATTTGCTATCACTTGTTATATGTTTTAGGAATTGTTTATTAAATAATTATTGTTCAATGATATTTTTATCACACTTTTTTTTATTATATATCACTTTTTATTAAAAGGCAAAGACTTGTGTGAGACCGTCTCACTTAAGGACTTACGTGAGACGGTCAGAAAGTGATAGCTTGTATACTGAAATATGATAATAAATTGATGAAAAATGATAATGTTATTTCATGAACAATTTATAGTATAAATGAAGAGTGATAACATTTTATAGTGAAAGTGATAAAATTTTATAGCGAAAATTATAACTATTTAAAAAAGTATAAATTAGTCTCACGTGAGACGGTCTCACGCAAGACTACCCTTATTAAAAATATTACTTTTTATTTCTTTTAAAAATTAATATGTACTCAATAAATTACTGGTATTTTAATAACATATTTAGGGATGTCAATTTGGGCTCGGCCCGCGGGTACCTGCCCCACCCCGCGTGATTTGGGCGCGCTCTAGACTCGTCCCGTAATGTAAATGGGGCGGACCGTCCCGGGTCTGTTTAGAAACGGGTCCGGTCCGGGTCTCATTCTAGACCCGCGGGTACTAGATCTGTGCACACACATTTATATATATATATATATATATATATATATATAATATGTTATTTATATTTTATTTATTATTTAAAGTTATTTTTTAGAATATTTCCCATTTTCACTCTCACTACTACTACTATTATTATTATTATTAGAAATAATTACTAATAGGTACACACTTTGTACCCCTAATTACTACTAGATACATTGATTTAAAATAATTACTA
This sequence comes from Pogostemon cablin, assembly GCA_023678885.1. Classification (NCBI taxonomy): domain Eukaryota; kingdom Viridiplantae; phylum Streptophyta; class Magnoliopsida; order Lamiales; family Lamiaceae; genus Pogostemon; species Pogostemon cablin. Next base: position 13,199,550 of record CM042984.1, read on the forward strand.
TCACATACAAAATATTTAAGTAAAATACCAAATATAACCCTAAATTCATACACTTTTAAACCACAAACCCTAAACTCCCACCCACCGCCGCCGACGCCGGACCGCCTGAAACGCCGCCGCTGCCAGAAATCTGACCTCGCCAGAGCTTTGGCGGCCGATCATCGGAGCACTACCGGATAGCCGGAAAAGCTGTTGGACCGCCACCGCCGCCGGAGCTCTGCCAGAGCACCGCCGGACCACCACACTTTTTTGCTGCATATACTTTTTTTTATTGCACACACTTTGTTGTACACGAACTTTTTCTGTACATAATATTTATGTGCAGCACATTGTAGGGGTAATATTGGAATATCACTATATATTTTTGTAGTTAGTAGTAATATTTTTGTATGTTTGTATCTCATAGTAATTTAGGATTTTTTGTGTACCTAGTAGTATTCCTCCGTTATTATTATTATTATTTATTTTTTTATTCTTATTATTATCATCATCTAAAATTGTGGTTGTTTGTAAAATTTGGTGATTAGGAATAAGGAATGATAAGTTGTGACAACAATTAACTCTTGTAAACTAAGTGTCTAATTAGTAATTATATTAAAAATGGTAAGTCACGAGCATTCACGTATAAAAAATTGAAGTTTCAAAAGGAAAAAAAAACAGGATGGGGCGGGTCCGACCCGCCCCGTACGGGTCTGGATCCATATACTAAGACCCGTACGGGTCACGGGACGGGTCCGGGGTGGGTAATTTATTGAAAGGACAGGGTCTGGGTAGTTAACTACCTGGCCTGACCTGACCCGTTGACATCCCTAAACATATTGTTATTTAAACTAAAAATGGAAACATTAATTAACAAAAATGATAATTAAAAATAAAAAGGGTTACATGAGCTGCGTCCTTGTAATGCATAATTAAGAAGCATGATTTGTATAATGGATGATTAACGAAGAATTTACTGGTATTTGCACAAAGATTGTCAGCGTCTTTTTTATTTAATATTAAAGGTAAATGGGTTAAACGGAAAATCGTTTCACATAATAAAATCCGTGAGACGGTTTCACACAAGTTTTTGTCTTAATAAAAAGGAGGTATGTATTTAAGAGACCCTAAATTTTACTATTTTATACATGACCGTCATAATATGTGATGACCCGGGTATAAGATTAGATTTTGTATACTCAGTTGCAACGAATATCAACTCTTAAGAATTTGACTAACAATAAATATATTATACATTTAATAAATGTATATTATTCTCATAATCGGTTTTTTTTTATAATAAAAGAGAGTGTCTAAAAAAATAAAGAAAAGAAAAGAAAAATATGTTGTCTAATCATTCCTTTTGATTTTTCAAAATTTCTTTTAAATATTACACCTTGTTTATACTTCTTCAATCTGGTGATGTCGACATGCCCTCGCATGAAATTGAAACAGCTTGGGCTTAATTCAAGTATATGGGCAAAAAGGGAAGATCATTGGTTGCGAGTAAATTGTTATACCCATTTCAATTCAATTCAATCCTTGGTAGAAGCGATTTGATATCCAATCTCCAATTCCTTATTGGAGAAATTCTTCAAGAACCCCGCTCCACTGCGCGCCCCCAATCTCTCTTCATTTCTTTCAATCAGGCACTCTCTTTCTCTCTTCTCTGATTGAATAAATTCTTCAAGAAACCTACTCAATATCTATTTAGCCTCTTGATTGATCGAAAATTAAAATCTTGAAAATTGGAATTCGCTTTTATATTTTGGATTCGTTATGTGGTCTATGGTGAAATATGTTCGAAACTCATGGCCTTTCTCCACTTTTATATTGAGTGACTTGAGGGCGTCCGATAGGATCGTTACTAGATTATCGATTCTGAAGAGTACCAAGCATTTTGTTTATGCGATTCGGGTGCCCGAATCTCAAGCTATGATTTATGTGCTTTCTGTTCAAAATTTATCCAAAAGGTCAGCTTTAGATATCGAGTGTTTGATCAGATCGGTTAAACCTGAAGCAGTGGTTGTTCATGTGGGGAAATTGAATGAGTCGGAGATGAGTGTATTGAGTGGTGATGGTGTTGGTAATGGTGTTCCAACATCTATTTTAGGGGTGTTGAAAAAGTTTTTTCATATATTTTTTCACATATATAAATATATATGAATTTTTTTCTTTCATCCATACTAATCCCATATGAATTTGCTCAATATTATCACCGGAACGTAACTAAGAAAATTACTCTGGTTGATATTCATCATCAATCTTGGAATGTTTCCATTGAGTCTAAGAATGATTATTTATATTTCAGTAATGGGTTGTCTAATTTTTTAAAATCATTTAATTTATTGTTTGGCGAACTTATAGCATTTAAGTATAGTTAAATCGACGTTGTTATTTAGAATATATTGTGTTTCTTGATTAATTAAGTCTGCAAATCTTCCGGCTTCAATTTCTGGTATTTTTTATACAAACTTTATACACTATAATATTCCATATTATTTTTGTTTTAAAACTTCATATTGCACTTTATAGGCTTTGGTGATGTTGAATGCAGTTTTGAGTATTTCTTTTTGAAAAATACGCCCAACTTGTTATGTACAATTCAATATACCTAGAGCCTATGTTGTATAGTAAGTCAATATATTAATATAATAATGCAGTTTCAATTATGTATAGTTTTATTTGTGGGTCTCTTTTTTCTTTTTGCAAGTTTTTCTGGATCAATATAAAACTAAATCTTTCAAACTAATTACCTTCAAATTTTATAAATCAAAAATTTGCAACACTCATATATTAACAGTAACAACTGATTTAACCGTACAAATGTTATTGACTAATTTACTTGAACTACATCACATTGACCAAAATGTATATCTAAACATTTAAATGGGATGTTATACATTTCTTATTCGTTGTTATGAGAAGAATCGTTGTTCGATTGATTTAACGAGTACATCAGGTCTAGATGCGGAAGGTATTATATATTACTTTATAATATATTATATTGAATTTATTTCAATGACGACATGAATAATTCTTTATTGAAAAATAGGTCGATCATTTCATCAACTCAATCCATATTTTGAAAAGAGAATTTCATCATCAGACATATCTACGTCTAGAATGATAAATATTACATTTTAATACATTGACGTTGATGTATGAGTAAGTCCATGTGTATTGTATAACCATTCTTATTTGAAATTATTGTGAATATATTTCAAACATTCTTTTCTGTGCATTTTAACAAAAAATAACATATTATATTCTAATTTTACTTTGTATCTATAACAGATTATTCCTTAGATATTTTGGTCATTGCACATCGTGGATAATGTAAAAATTGGTCAATTGCCGAGTTGAATTTCAAATTCACATCTTCGAATGTTTGATTGAAACGTAATGGAAGGAGAGGAAGGAGTATTATGTTTACAAGTGATTTTAAAAATTTCTCGAGTGGCGTATGTATTTGTCCGGGCACTTACTCAGGTTTACCATAATCCAATATAATATGTTAAGATTTTATGTAATCGTAGCTTAACAAATTTCAATCTTTTTTTTAATATATGCACTCCTATCTATAATTGTATAATGTTAAAGTGTGTTTACGTTTCATTGCTCATTTGAGTTCAACTTTTTATTTATATATATATATATATATATTAATTATAGTAATATTATATATAGAAAGCAAGGAATAGAATGGGCAATACCATGGGGGTGGGAGGAATGCTCATTCCTTAAAATGAGGAATACACATTCATTATGGAATCGGGATTCCTTATCATAAATTATACCAATTGTAGGAATGAGAATAGAATTAGGAATAATGATTCAATTCCATTCTCATTCCCGCATACTAATCATGCCCTAAGGGTGTTTGGTTTGTTTAAAGGAATGAGATTCGGAATAAGAATGATGGCATTGAGGAATGAGAAAGGGTTTGTTCTTTAAAATTATATTGTTTGGTTGTAAATGGGAATAACTATCATTACTATTGATTTTGTTTGGATTGTTTCTAAATTCTTTGAGAATGGAATAAATATAATATTTTTTTTAAGAATTTTTTAATAAAATTTTAATTTTTTATTTAGAATAATTTATAAATTTAAAAAATAAAAAATAATTTTAAAAGAAAAAAAGAAAAAATTAAAGTGGGTGGAGTAAGGGTTGGAATGATAATCATTTCTCCCAAAATCGTGAGAATGAGGATTCCCACCATTTAAGAAATCAATTCACTGTACAATGGAATGATCCTCATACTCCAAACATGTATATCCATTCCATTACAATTCCTCCTCTTCTAAAGTACTTATCCAAACACCCCCTAAGATATAATAAATTTCAAAAGTACCAAGATATAATAAATTTAAAAAATTTAGCGTGTCTGAGCATAAGAATTTAATGTCACCACAATCTTAATTTAGTAGCACTATTCCTAAATTCAAAATTTTAATATACAGCTTACAAAATATTGTAATAATTAATTAACATAGAATCTTTATGTTATAGACTACAATAATGATTATTGTGAATGTTTGAAATATATATAATTACAAAAATTATAAATATGTTAATAATTTTCTGTTTATAAATAATATTTATTAAAAATCACGGTATTAAATTATTTCATTAAAATAAAATATTAAATCATTTAAAATCTAAATAAAAAATAATATTTTTATATACTCATTTAGTAATAAAATGTAAAATTAAATTCTTAAAATTTTTAATATAAATGTATATAATTATTTCGATGTTTATTCAAAATAAAAATCAGTAAATTATATATATAAATTAGTATTGTTAATTAAATAGAATATATACATGTAAATATAAATATAAATATAAGTTTTTATACATAATTTAATATTTTTAATATATATATATATTTATTTTTATTTTATTTTAGTTTTTATTTATATTTTAAAAATAATATAATATTTTTTATATTATTAAAATATATAAAATCTACATTAAGTTTATTTGAGTGAATGGTGAAATATATTAGTATATTAATATAATATAATGCATATATATGTGATTCCATTAATTTCTCATATATAACATTTTAAAATATATGGAATAATTGTATGAGATTTTGACCACGTGTAATTCAGTAACCGTTACCACATAATTTTGTCATATTAATTGATAACTCACGCTGTAACTCAAGAACCATGTCAACTTACCATGCCAACTTACGTAGTAATTTTGTCATATGGACTATTATTATTTAATTTACTATCTTATTTAATTTTTTTAATTTCAATATATTAAATCAAATACTGTCTATATTAGGAAAACTTATGGTTCTTTCTGATCAATACATATATCATAATTGAAATGATCACGATTTCGTTTAACATATAATAAAATATATGAATATATATTTGTTAAAAATATATGATATTTATTAAATATAGATCGTAAATTAAATAATAATAATCCATATGACAAAATTACACCGTGAGTTGGCATGAAATATACTTCAAATCAGATCCCACATTAACTATACATTGGGATTATTAAAATGATTGACTATGATATGTTTTTAACAAATATAGATTCATATATTTTATTATATGTTAAACTGAAGTCCTGATCATTTCAATTATGGGATGAAGTAAAGGTTTTGAAGCTGATAAAGAATATGAGGCTAATGAATATGCCAAACAATGCTGACACAGATGAAATTACGAATTTTGCAGAGTGGGTAGAAAAAATTGGTGATGGAGCTGTTGGTTGCTGCACCGATTATGGAACAGATGTCACTATACCTGACGACATTCTGCTGTAGTATGATGATGATGCATTTGGAGCTATTGTAGAAAGCACATATCTTAATTTTGTTAAAGTAATGGATGATCCCAAATACTTACAAGATAGAGCAATTCTTGCACCAACCTTTGATGTGGTCGACTTTGTCAACGACTACATGATAGGAATGAACGGTAATTCATTGAAAACATACTTGAGCTCCGATTCAGCATGCAAGTCTGATGATGCAAATGTGGACATTCTCGTAGACGTTCACACACCTGAATTCTTAAATACTCTAAAGTGCTCTGGAGTCCCAAATCATCAGCTGGACATAAAGGTGAGAACTCATGTGATGCTTATTAGTAACATTGACCACTCCAGAGCATTGTGTAATGGTACAAGGTTGTTAATTTTAAAATTGGGTGACCACGTACTTCAAGCAAGAATGTTGTTCGGGAATAAATGCAGGTGACTTAATGTTAATACCAAGGCTTACACTGACACCAATCGGACATTAGATTACCTTTCATGTTCCAACGAAGATAATTCCCGTTGATTGTTTCGTATGCAATGATAATTAATAAGAGTCAAGGTCAATCGTTGGGCACCGTGGGCTATTCTTGAGAAAATCGGTATTCAATCATGGACAATTGTATGTGGCAATATAGAGATCAACAAGCAAAAAAGGTTTAAAAATTCTTTAGAATAGACGGAGGGAGAAAATAACTCAATCTGCAAGAATTATCTTTTTAGAGAGGTGTTTAAAAATGTGTGAGATGTTTATACGTTAATTTTTCAATTTATGATAGTTTTTCCTTGATTTTTTTTACATTCGTTCGTTCTGTTTGTGTTAATTCAATAAAATAATTGTTAATGATATACCTTACGTTTGAAAAATCTATTCCCGTGTAATGCACGGGTTTGTTTACTAGTTAGACTAAAAGTCCATATTTAACAAACTATTTTTCCTAAAATTTTAGGATGTTACAGTTTGGTATAAGAGTCATATGGTTCAGTATACAAAAAAATATGCATAAATCATAAATGAAATTTCTGCATAATAATTTTGTATAATAGTGTGTAAATTTCTGCATATATGTATTTTAATTTTCAGCAAATAAAAATGTACCATGACTTATTAAATTTGCATACATTGAACTACATTTCCACCCTTCTGAATCTACGTCAACTCGAAGAGGTATATATTTTAATTACGAAGTGTTATATTATAGCAAAGACTTATTTATTTTTCTATGAATGATATAGATTACTCCCCTTATCTACCTTATCGATGAACATAAGACATTAGAATTATATAGAAGCTGACCGCCGACCTATATTTTGAATATGAAAGAGTTTTATGTCATTTTGGGAATCTATTAGCTTAATAAGTATCACGCAATGACAATGTACATGATTATTCTAAATTAAATCGGCTTTTTATTAAGAGTTAATAACCTTACCAATGATTGAGGATTTATTTGGACAATTGAGAGGAGCCATTACTTTCTTTAAGATTGACTTAAGGTAGAGAAACCGCCATTATAAATTTAATGAATCAAGGATTCCATCTATTCTTATATTAAGTTGGTATAGCATTTGACATAACCAAGGAATAAGAATACAAATTATGTTATTAGCCGCATTACCAGTGAAGTCAACTTTGAGAAAAAGGATATAAGAGCAACAAGTCACTTATATCAAGGTCATGTGAAGTTGTCATAGCAGAGAATGTGCAACATGGGAAAGAGAAGATGAAACTCGAACAAAGTATTTGGAATTCTTTACACTAGGTATGTTGCTATATTTCGAGGAAAAAATAAAATTTTTGGAAGGTATAATATAATAGCTAACCCTTATTTGCTAAGGAATTAGGGATAGATTTGCACATAATTGACAATACTTAAGGTATTGATTTGATTTGGTTAAAAATTCAAAAAATAAACCTTTCAATAGTAACCTTGAACCTAGACACACTTCCTAACCCGTTCCATTCTGGCACATGTGGCTATAGTTAAGGATTGATTTGGAGGAATTTTAGCCACTGATGAGAGTAATAATCCATGTATTTTGAGCTTCGATTTGAGTGAAAATTGAGTACGATTTGGTCTATTATCTAGACAAATCGGGATGTTTACGAAAAATCCAAAAATCAGATGCTACTGAGGTTATTTGATTATATTTATATAGGAAAACATGTCAGAAGTGCTCGAAATTGGAAAATATATTTTCGAGGCGTAGCTCGACCATGGAAGCGTAGCTCGACCAAGCTCAGTCTTGTCGAGCTACACAAGGGTAGTTGAGCTGGCTGCATTCGGTTTACAGGAGTGCTGTTCGGCCAAGATCTTGTAGCTCGACCAAGATCAATTTGGTCGAGCTACAACAGTTAAGTCGAGCTGGGCGTGAAGATGAAGTTTCAGTTTACAGACAGGCAGCTCGACCAAGGGGGTCCAGCTCGACCAATACCAATCTGGTCGAGCTGGGACATGTCTGCGCCGAAACATAAGGATTTCACCTCCAGTGCATACATGTGTGTGTTTTCCATAAAAAGCCCAGTAAAGGTCCATGAGGATAGCTTAAAAGTATAAAAAGGGATGCAGATCACATCGAAAAGAGAGTTAGATTCCACATCCATCCGACACCACATCCAAACCCTAACTCCATCCTACGGAGCTGTAGAGAGATTCATGCAGCGAATCAAGTGAGAACCAAGTGAAGATTCAAGACGGAGCGAGATGCGACGGCGCCCATATCTAGGGTTTACTTTGCAACTTAATCTTTCTTGTAATTTTCAAGACTATGTGTAAGATCTATCCCAAAACCATGAACGTTTTTCGAAGCAACATGTGCTAGAACCACTTTGGTAATTCTAGGGTTTATGAAGATTTTACTAGTTAATTGAACTTCCGTGTGTATACTCCGTACAACACTACTTGTGGATTTATTTTATATAAGACTATGCATTTTTAATTCATACTCAGAGTTGTTTTGTGCATCGTTAACTGTTATATAGAGTCTGAATATATATTTTGGTTATTGATTAAGCGCGTTCACTGCTGAGCAGAATTTCATGTTATGATTCTAAGTGAGGGGACTCCAAAGATTCATTAGAACTATCTTATATGAATACTTATTAATTGAATTGAATTCGGGTTAGTAAGTAGGATAAAGAGGATAATTTCATAGTACCTATAAAGGGAGATCATATCGGGTTAAAGTACTTAGTGCATGGGAAATAATTGATACTGATAGTACCTAGAATGGGGGGTGAAATTATGTTCTTGCTCCGAGGTAATTCACACGCGTTACACGCTTGTCTGCTTGTGTCTATAGAATAGATTCGCATGGCTTAGTGATGCGTCCATATTCCACAAGGCTGAGTCGAACAATAAATATATGGAAGGGAGATTAATTAGTGAAACTGGATGGCTCGAAGAGCTACCTAACTTCTCACTTGTTCAACTCTCGATTATTCTCTATTGTCTTTATGTTATTTGTTCTTTATTTATTCTATTTATTAGTTTGATAATATTTCTCAAATTAAATTGCCAAATAATAGCTTTAATTAATTTAGATAATAATAAATTGATAACCAACTGTCCTTTGGGTTTGATATTATAACTTGGACGCTTGCCTAAGCTACAGTTATATTCTTCGTACTTGGGGATTAATTATGTGTTGAGAAAGCTCCCATCAAGTTTCTGGCACCGTTGATGGAGACGGTTGTCCTTATCAATTTTATTATTTCTAGTTTAATTGAAACTACTCCATACTTGTCTTTAATTTCTAACGTTTAATTTTTCTTAGGTGTATGCACACTAGGTCGAAGGGAGCAACACTAGAACCTTTTGATCCAGAAATTAGAGCATCGTTAAGGAAGAAGAAGGCAAGCAAAAAGAGGAATAAGAACTTGGAAACAACTGAGACTCTTGATCTAGGAGTTGAAGTTGAAGTATCAAACTCGGAACTGATTGAAGCTGCAACCGGAGACAAATCGGAAGCAGAAGCAGTTAACATGGCCGCCGCAGAGAGGTCAAATCAGGATAATATTGCCATCCGTGAAGCCTTTAAGAACAATGGAAGGGGTAACTTGGGGCTATTAGGAGTGTGAGGAGCAGATGCGAATTTTGATCTTCACCCCGTTCTTATCAACGTGATCGAGAGGAACCCTTTCTCTGGGGGAAGTTTTGAAGATCCTCAACAACATCTAAATAAATTCCTTAACTATGCAAGTACACAAAAGAGTGCAGGAGATAATGAAGATGAAAGGCGGATCGTTTTGTTTAAATTCTCGCTTACTTAAAGAGCGAGAGATTGGTATGACACTCTTAATGTTGGTGATTGCACTACATGGGACCAGCTGAAGATGAAATTCCTGGAGATTAATTGTGTGTTGAGAAAACGCCCATCAGCAACCTTCCTTATGTTGGATTGTATACTAAAAGTCTAGATTTAGTATGAACAATGTTATAATAATTTATTTGAAATGAGAATCATATAATCAAATGATTGTGTCTTATATTTATTTATATGCACGATGCAATAGTCCACTTACTTTATACTGTAGATAATATGTTATGCGACAACACACGGAAGATCATATATATTATCGGTTTCCTTATAAAGTATAAATAGATGCTCACAACCGAGATAGATGGGGACTCTCTATCGGGATGGTTGTAGTGTGGTTTGGTATTAGCTTGTCTTGGCTATAGAATTACATTAGTGCACTTTGCGTGTATTAAGCAGGACCGCTTGAGATCGTTCAACTTATACTGATTTATAGGAGAACTTGATTTAGTTATTATGGATGTTCGTGCTCTTAATCCCTATACAATAACCTCGACACATAAGGCAGTATGTATTTCTTTGATTCATCAATCGGTGAGATTTACATGTAATTAAATCAACAAACTAGGTGAGTTGGGAAATAGTGTTATCTCTATGGTGTGCTGTTGATTGTAGAAGAAATCCATGTCCGACATAGATTGATGATGTCCCCTTGAGGAGCTCATAAGGATTATCATGTAAACCCTGCAGGTGGATTTATTCTGGCATGATAATGAGGTTCAGTGGTACTACTCTCAGATGAGATATTAATTAATGGAGTTGTCAGTAACTTAATTAATTAATGGACATTGTATATCTTAAACATGGGGAGACTGTCGGGCTCATAATAAGAAGGAGCCCATAAAGTAATTATAGGATTAGAACGGTAGTGCAGTAATAATAATTTAGTTGTATATATTATTATTATTGCATTTAAGTATAAACTTTGGGCTAAGCTTGGATACCTAAGTCCAATGGAGACCCAACTCTAATTTTTCCTCCTGGTCCCTGTTGTAGCCTGTATATAAGTCATCTCAACTGTTCTAACCCTAAGTGAGACACGCCTAACACGTGAAGAGGGTAGATGGAATAGCAGATTGAGAAGATCTTGAGGATCGTCGCCCACACGACGTCGAGATTGGACTTGGGAATATAGCAGAAGACCGGAAGGTTGTTTGCTGCTGCTGTCCGCCAACTTGAACAACTTTTATAAAATCTTACAAAGCTCAGAATTCAACATGTAATATACTGACGGAAAGCAACGGAAGAAAGGATCATTTTGGCAATAGATCACTCAAATCCAAGATCAGATGAAAGAGTTATGCCCAAAACGGTGAGGCTACGCAGGCTGGTGTTGAGAATTCGTCTTCTCCAACATACCCTGGTGAAAGGTAATACATTTCTTATTTTCTTGCTTCCACTGACTGTTAGAAACGTATAGAACCCTAACGGTTCACGTTAACCAAAAGATCCCGAACGCCAACAATTGGTATTAGAGCGTAGGTTCTAAGGCTAAACGTGACACGTTAGACTAGGGTTTATGTGCATATGTGATTTATTTTATAATTGAATCGCATGTGGCTAGTTAGGATTTTGGTTTTATGAATTAATTCATGGATATTCCAATGTGAAAACCCTATATGTAATTTTTGAATGTCAATATGAATCATCGTCAAAACCTATTGCTTACCTTCACAGATGGTTGATGAAAACCTAAATCCATTCATGGCTGCACCACGACGGTGCGTGGTGATGGCGAGTGGCCGGACAAGTCGGAGCACTGAGAAGCACACGTTATACAAGTGCTGCACGGTGTTGAACTACTGAGAGCGTTGCGCTGCACCACGTGAGAATTTCGACAGAACTTGTTCATCAAGTCATGCCTGGAAGTAGCGATGACAGCGATGATGAACGATGAACTTGGTCGACAGCAAGGGCACTGATATCTAGACAGCTGCAATGGCGGTGGAATGCGCTGGTGAGGCGAAGCGCCACTGACTAGCGTGACTTGGCATGTTCTACAAGCTGGATGTTGCGCTATTGGCAGAAAGCATCCACACGGTTGAGGATGGCCGACGGCACGACGGCGCAAGGCAAGAAGCATGAACTTCGGCGCGGGTGGCATTTTGGGTGGACCTGGCAAGGTAGCGACCAGACCTGACATGAATTCCGAGCGGGTCTGCCATGGCTTCCGATCGGGTCTACAAAGAATGGCTGATCGGGTCTGTAGCATTTTATTTCCGGGCGAGTCCATCTCTTTTCCGAGCTAGTCTGGCCATATTTCTGGGTGTGTTAGACGCTCTTCTGGGCGGGTCTGACAGACTGCTGGCGGGTCCTCGTCATGGAAAGGTCAATTCGGCGGGAAGAAGGCAGGCGCGCTGGGCAGGTGACTGGCTGCCAATGCGAGCGACATTTCTTGACCCGGTGGCACCGTGTAGGAACGACGTGCACAGTGGGTGGCTCACGATCTTGGCTATCGGGGATTTCGCTGGTGTCTGGCCATAGATTCCGAGTGGGTCTTAACCTATTTTCGATCGAGACTCACCTGTTCTCCGGTCGGGCCTCGCATGATTTCCTGACGTGAGGTAGACATGGAGTGCCGACTAAGCTGGGTAGCAGTCTGGGCTTCAGTCGTATAGGTGGAGGCTTCTGAGTTGTGGACCATCGTCGGTGCTGGTGGAGCTTCCGGGTTGCATTGGATCCATGTCTGAAGGTGGCGCCGGAAATTTGGAGGTTCCCTACCGGCGGTAGTCCAGTTTTCTTGCGGACGTTTGCACAGGAGTAGTGGCTGAGTAATGGGCTTCTAGAGATGACATGGCAAGGCAGGAGTGGGCTTGAACATGAGCGGTTTCTCTTGCTGTATAGCCGTGAATAGAGATTACTTTAAGCCCAAGATATACTTGTTGTGCAAGACACATAAAATGCCTTATTTGTTGATCTTGTTTTTTTTTATTTCGCAATTTTTATTTCCTTCTATATAATTGATATAATTATTTTATTTGTCAATTATTATTATATATTTGGATTGTATGTGCTATTTGATTTACTGTCTAATTTGCCGTAATAATAACATGTTTATTTGCATAATTGTATGCATATAAAAACCCTCTGTATTAAATAACTAAGTGGGAGAGGGGATTGATTATTAATTTCCACGGCCTCCATTATTGGTTCGTAAGTTATGTGAGTAAACTTACGTGTTGGCATAGACCTTCCTCCCCATCGGATGAGTTTATTCACGGATCACTGGTACAGACTTCATTAAATAATTATTGTTTGTAATGTGATGCACATCAACTTGCGTGTTGGCATAGACCTTTCTCCCCATTGGATGAGTTTATTTGCTGATCACTGTACAAACTTATAATTGATGACTGTAGGAAGTTATCCAAGAGCGTGTGTACTTCTCTATCTGTAAGGTACATAAGCTTGGGCCAGGACTTGGGGTCAAATAATGGTGTACACTTAGATGTAAATAATAAGTATCCTCCCCATCGGAGTCACTACTTTTATTTTCATGGCTAAAGAGGAACCGACTATTAATTATTTTGTCATGAGGTTAGGTTGACAAATGAAATTAATGGGTAAAATCTTCTCTTGTAAATGTTCGGGTTTGTAAACGTCCACACTATCATGGCTTGCAGACTCACGGTGCTTGAGATGTCGGTGAATTTTATTTTTATATTGTTTGAGAGAACAAATATAAATGGATAAATTCGAAGATTTGATCGGTGTATTAATTGTGATTCTCTGTAATTTTAAATGTTTTTGTCTCGCTTATTGTTTACTGAAAGAAATTATATTTATTTGTCCAAAATTAGATGATTAGAAAAGAATCTTGGTTTCGAATTTCACTGCTTAGGAAAATAAAATGTGTTCTCACTAAGGATGTTTATATGATGCCTATTAAAGTCTCTAGCGAAGAGGTGAGAGGTTCATAGAATATGATGGTCTCATGCGACTCTTCAGATACCTGAGTAAGTAAGAATGGCAAGAGGTCATGGATAAGTTGATGAATGAATTGGGAATGCTTGGAATAGAAATTTGAAAGGAAAACCTAGATCAAATTATTCTTCATAATTTGCCTGGATGTTTTGAGCAAGTTCTACCTGAAATACGAGAGGTTGTATATGGTGGGGAACTTCTGATAAAACATGTGGCAAAGGAAATCCAATTTCATCAAGATGTGAACAAGGTTAGTATCTCATTCACTAGTCGTTGAAACATGATTAGTGATGACATTTACTGACACATTGTGTGTGATACCGGAATCACTAAAAGCCTGCAACTAAGTGATGATGAGATTGTAATATACATGGGTAAAACTACAAGAGTAGTGGCTATTACAGTGGGAGTTGTTTATTTATCTTATGATAGGAATAAACGTTTGATTATGAGAAATTATCTTTATGTACATTTTCATAGAAAGAATTTATTTCAGTTTCTATGCATTTTCAGATAGATACTCCATTTCATTTAAATGACATGATCATAGTAATGAAGGATGGAGCTATAATCTGTTGTTGTATGTTGGCGACAATTTGTTACTCTTAAATCATGGTCATCCCACGGATGCAATAAATAGTAATTAATAACACATCTTCTAATCCTAAAAAGAGAAAGACTCTTATGGAAATGGTTAGATAGATGATGAGTTATTTGAGATTATTAAATTCATTTTATGGATATGCCCTAGAAACAGTAATTCGTATGAATGTTTGTCTGTTTGTGGGATATCCTAGAAAAATGAAGGGTGATGATTTATTTAGTCCAAAAGATCGAAGGGTGATTGTTAACACAAACACTAGATTTTTGGAAAAGGACTATGTATTAAATCATAATCCATGTATATATTGTTCTAAAGGAAATGAGAGGGAAAACACAAAGTATTAGTACCAAGTGTATAAGATGATATACCACAAGGTAAACTGCAACACGTGTCACGTCTGATACACAATTGTGTGTAGTGTCTTGTCATAGTAGGAGGGTTGTTCGACAACTTGTAAGATATATATTTTGGGATAGTCGTGAGACTTGGTCCCTAGTAAATATGGGATGGACCCACGGATACGACGAAGCACTACAAGATAAAAATGCCAAATCTTAGCAAGGTGCAATGACTTCTGAAATAGAATCGATGGATTCTAAATTAGATCTGGCTGCTTGTAGAACCACGGATGGTGTGAAATCCATTGGAAGTGGCTCTGTAAAATAAAAGAGAATTATAGGATAAGGTGAAACCTTAGAAGCAAAGCTTGTTGCGAAAAGGTATACTCAGAAAGAAAGGGTTCGATTATGAGAAAACCTGTTCGCCAATAACTATGCCTATGTTGATCCGGACTCTTTTATCTGTTGCTACTCATATGAAATATGAGGGATAGCAAATAGATGCCAAGATAGCTTTTCTGATTGGAAGTCTTGAGGAAATACGTAAAGCAACCAGAGTGATTCATTGCAAAGTGCTAAGAGCATTTTGATTGTAAGCTTAAAGGTGTCCATCGATGGACTAAAGCAAGCTTTAAGATCATGAAACATCTATTTTGATGAGAAAATCCAGTGTTATGGATTCATTCAATGCGCGGATGTGTCTTGTGTGTTGAAAAGAGTGACGAAAATGT
This sequence comes from Pogostemon cablin, assembly GCA_023678885.1. Lineage (NCBI taxonomy): Eukaryota > Viridiplantae > Streptophyta > Magnoliopsida > Lamiales > Lamiaceae > Pogostemon > Pogostemon cablin. The sequence goes on from CM042984.1 coordinate 13,215,242, forward strand.
GATTGTATGTCTTGTACTGTACGTAGATGATATTTTGCTCATTTGAGACAATAAAAGATTATTGTCAGGCGTATGGGTATGGTTGATAAAGTGGTATAAGATGAAGGACTTAAGAGAAGCATAAATATCTTTTTGATCACGGTAATACGGATCATAAGAAAGGATGTTACGCTTGTCTCAAGCTTCATGATATGATATGATCTTTACTCGTTTTAGCATGTGACTTTATCTAAGAAAATGTGTCTTAAGACACAAAAAGAGGATAGAGGTGATGAAAGCGATTCCTTATGCTTCGGCGAATAAGGAAGCTTAATCTAAGGAATGCTATGTACGAGAATGGATATCTATTTTGCGGAAGGCATGAACAGTGGGTATCAAGGTAACCCGATATAAGAATGTTGAACTATGGTAACACATAATTTTGAAGTACCTGAAAAGGACTAGAAACTATATGTGGGCTTACCGGACATATTCATTGCTTCTTAGGGGTTACATAGATTCAGATTTTTCAAATCAAATAGGGACGACAGTAAATCCACCTCAAAGGTTATGTGTTTAATTTTAGGAAGTTGAGTCATAATGTGGAGGAATGTTATATAAAAATATATTTTAGACTCCGGACTCCATCATGGAAAGATGATAAATTGGAGTCTATGAGGCAGCCAAAGTATCTGTATGACTCTAGAAACTTCATGATGGACTTCGAAGTGTTTCTAAGTTTGCCCAAGGTTATCACAATTTATTTTGATGATAATGGTGTAGTTGCAAACTTGAAGGAAACACGAGCCCATAAGGCCATTAAACACATAGAGCGCGAGTACCACCTGTTACGAGAAATCGTATGATGAGGGGAAGGTTGTTGTCGCCTAAATTGTATCGGATGATAACCTAGTAAATCCATTTACAAGGACCTTAAGGAGAGAGCTTTTGATGTGTAGTGGGAGTGAGAATCAGATGTATGGCAGAAGACATGACATCATAGTCTTTTAGTGTACGTGGGAGATTGTTGAATTGTATATTAAAAGTCTAGATTTAGTATGAACAATGTTATAATAATTTATTTGAAATGAGAATCGTATGATCAAATGATTGCGTCTTATAATTTATTTATATGCACGATGCAATAGTCCACTTACTTTATGCTGTAGATAATATGTAGTGTGACAACACGCGGAAGATCATATATATTATCGGTTTCCTTATAAAGTATAAATAGATGCTCACAACTGAGATAGACGGGGACTCTCTATCAGATAGTTGTAGTGTGGTTTGATATTAGCTTGTCTTGGCTATAGAATTACACTAGTGCACTTTGCATGTATTGAGCAGGACCGCTTGAGATTGTTCGACTTATACTGACTTATAGGAGAACTTGATCTCAGTTATTATGGATGTTCGTGCTCTTAATCCCTATACAATAATCTCGACACATAAGGCAGTATGTATTTCTTTGATTCATCAATGGGTGAGATTTACATGTAATTAAATCAACAAACTCGGTGAGTTGGGAAATAATGCTGTCTCTATGATATGCTGTTGATTGTAGAAGAAATTCATGTCTGACATAGGTTGATGATGTCCCCTTGAGGAGCTCATAAGGATTATCATGTAAACCCTGCAGGTGGATTTATTTCGGCATTATAATGAGGTTGCGTGGTACTACTCTCGGATGAGATATTAATTAATAGAGTTGTCAGTAACTTAATTAATTAATAGGCATTGTATATCTTAAACATGGGAAGACTGTCGGACTCATAATAAGAAGGAGCCCATAACGTAATTATGGGATTAGAACGGTAGTACAGTAATAATATTTTAGTGGTATATATTATTATTATTGGATTTAAGTATAAGCTTTGAGCTAAGCTTGGATACTTAAGCCCAATGGAGGCCCAACTCTAATTTCTCCTCCTGGTCCCTGTTGTAGCCCATATATAAGTTATTTCAGTTGTTCTAACCCTAAGTGAGACACGACTAATACGTGAAGAGGGTAGACAGAACAGCAGATTGAGAAGATCTCGAGGATCGTCGCCCACACGACGTCGAGATTGGACTTGGGAATACAGCAGAAGACCATAAGGTTGTTTGCTGCTGCTGTCCACCAACTTGTACAACTTTGATAAAATCGTACTGACCTCAGAATTCGACATATAATATACTGACGGAAAGCCATGGAAGAGATGAATCCGAGATCGGATAAGAGAGTTATGCCCAAAACAGTGAGGCTGCGAAGGCTGGTGTCGAGAATTCGTCTTCTCCAACATACCCTGGTGAATGGTAATACGTTTCTTTTTTTCTTACTTCCGCTGACTGTTAGAAATGTATGGAACCTTAACGGTTCACGTTAACCAAAAGATCCCAAATGCCAACACCTTAAACCCTCCAGCAACCCATCAATAAATTCAAACCCTTCAATCCACATTTCACACATAATCTCACACAAGAATCACTCCTAGAGATGTAGTCGTAAAGCTTAGAGACTTCTCAACTTCTTTCTTTCTCCTACATTCTAAACTCTTAAGGGGAGGAAAGATTTATATGTTTACTTAAATAAATTCAAGTATACATTTATTTTGACATAAAAAGGAATGCATTTTTGCAAGTATTTTCATAAGTATCTGAATATGTTTTACCTACGTGCAAATGAATGTTCTAATATTACAATTCTTCTAACATGAAAATTAAACTACTCACATCCTTTCCTTGCCCGTATTCGAGAGATGAAAATTAAATATTTTACAAGTACTTTCAAAGATATTGAGACATGAAAATTAAACTTTACAAGTGTTTTAAAAGACACTTAAGACGTGCCAGGGCCCTAGAGGTGCCGGGATTAGGAAAGATTCTCAGGGAGTATCCGTAGTGCTAAAAGAATTTATATTGATCGATCATATAAAGAGACATAAAAAGTATCATGAGTTGATGTGCTTTGAGAAATGAATAGTATTCATAACATTATTTGATTTGTGATTTTAAATATAATATGATATGAATCAAAGTGATTTGCTTTGTATTTAAGTTTATGTATAAAATTTTCTCACTAAGTTTTAAGTGTTTACCATCAAACTTGAATGTTTTTTCAGATTAAAGAGGAGGCGGTGATTTAGGAGGGGGTGGAAATAGATAAATAAATAAATGATACATTATGATTTCATTTACTTTATGCAAGAAATATAACATATTATCCTTAAGCTAGCATTCACGAGTATTAAGTTTTTAATAAATTTTATGCTTTCGCTATTTATTGGACTAAAAGTCTATATTTAAGAAACTATTTTTCTTAAAATTTTGGGATTTTACAATTTGGTATAAGAGTCATACGGTTGTGTATACAAAAACAAAAAACTTAATAAATCATAAATGAAATTTCTGCGTATAAATCAACATAATAATTATGTATAATAGTGTGTAAATTTCTGCATATATGTATTTCAATTTTTAGCAAATACAAATGTACCATGGCTTATTAAATTTGCATATATTGAACTACATTTCCACCCTTCCGAATCTACGCCAACTCGAAGAGGTATATGCTTTAATTACGAAGTGTTATATTATAGCATAGACTTATTTATTTATTTGTTCTATTAATGATATAGATGACTTCCCCAATCTACCCTATCAATGAACATAAGACATTAGAATTATATAGAAGCTGACCGCCAATCTATATATTTTGAATATGAAAGAGTTTTATATCATTTTGGGAATCTATTAGCTTAATAAGTATCACATCAATGAGAATGTACATGATTATTCAGAATTAAATAGGCTCATGATTAAGAATTAATAACTCTACCAATGATTCAGGATTTATTTGGTCAATTATGGGAGGGGTGTAATTACTTTCTTTAAGATTGACTTGAGGTCCAGAAACCGCCAACAGAAAGTGAATGATGCTGATATTCCCAAAGCTGTATTAAGGACCATTTTGAAGTCTGTGAATTCATAGAAATGCCTTTCGGGCTAAGTGATGCTTCTTTAGTATTTATGGGTTTAATGAATCAAGGATTCCATCTATTCTTAGATCAAGTTCATATAGTATTTGACATAACCAAAGAATAAGAATACAAGTTATGTTTTTAACCGCATTAAAAGTGAAGTCTGATGAGAGTGATAATTCACGTATTTTGAGCTCGAATTTATGTGAAAATTGAGTACGATTTGGGATATTATCAAGGCAAATCAGTGTGTTTATGGGAAATTCACGAATCAGATGCTACAGATGCTATTTGAGCATATTGAACAGGAAAACAGGTCAGAAGTACCAGAATCGAAAAACACGAGTTTCGAGACGCCGCTCGACCAACACCTCTTGGTCGAGCGAGGGCAGAGTTGGTCGGCGAGTGTCTGTATAGAGTTTTAGCGAATAGGGAGGCCGCTCGACCAAGGCCGAGCTGCTTGACCTCCCCAATTTTGGTCGAGCGGGGACACGCGTGCCTATTTAGAAATTTCGACCCTCCTGTGCTTGAATTGACATATTTTCCAAGAAAAAACCCAGTAAAGGTCCCTAAGGAGAGTTTTCCAAATATAAAAAGGAATGTCGATCACATCAAAAAGAGAGTTAGATTCCACATCCATCCTACACCTTCTCTAAATCCATCTGCCGGAGCTGTAGAGAGAATCGTGCAGCAAATCAAGTGAGAACCAAATGAAGATTCAAGACGGAGCGAGAACCGACGACGCCCACATCTAGGGTTTACTTCGCAACTTAATCTTTCTTGTAATTTTCAAGACTATGGGTAAGACCTATCTAAACACCATGAACGTTCTTCGAAGCTTCATGGGCAAGAACCGCTTTGGTAGTTCTAGAGTTATGAAGGTTTTTATCTAGTTAATTGAACTTCCGTATGTATACTCCGTACAACACTAGTTGAGGATTTATTTTATATAAGAATATGCTTTATTAATTCATACTCAGAGTTGTTTTGTACATCATTAACTGTTATATAGAGTCTGAATACATATCTTGGTTATTGATTGAGTTCGTTCACTGCTGAGTAGGATTTTATGTTATGATTCTAAGTAGGAGAACTCCGAAGTTTCATTAGAACTATCTTATATAAATACTTATTAATTAAATTGAATTCACGTTAGTAAGTAGGATAAAGAGGATAATTATATAGTACCTATAAAGGGAGATCATATCGGGTTAGAGTACTTAGTGCACGGGAAATAATTGATACTGATAGTACCTAGAAAGGGGGTAAAATTATGTTTTGCTCCAAGGTGATTCACACGTGTTACACGCATATTTACTTATGTCTATAGAGTAGATTTTCATAGCTTAGTGATGCGTCCATAGTTCACAAGGTAGAGTCGGACATTGACATGCAGAAGAGAGATTAATCAGTGAAACTAGATAGCCCGAAGAGCTACCTATCTTCTCACTTGTCAACTCTCATTTATTCTCTACAGTCTTTTTTTTATTTAATTATTTTGTCTAGTAGATTAAACATTACTCTCCACTTAAATTTCCAAACAATAGTTTCTTTTAATTTAATGAATAATAAATTGATAATCAATCGTCCTTTGGATTCGATAATATAACTTGGTCGCTTATCTAAGCTACAATCGCATCCTTCATGCTTGGGGATTAATTGTGTGTTGAGATAACGCTCATCAAAGTCAACTTTAAGAAAAAGGATATTAGAACAACAAGTCACTTATATCATGGTCAAGTGAAGTTGTCATAGTAGATAAGGTGCAACTTGGGAAAGAGAAGATGAAACTCGAACTAAATATTTGGAATTCTTTAAATTAGGTATGTTGCTACATTTCGAGGACGAAATAAAATTTTAGGAAGGTAGAATATAACAGCTAACCCTATTTCACTAAGGAATTAGGGCTAGATTTACACATTATTGACAATACAAGAAAAAATTGAAAAGACATAGATTAAGGAATTGATTTGATTTTGTCAAAATTTCAAAAAATAAACCATCCTAAAATAACCTTGAACCTAGAAACACCTCCTAACCTCTTCCATTGTGGCACATGTGGCTATAGTTAAGAATCATTGTGGCACATGTGGCTATAGTTAAGAATTGATTGGGAGAATTTTAGCCACTTTTCTTAAACCCCCCAACAACCCATCTATCTATGAATTTAAACCCTTCAATCCACATTCCACACTCAATCTCAAACAAGAATCACTCTTGGAGAAGTAGCCCTAAAGCTTAGAGACTTCTCAACTTCTTTCTTTCTCCTACATTCATAACTTTTAAGGTTAGGAATGATTTATATGTTTATTTAAATGTAAGTGTATGTTTATTTAAATGTAAGTGTATGTTTATTTTAATATAAAAAGGAATGAATTTTTGCAAGATTTTCGTAAGTATCTGACTATGTTTTACCTACATGTAAATAAAAGTTCAACCGTCAAAGTTCTTCCAATATGAAAATTAAATTGCTCACATGTTTTTCTTGCACGTATTTGAGACATGAATATTAAATGTTTTAAAATTACTTTTAAAGATATTAAAACATGAAAATTATATTTTACAAGTATTTTAAAAGACACTTGAGATGTGTTAGGGCCCTAGAGGTTCCGGAATTGGGAGAGATCCTCAGGGAGCTGTATTCGCAGTGCCAAAAGAATTTATATTGATCGATCATATAAAAGATATATAAAAAGTATCATGATTTGATGTGTTTTGAGATATGAAAAGTATTCATAACATTATTTGATTTGTGATTTTAAATATTTTTCTGATATGAATTAAAGTGCTTTGCATTGTATATAAGTTTATGTATAAAATTTTCTCATTAAACTTTAAGCGCTTACCATCAAACTTAAATATTTTTTTCATATTGAGGAGAAGGCGGTGATTCGGGAGGCGTTGGAAATAGATAAATAAATAAAGGATACTTTATGATTTTATTTACTTTATGCAAGAATTAGAACATATTATCCTTAAATATTTACGAGTATGAAAAAAAGTTCATTTTAAAGAATGTATTTTTTTTTAATTTTGGGATGTTACAATAACAAAATATTTGAAATTCTTTAAACTAGGTATGTTGCTATATTTCGAAGACGAAATAAAATTGTAGGAGGGTAGAATGTAACTGGCAACCCTAATTTACTAAGGAATTAGGGCAAGATTTAGACATAATTGCCAATAAAAGAAAAAAATTAAAGGACATAGATAAAGTAATTGATTTGATTTAGTCAAATTTCCAAAATAAACCTTTATCAAGTAACCTTGAACCTAGATCCACCCCCTAACATGTTCCATTGTTGCACATGTGGCTATATTTAAAGATTGATTGGGAGAAATTTTAGCACCTTCCTTAAATCTTCTAACAACCCATCTATAAATTCAAACCCTTCAATCCACATTCCACACACAATCTCACACAAGAATCACTCTTGGAGAAGTAGCCCTAAAGCTTAGAGACTTCTCAACTTCTTTCTTTCTCCTACTGATGGGCATTTTTTACGCACTTCAATTAAATCTCCTAGTGTTAAGGATATCAATTGTAGCGGTAAGTGACAAAGTTTATTTATCAAACCCAAAGAACAGCTAACTATTTATTTTCTAATTATTACTAGCTTAAGCTTAATATGGTACCAAATATATTTTCCAAGATTTGTAAATTTAATTAACTAAAGACTTAAAATTAAATAACTTAAATAATAAAGCATAGAAGAATAATTCAAGTTTAATCAAGAGACTAACAACAGTTTTAAGGCATCAGGTATAGACCAATCAATTCGGATTCCTAGACTTCCAATTGATTATTCATGCAGTATCTATGAAAATACACCACATAATCCTGTTATCCCACCAGATATGATCCGATTAACAGTATATTCTGATTTATTTTCTAAGATGCACGAATATTACCAAGCCCCCCTTCTTAGATACTAACAATGCAAACTTCAAAAACCTCCGGATGGCTAGTTTGACTCACAAGATATTCTCTAAAAGTACTACAAGGTTCTATTCACTTCCTACTTGAATGTCTAATTGCATTGTTCTACTAAACGCCACTTCCTGCCCTTCCGGCAGTGGATTTGTTATATTCTGGGCTTCGCCTCCTTTTGTTACAACTGGCGGGTCTTTGTTTCATACCAGCAACCCCCAACAGCCTCATCAATTGATGTTTGCTCGTGAAGCGTTTCTTTTGGATTCCCTTACCAGGTTCGCTTCTTGGAATTATCAGTTGATTTAGGATTAGATTTGTTTAATGATTCAACTGATTTTGTTTGATGAGCATTGACTTCGTGGAGTATGCTCATTCCTTGATTTCGTAAGATGCACCGTATTGTGTTGAGGATATATGTGGTAGGATGCATCTGGAATATTTTTCACTACACTGTTTTACAGTTCTTTATCTTCTTGATGTGGCATCTTTGGTTGGTTGCTGATAAATATGTTAGTTTCTCGTCTGCAGATTTATACAGAGTCGATTGTTCGATCTCTATATGCTTTAAAACTGTGACTACAGGCTACTGCTGTTCCTTTCTTGATTATATGCTATGTCCAGTTTGACTTAAGAAGACTAAAGTTTGATTTCTCATGGCGGCACAAATATGGTTTGCTCATCTTAAGCCTGCCACCATCACGGCATCTGCTGATTATTTTAGCTTGAAATGGGACATTTTATTTTGAATATATTGTCAATCCCCTCTCTGATTTTGTTTAATTGCTTTGGGCCACCTTTCTAGGCTCATTTTCTACGTCCAGCTGCAGAACATTGAGAACAAGATTTATACTCCCTCCGTCCCATTTCAATATTTACATTTCTATTTTGCGCGTCTCATTTCAGTGTTTACGTTTTTCTTTTTAAGAATATGAGACCCACCTAAAATAATTAATATATCATTCAACACTGATACACCTACCCACTTCACATTAAATATTATATTTTTCCACCCATTATCTATTAAAATATAATACTTATTAATCAACGTGCAAAAAGCAAACGTAAACATTGAAACGGGACGGAGGGAGTATAGTTTTGGCTGGTTTCATTGTTCAAGGTCGCCTCTTTGGCCTTTACTTTTATTATGACCACTTGCTTGGTCCTATTTTAGCCACCTGTTTAGCTTATTAAATGATCATTTTATTGATCATCTTTTCTTTTTCTCCTTTCTGTAACCCCTTTTCTTTTTCTTTTACTTTTAATAAATGCGACTAAACAATTCAAATATTTGATTTACTAGTCCTTGGAATTAAAGTGTTTATGGGCAAACTACTCTAATTCCTAATAGATAGACAATATCAATTATGAATGCACACAAGCTAACATACTAATCCAAGCATTATGGGCAATGACATGAATTTAGTATGAAGACGTTACGAAGCAGAAAAACAAAGTCTGAATAAACCAAGTAAAATCAAAATATTAACTGCATAAAATCACAATTTGGTCTAGGTCTCCAAATAATTGAATCTAACCTTCAAACCCTAGAACTATAATGACAATTAGTCCATGAGGTTATAATCAACACTCATGGCTATGAAATTCATAACAATAATCAAAATAAACGAAGAAGAAAGATAAGAAACACGAAACCCTAGCGTCAGTGTAGATCTGCGTTCCTTCTCTGTCTCTCTGATCGACCAATCTCTCTCAATCTGCACTTGGAACCCCTTCAGGATGGATGGAAGATGGAAGATGGAATCTGGTGTAGATCTGATGTGTGATGGTGTGAGGTGTGAATTCATGTTGGGAATGAGTGTATTTTCCTTCCTGTGTGTTGTGATCCCTCCTTTTATGTCTTGGGCTGTTTTCAAGGCTTTTTCGCGTCCAATCCATGCTAAAACACATTTTGGAAGTCAAAAATATATTTTTGGATCGAACAGGCCACAACTGGGCTAAAAAAGGCACCGCTCAGCACTCAACTCGAGCCGAGCTGCATATGGCCAAGTTGAGTTGGTGCCGAGCCACATATGGATGAAAAGATTATTGGATTGTATACTAAAAGTCTAGCTTTAGTAAGAACAATGTTATAACAATATTTGAAATGAGAATCATTGATCAAATGATTGCATCTTATAATTTAATTATATGTTTGATGCAATAGTCCATTTACTTTACATTGTACATAATATGTTGTGCGACAACATGCGAAAGATCATATTATCGGTTTTCCATATAAAGTATAAACAGATGCTCACAACCGAGATAGACGGGGACTATCTATCGGGATGGTTGTAGTGTGATTTGGTATTAGTTTGTCTTGACTATAGAATCACATTAGTACACCTTGTGTGTACTGAGCAGGATCACTTGAGATCGTTCGACTTGTACTGTCTATATAGGAGAACTTGATCTCAGTTATTATGATGTTCGTGCTCTTAATCCCTATACAATAACCTCGACACGTAAGACAATATATATTTCTTTGATTCATCAATGAGTGAGATTACATATATTAAATCAACAAACTCGTTGAGTTAAGAAGTAGTATTGTCTCTATGGTGTGCTGTTGATTGTAGAAGGAATCCATGTCCAACATAGGTTGATAATGTCCCCTTGAGGAGCTCATAAGGTTTATCATGTAAATCTTGCAAGTGGATTAATTCCGGCATGATAATAAGGTTGAGTGGTACTACTCTCGGATGAGAAATTAATTAATTTGAGTTGTCAGTAACTTAATTAATTAATGGGCATTGTATATCTTAAACATGGAGAGATTTTCGGGCTCATAATAAGGAGTCCAGAACATAATTTTGGGATTGGATGGGTAGTGCAGTAATAATATTTTAGTGGACTATATTATTATTGGATTTAATTATAAGCTTTGGGCTAAGCTTGGTTAATTAAATCCAATTGAGGCCTAATACAATTTCTCCTCCTGGTCCCTGTTGTAGCCCAATATATAAGTTATCTCAGCTTCTGGAAACCTAACACTCTGCGCCGTTTTTGACGTGAGATAAGGAGAGAAGCAGATTGAGAGAATCCTGCAGATTGTTGCCCACACAACATCAGGATTCGACTTGGGACATACAGCAGAAGATCGAGAGGTGGTTGACTGCTGTTCATCCTCTACATCAACCCAGAAGAAAGGTAAACTTTTATTTTGCTTCCGCTGTAATTGTTTACTTATTTTCCTAACGGATCACGCTGAGCTAAACGATCCAATAGCCATCAATGGGTATCAAAGGATTAGTTTCGTGGTGAAACGTGAGACGTTAGGTTGGGTTTGAACCATACGTGTGTTGATTGTCGTATTGATAGCATGAAGAAAGGGCCTAAGTGATTATATGTTTAATTTGGTTATAATCGCATGACAAAGAAAGGGTTTAGTATCCTTTTGTCCATGAATCCCCATCTGCTGTGTATTATTGTTATTGATCGAACAATGAAAGAATCAGACACACACTTGCACCATGAGCAACTGGAGGAGGAAGTGGGTCGCGATCATGGGCTGAAGACTGAATAATATACACACGAGAGAGTGTTTGTCGCGCCTGTTCCGAAAGCAAAATAGCGAGCAGATCATATCGAGGAGACCAACGTGTTGCTGAACAAACACGATGATACTGTCAATCAGAGGTAGCACTTTGTCGACTCGAAACCACTTACTGCGGAGGATGGCTATGTTAACAAAACTTCCTGGTGGAAGAGCGTAGTTCGCGACGAGTGTTGGCGACGCCCATCGTGACCTGGCGGCTGTGACTATCACGGACCGGTGCATTTGGCGAGGCGTACAGCGACGAAAAAGGCAGACGGGTGTTCTGGAAGTCAACTGAACATCCCGGTCGATTCAGAAGCCAATTCTGTTCGGGTCTCTTCAACTTTCCAGTCGAAGACCTGAATCGCTGCTGCAAATTCCAAGCGAGTCCATGGAGATTCCGGTTGAGTACACTGCACCTTCCGGGTGAGTCTGTGATGAAACAAGATGGGGCTGGAGGCATGGTGTGCAGTGCTGAACTGTTGACGGAGATGTCAATGGTGGCGTCTGGTGAAAGACAATAGGGCGGCGAAAGGCGAAAACCTACCTGGAAGGCTGCGATCGGGCGAGCCCTTCAAAAGCCAGTCTGCGTGATTACGGGCACTATCGTGGCAGGCGGGTTCTGCTGGGAGAGCTTGCACGGCAGTGGGCTGGCGGCGTGGCTCCGGCGAGCTGACGGGACAATCGTCGAGAGTAGCAACGCCGGTGAATGCTTCGCGTGATAGCTGCCTTGTGGTATCAGATATCGGCTGGTGAAAAGGGTAGGGCTAAATCTCTTCATGCGTTGGCGGTTTTAGAAGTGGGTAGGATGGGCTCCATTCTCCTGTTTTGTATTTGGGACTAATTTTTATGGATTATTGGGGTGCTCATTTTGTTCTAGTGGGTTTGGTGGGCTCAATTTTCACAAGTTAATTAATGGGCTCATTCTATTAATTGTGGGATTGGTGTTGGGCCAAGTAAAGGACAGGGTTAATGGGCTTGATTTATTTATTAATGGGCTTGATTAATTATTTAGTATGCTGCTTATTTTGTGCTTATTTGTTGCTCTTGGGCCCATTTAATTGATCCACTAATTATGCAATTAATTCCTTAAATATATAACTGTTTTAATTGTTTTTATTTGACAATTAATTATTATATATATGACATGTTCTATATGATTTAATTTTTTAAATTAATTGAAATAGAAGCATGCTAAGATTTATATTTTATTAATAAAATATTATATGCATGTTAAAAACCTTCGGTGTTAAATAACTAAGTGGGAGAGGGGATTGGTAATTAATTTCCACGACCTCCATTATTGGTTTGTAAGTGATATGAGTAAACTTGCATGTTGGCAATAGGCCTTCCTCCCTAACGGATGAGTTTATTCACGGATCACTTGTACATACTTTATTTAATAATTATTGTTTGTAATGTGGCACATAAACTTGCGTATTGGCATAGACCTTCCTCCCTAATGGATGAGTTTGTGTGCGGTTCACTGGTACAAACTTATAATTGATGATTGTAGGAAGTTATCCGAGCGCGTGTGTACTTCTCCAACTGTAAGACACATAAGCTTGCTCAATGGACTTGGGATCAAATAATGGTGCACACTTAGGTGTGAATAATTAGTATCCTCCCCAACGAAGTCACATCTATTATTTACATGGCTAAAGAGGAATTGATTATTAATTATTTTATCATGAGGTTAAGTTGACAAATAAAATTAATGGGTAAAACCTTCTCTTGTAAATGTTCGGATTTGTAAACGTCCACACTAACATGGCTTGCAGACTCACGATGCTTGAGATGTCGGTGAATTTTATTTTTATATTGTTTTGAGGGAATCAATATAAAAGGATAAAATTCAAAGATTTGATCGGTATATTTATTTGTGATTCTCTGAATTTCGAATGGTTTTATTTCACTAATTGTTAACTAAAAGAAATTATATTTACTTGTCCAAATTAGATGATTAGAAAAGAATCTTGGTTTTGACTTTTACTGCTTAAGGAAATACATGTGTGTTCTCACAAAGGATGTCTCATGACGCCTATTAAAGTCTCTAGTGAAGAGATGAGAGATTCATAAAAATATGATGGTCTCATGTAACTTTTCGGATACTTGAGTAATTTAAAAGGCGGTAGGTCATGATAGAATTTGATGAATGAATTGGAAATACATGGAATAGAAGTTGAAGGGGAAACCTAAGTCAATTTTATTCTCCATAATTGCCTAGATGTTTTAAGTAAGTTCCACCTGAATTACGAGAGGATGTATATGGTGGGAAACTTCTGACAATACATGTGGCAAAGGAAAGCCATTTTCATCATAATGTGAACAAGTTTAATATCTTATTCACTAGTTGGTTAAACATAATTAGTGATGACATTTACTGACACGAAGTGTGTAGATACTGGAATCACTAAATGTTTATCACTAAATAAGGATAAGATTGTTATGACATGGGTAAAACTACGAAGGTAGTGGCTATTGCAGTGGGAGTTGTTTATTTATCTTATGATAGGAATAAACGATTGATTATGAGAAATTATCTTTACGTACGTTTTCATAGAAAGAATTTGATTTCGGTTTCTATGCATTAACGGATGGATACTTCATTTCATTTTAATGACATGGTCATAGTGATGAGGAATAGGGCTATAATCTGTTATAGTACGTTGGTGGATAATATATATACTCTTAAATCATGTACATCCCACAGATGCAATAAATAGTAATTAATAATCCATCTTCTAATATTAGTAAGAGAAATGAACCTTCGGAGATGAACTAAACATACATTTGGCTTCTAAGGCTAATTCATTTTACTTGAGTAGGATTCAAAAGTTGATAGCCGATGGACCGTTAGGTTTATCTGAAGTGGAAACTATCAGACTTACGAGTCTTGCTTGGAAGTAAAAATGATTAACTGCCTTTTCAAGGCTTTGGGGTGTAGAGCCAAAGATATATATGTTGGAATTAGTTCATTCTAATTCAAGCGGACCTAATATTATCCAGACGAGAGGTGGTTATGAATATTCGAAGATTATTCTAGATATCGATATATTTATTTGATGCACTGCATGTCTAAGTTCTTTGATTAATTCAAGAATTGCAAGGGTGGTACAGTGAAGCGTCATGAAAAATATATTAAGTCATTACGATTTAATCGTGATGGCGAGTACCTCTTAGGATAGTTAGGAGCTATTAATCAGAGGTTGAGATTAAATCTTAAATAGTCTACACTAGGCATACCCCAGCTGAATGGTGTAGCAGAAAGAATGAATAAGTCTCTTATGGTGATGTTTAGATAGATGATGAATTATTTGGCATAATTAAATTTATTTTATGGATATGCCTTAGAAACAATAATTCGTAAAATGTTTGTCTGTTTGTAGGATATCCTAGAAAAATGAAGGGTGATTCATTTAGCCCAAAAGATTGAAGGGTGACTGTTAACACAAACACCGGATTTTTAGAAAAGGACTATGTAATAAATCACAAACCCATGTATAAAATGATCTAAAGGAAGTGAGAGGGAAAACACTAAGTATTAATACCAAGTGTACAAGAGGATATACCACAAGTTAAACTGCATCGCGTGTCACGTCTGATACACAATTGCATGTAGTACTTTGTCGTAGTGGGAGGGTTGTTTGACAACCCGTAGAATATATATTTTGGGAGAGTCGTGAGACTTGGTCCCTAGTAAACATGGTATTATCCCACGGATACGACGTAGCACTATAAGATTAAAATGCGGAATCTTAGTAAGATGCAATGAATGTTGAAATAGAATCTACGGATTCTAAATTAAGTCTGGGAGCTTGTAGGACCACTAAATGGTGTAAAAGCCATTGCAAGTGGTCATAGGAAATAAAAGAGGATCATACAGTAAGGTGAAAACCTTGGAAGCAAAGCTTGTTGCGAAAAAGGTGTACTCAGAAAGAAATGGTTCGATTATGAGGAAACATGTTCGCTGGTAGCTATGCTTATGTTGATCCGAATTCTTTTATTTATTGCTGCTCATATTGAATTATGAGGAACAACAAATAGATGCAAGACAGCTTTCCTGATTAGAAGTCTTGAGGAAAACATCTATGTGAAGCAATCAAGTAATTCATTGCAAAAGGGCTAAGAGCATTTTAATAGTAAGCTTAAAGGTGTCCATCGATGGACTAAACCAAACTTCAAGATCATAAAACATCCGTTTTGATGAGGAAATCTAAAGATATGGATTTATTCAATGAGCGGATGTGTCTTGTGTATTGTAAAGAGTGACGGAAATGTGGTGGTATTTCTTGTACTATACGTAGATAGTATCTTGCTCATTGGAGACAATGAAAAAGTATTGTCGGACGTATGGGTATGGTTGATAAAGCGATATGATATAAAGGACTTAAGAAAAGTAAAATATATCCTTTTGATCACAGTAATACGGATCACAAGAAAGGATGTTATGCTTATCTCAAGTTTCATAAATTGATACAATCCATACTCATTTATCATGTGAATTTATCTAAGTGAATGTGTCTTGAGACACAAAAAGAAGATAAAGGTGATGAGAGCGGTTCCTTATGCTTCGGCGAATAAGGAAGCTTAATCTAAGGAATGCTATGCACGAAAATGGATAACTGTATTGCCAATGACATAGACAGTGGGTATCAAAGGTAACCCGAAATAAAAATGTTGAACTGTGGTAACACATAATTTTGAAGTACCCGAAAAGGACTATAAATTATATGTGGGCTTACCGGACAAGTTGAGTGTAAATACCGAAATCATTAAATGTTTTAAACATAGTGATGATAAGATAATTTAATACATGAGTAAACTACGAAAGTAGGGCTGTTGCAGTGGGAGTAGTTTGTTTATCTTAAGATAGGAATAAACGTTTGATTAAGAGAAATTGACTTTACGTACGTTTTCATAGAAAGAATTTCATTTCAGTTTCTGTGCATTTACAGATTAATACTCTATTTTATTTAAATGACATGGTCATTATAATGAAGGATGGAGCTATAATTTGTTATGGTACGATAATGACAATTTGAACACTCTAAAATCATGTTTATCTCACGAATGCAACAAATAGTAATTAATAATGCATCTTCTAATCTTAGTAAGAAAAAGAAACCTTTGGAGATGAACTAAACATGTTTTTGGCATCTAAGACTAGATCATTTTACTTAAGTACGATTCGAAAGTTGAGATTCGATGGACCGTTAGGTTTATTGGAAGTGAAAACTATCGAACTAGTGAGTCTTACTTGGAAGTAAAAATGATTAACTGTTTTTTCAAGGCAAAGGGGTATAGAGTCATGAAAAGATATGATTGGAAATGGTTCATTCTGATTTAAGCGATCCTAAGATTATCGTTTATGAATATTTGAAGATTATTCTAGGAACAAGATATATTTATTTGATGCACTACAAGTCTGAGTACTGTGATTAATTCAAGAAGTACATGACTGATGCAGTGAAGTATCATGAAAAATATATCAAGTTATTACAATTTAAATCATGGTGGCGAGTACCTCTTAGGATAATTTAGGAGCTGATAATCAGAGGTTGGGATTGAATCCCAAGTTAATTACACCAGCTTTATGGTGTGTTGGAAAGAAGGAATAAGACTCTTATGGAAATGATTAGATAGATGTTGAATTATTTGGAAATACTAAATTCATTTTATGGGTAAGCCCTAGAAACAGCATGTCGAATGTTTGTCTGTTTGTGGGATATCCTAGAAAAATGAATGATGGTTAATTTAAATATTCCAAAAGATCAAAAAGTGATTGTTAACACGAACACTAGATTTTGGAAAGGGACTATGTAATAAATCACAAAGCCATGCATAAAATGTTCTAAAAGTGTGAAAAGAAAAACACAAATTTTAGTACAAAGACTATAAGAGGATATACCACAAGTAAACTGCAACGCTTGTCATGCCTGATACACAAATACATGTAGTGTCTTGTCGTATTGGGATGGTTGTTTTACAACACGATAGATTTATGTTTTGGGAGAGTCGAGAGACTTGGTCCCTAGCAAACATGAAATCGGTCCATGGACACGAAAAAACACAATGTGATTGAAATGTGGTTTCTTAGCAAGTTGCAAAATCATCTCTAGGAGCTTGTAGAACTATCAAATGGTGTAAAAGTCATTGGATGTGTGGCTCTACAAAATTAAAAGAGGATCGATCGCATTATATCGATCTAGATTCTTTTATTTGTTGCTACTCATATTAAATATGAGGTAAGGCAAATAGATGTCAAGACAACTTTCCTGATTGGAAGTCTTGAGTAAAACATCTATGTGAAGCAACCAAAGTGATTCATTGCATAGAACTAAGAGCATTTTGAGTGTAAGCTTAAAAGTGTCCATCGATGGACTAAAGCAAACTTCAAGATCATGACACATCCGTTTTGATTAGAAAATCCAGTCATATGGATTTAATCAATGCTCGGATGAGTCTTGTGTATTGAAAAGAGTGACGAAAATATGGTGGAATTTCTTGTAAGTACGCAGATGGTATCTTGCTCATTGGAGACAATGAAAGAGTATTGTCGAACGTATGGGTATGGTTGATAAAGCAGTATGTAATGAAGGACTTAAGAGAAGCAAAATATATCCTTACGATCATGGTGATAATGATCACAAGAAAGGATGTTGTGCTTATCTCAAGCTCCATAAATGATACAATCTTTACTCGTTTTAGCATGTGACTTTATCTAAGGTTTTGTATCTTAAGACACAAAAGAAGATAAAATAGAGAAAGGCGATTTCCTATGCTTCGGCAATGAGAAAACTTAATCTATGGAATGCTATGTACGAGATTGGATATCTATATTGCCAATGGCATAGTCAGTGAGTATCAAGGTAACCCGGAACAAGAATATTGAATTATGGTAAGACATATTTGAAGTGCCTTAAGAGGACTGAAAATTATATGTAAGCTTACCGGAATAATTCATTACTTTTTAGCGGTTACTTAGATTCAATTTTATCATGGGGACGATAGTAAATCCACTTCAAGGTTATGTATTTAATGGAACCATGGAAATAAAAATGATGATATTGGAGCCTTGTGGCAACCAAAGTATCTGTATGGTTCTAGAAACTTCGTAATGGACTTAGATGTGATTCTGAGTTTGTCCAAGGTTATCACAATTTATTATGATAATAATGGTGCAGTAACAAACTAGAAGGAATCACGAGTCCATAAGGAAATTAAACACATTGATAGATAGTACTACCTGACACGAGAAATCGTATAATGAGGGGAAGATTGTTGTCTCCTAGATTGCATCGGATGATAACCTAGTAATCCTTTTACAAGGACCTTAAGGCAAAAGCTTTTAATGGTCAAGCAGTGGGAGTGGTAATCAAATATATGTCAGTAGATATGACAGTATAGTCTTTTAGTATAAGTGAGAGATTGTTAGATAGTATACTGAAAGTCTAGCTTTTTGTATGAACAATGCTTTAAATAATATTTGAAATGAGAATCATGTGATCAAACGTTTGCAATAATGATATTGCAAAAGTCCATTTACTTTATACTGTAGATAATGTGGTGTGCGGCGTCACACGGAAGATCATATTATTGGCTCCTTATAAAGTATAAATAGATGTTTACAGCCAAGTTAGACGGGGACTATCTATTGGTATAGTTATAGTGTGATTTGGTATTAGTCTGTCTCGACTATAAAGTTACACTAGTGCACTTCGAGTGTGTTGAGCAGGACCTCGTTGAGATCGTTCGGTTTATACTGACTATATAATAGAACTTGATCTCTGTTATTATGGAAATTCATACTCTTAATCCCTATACAATAACCTCGACACGTAAGCCAGTATTTATTTCTTTAATTAATCAATGGGAGAGATTTAATTGTTAAATCAATATGCTCGATGAGTTAGGAGATGGTTCTGTCTCTATGGTGTGCTGTTGATTGTAGAAGGAAACTGTGTCCTAACGGAATTGGTTGATGATATCCCATTGAGGAGCTCATAATGATTATCATGTAGACCCTGCAGGTGGATTTATTCCGACATGATAATAAGGTTGAGTGGTACTACTCTCGGTAAATATATTAATTAATGGAGTTGTCAGTAACTTAATTAATTAATGGGCATTGAATCTTAAACACGGGGAGATTAACGGGCTCATAATAAGAAGGAGCTCATAAACGTAATTTGGGATTAGGGTGGCAATGCAATAAAATTTCTTTAGTGGAATGATTTATTATTATTGGACTTAAGTATAAGTTTTGGGCTAACTTGGATGCTTAAGCCGTGGCCCAAACCCTAATTTCTCCTCCTGGTCCCTGTTGTGGTCTATAAATAGCCAACCTCAGCAGCTTGGTGAAAAACACAACACACGAAAATATCGTGAAAGTGAGTGGAACTACAGATTGAGTTCTCCTTGGTGATCATTGCCCACATAACGTCAAATAGAGGCTTAAAAATACAATAGAAGTCTGGAAGGTCGTTCATTGTTCATCCTCTACATCAAACTCGGTGAAAGGTAATTCTGCTCTTATACTTCTGCTGCAGTAGAATTATATGAAGCCCTAACGGTTCACGCTGGCCTAAAGATCCAAACGCCAACACTACTTTATTACGTTGCATCAGAACACATCCTAATCCTTGCTTTGAAGCATCACTATAGATGACAAATTCTTCTGTCCCATCAGGAATTGTCAGTACAGGTGCATTGATCAATTTCTGTTTAAGAAGACTGAAACTTTTTTAACAATCTTCCGTCCAATGGAATTTAACTTCCCTGCGAGTTAACCTCGTCAAAGGCTTGGTAATTTTCGAAAATCCCTTAATAAATCTTCTGTAATATCCAGCCAATCCAATGAAACTCCGTACTTTTTCTACATTCGTATGTGTCTTCCATTTCTTTACTACTTCCACCTTAGTCGGATCCACCTCGATTATTCGAGCTAACACAATGTGCCTAAGAAAGACAACTTTGTCTAACCAAAACTCACATTTCTTGAATTTGGCATACAACTTTTCCTTTCTTAGTATCTCTAGGACGATTCTCAGATGTTCTTCATGTTGTTCCCGATCTCTAGAATACATTAAGATATCATCAATGAACACAATCACGAATTTGTCCAAGTACGAGTGGAAAACACGATTCATCAAATTCATAAAAATTGTTGGTGCATTGCTGAGACCAAAAGGCATTACTACAAACTAATAATGCCCGTAACGTGTTCTAAAAGCAGTCTTCGAAGTATCGCTCTGCTTGATTCGCACTTGATGATATCCAGACCTCAGATCTATCTTGGAGAATACGCTAGCACCGTCCAGTTGATCAAATAGATCCTCAATCCTTGGCAATGGATACTTATTCTTGATGGTAAGCTTTTTCAGTTCTCGATAATCGATACACATCCAAAACGAACTATCTTTCTTCTTTAAGAACAAAACAGGTGCTCCCCAGGGTGAAACACTAAGGTGTATGAAACCCAAATCCTAGAGTTCATGTAACTGGATCTTCAATTCTTGCAACTCCTTTGGTGCCATTCGATAAGGTGCTTTTGAGACTGGTGATGCTCCCGATACTAGATCGATTGTGAATTCTACTTGTCTTTCTGGTGGCAAGCCTGGTAAGTCTTCAGGAAACACATCCTTGTATTCTCGCACAATAGGAACATCCTCTATGCTCATCTTTTCGCCATCACTTTTCACGATGTTCACTAAAAATGCTTGACATCCATATTTCTTTATCATTTTGATTGTTTTCATTGCAGTTATAACTCGTGGTATTTCTCCAACTTTAGCTCCATGAAAAGTAAACTTCTCATCTCCTGGAAATTGGAACTGTACTTCTTTTTCACGATATCTAATTACAGCATGATTAGCTCTAAACCAATCCATCCCTAAAATTACATCAAAATGTTTCATCTCAATTACGTGAAGGTCTGCAAGTAGGACTCTGTCATTCATCCCTATCTTCACATCTTGCATAACTTCATGGTTCGGATGGAGTTACCTGAAGGTATACTAACCTCAAGAGTTGATTTGTCTAACTCCACATGATTAATTTTTACTTTCTTATACATCTTAGCAGATATGAATGAATGAGTGGCTCCCATATCAAAAAGTATAAGAGCAGGAGTGCCAAATACTGATAACATACCTGCCATTGTTTCTGGTTCTTCCTCAACTTCTTGCTGTGTCACAGCATATGCACATGTTAGTCTAGCACTCGATCCTCTTGCTGCTTTAGACTTTGGGCATTCTAGTATGGTGTGTCCCGGTTGACGGCATCGATAGCATATTCCAGTTCCATATAAGCATGCTCCCAGGTGATTCTTTCTACATTTTAGGCAGGAAGAATTTGTTCCGAGTGGCGGTGGTCCTGATCCTCCTCCAATTTTTATTTGCTTGTTTTGAACCTTATGGTTTCTTTTTTCGATTACTGGTCCTCCCCACTTGCGCTTTGCAGGTATTTCTATCGCATTTTTATTCTAGTTGTTGTTGTTCTTTTGTTGAGACTCAATTTCTTGAGCTCTGAAAAATGCATCCGCAAAAGTCATCGTTCCTTGTCCAGCCAAGATAGTGCTGAACTCAGATCGTAATTCCTTGTCAAATCGTCTAGCTTTCTTCTCCTCCGTGTTGATAAGGTGTATGGCAAATCTGGAGAGTCAATTGAATTCTCTTTCATATTTGAGAACACTCATTGTTCCTTGTTTCAAGTACAGAAATTCACTTTCTTTTTAATCTCGGAAAGACTGAGGCATGTAGTTTTGAATTATCATATCCTTGAAGTCTTCCCATGTCATCCTTGCCTTCTGTTCAGGTATCTTGGTACGTCCATAAGCCTCCCACCAGAAATTCACTTCACCCACAAACTGAAAAACAGCACACACAATCTTCTATGCATCAGTGCAATCTAGATAGGTGAAAATTTTGTCCAACGACCTCAACCATTTCTCATCTTCTGTGGGGTCCTCCGTTCCGTTCAATATTGGTGGATTGAAATGTCAGAATTGTTCAATTACCAAGGCTGGCTCATTTATAGGAATAGGTTCTGGTGGTGGTTGTGGTCGTGCAGAGTTTGCTTGAAATTATTGAGCCAATCCTCGAAGGATTGTAACAAATCATCTCTTGGATCACCATAAACGTTCTCAAGATTCTCATTAGTAGGTAGGTTTTGTGGTCTTCTCTGACTCATGATCTGATAAAAGCGTTATAGTTATAATAGTACTTCAATTAAACATAACAAATAAGATAATTAAACATATAAACATTTATATCCACAAAATTGTGTCATTAAGGCACATAAAACATCACTGTTAGTCATACATCAGTAGATTATGCATCATAAAGTACTGTTTCAAAAGGTCCTATCAAGAGCGACATCTAAACATATATATATATATATATATATATACATACTACACACTTAAGGGTCAAAAGGTTCCTACTATAAGAACATGTCGCTACTACTATAATAAGAGTCATAGCAAGTCGAAGCCAGTGTAGTACTAGTCTGTCTAATCAATCACTTCCCATCATCTCCAGGTCCATCCTCTCCAGACTCCACGGGTGCGGCCGGAATCTCCTCCTGAACAATTGTCTGAACTGGAGGAGCAGGTGGCACGAGGCTCAAAAGCCAGACATGGAGCATAGATGGACAGTAAGCTATGTAGTTCACCACGGGAGGTCCAGGAGGAATCACAAATATTTCATGGTATATGTGAAGAGCGTTGTCGGTCCATGACTCCGGTATGGTGTTCATTAAGAGGAGACAATGACCAAAATCATCCATATCCACATTACCTTAGGCATCTAAGTGGTGCACGAGTGTCATTTCGCTTATTGATCTCGTCAATGTCCATCTGAGTTACAAGTTAAAAACCCATTCTAAGTTTATTTAAATATCAAAGACTTTAAATATTAAAGAATTTTAAATATTTAAAACAAGTCAGGAAATCCTATAGTGTAATGATGTCATAATCTAAGGGAATGAGTTGTCCTAGGGATGTAGTATTATGACCTAAGTTAGGTACTTGAGCAAGTCCGATATAGACTGCTCTGATACCACGTTGTAACGCCCCGAGTTATGCTATGGGGGTTGGGACGCTACTAGATATACAATTCTCAATATAGTAATAAAGGGATCGAGAATGCACAGTGAAAATAATATAAAATTCCCAAAGCGTTAACATAGTAAAACAAAAGTTGCATAGAGATTCTTTTACATAATATTGTCTATTCTCCCGAGTAGAGTGGAATATTCAAAATAAATACGTTCAGATGATATATCTGAAATAAAATACTAACAAAATACTAAAATTTAAGTCATAATATAAAGTCTTCTAAGGGCTTGAGATATCTACAAGAGCCTCTTAATCTTCTAAACCTTTTTCTGAAAATCAATAAGGGGTGAGCGTATAAAATACACTCAGTGGGTTAACTTAAATGAATGAACAGTTAAAAATAAATATGCATGTCAAATATACCATAAAATGTAACATATCCCAATTTAATAAAATAATTTTTCACATTGTCGTTCGATAACTAAATGAAAATATTTTAGACCAAATCGTTATCCGATAACTTGTATTAGTTGGTATATGTGCACCGAGCCGTCACTCCAGTACGATGTTAGTATACTTTGAAATACATTTTAATGCTGAACCGACGTAGTCAGTAACTTGTATTAGTTGGTATATGTGCACCTAGTCGTCACCCCGTACAAGTGTTAGTAAAAAAAATATTTGTCATCGAACTACAAGCACAAATGACACATAACATGACATATAAGTAACTCATATCACATCTTAACATAGCAATCATGACATAAAATGTAGCACTCGGTAAAGAGTGAAAGTTACCTCACCTTGAACTTTCAGGGAAATAGTAGACTGGACTACACTTGCTCTTGAATCTCAAGTATGCCTGCAAGGATTTATTAAATTGAGTTCTACTTCTAATAATAATTCTTGGTACTTAAGCTAAATTAAAAAAAAACTAATTATTATTATATAATTAATATTACACTAATTATTAACTTAAGAGAATATAAATAATTAATCATTAAATACAATGAGTTATATTAAAATAATAAATAGAAATATATACTTTAAAATTTTAAAATAATAATTTAACAATCATAGTTTACAACTTTAGTAATAAATCGTAACATTAAAATATGAATACAAATGACATTAATTTTATATAAAAAACAAATACTAAATAAAAATCACATACCTAAAATAATAGAGAATGAAATTATAATTAATATTTATTATAAAAGTTAAATTATTTTATATATAAATATATATATAATTATAAATACATATATATATAATTATAATTATAAAAGTTAAATATAAAAATAATTGATTTTGTTGGATGCTACTGACGATCATTAGCAGTCAGAATTTCAATTCACTACTCTTTATTATATAATATATATATATATATATATATATATATATATATATATATATATATATATTAAATAAATAAATAAGAAAAATTTATAAATAAATAAATATGTATGATCACAATAATACACATATCCAACCACAAACGTGCAATTCTGGTTTCGAAACTCAATATTCAAATTTCGAACTTTTGTTTTATAAATTGTGATCAAGTCCCTTCATTATATTAAATTCTCATTTGAACTTACTCTAAACTTTAACCTTATTACAAAATGACCAAACTTGAGTTATACAACTCCGTTTGAAAATCCGAAAGCACGTATGGAGTCCTCGCAAGGTGAGGATCACATGCATTCCAATTTTTTATGAAAATGACAAAGTTTAAAGGGGACAAAATTTTGACTTGAAGTGGGTTTCTTCCCATCTTCTTCATTTCACGTCCAAACGCAAAACTAATTATATGTTTGTGATCCTTATGAGGAGAGCTTCAAAATGGTCTATAATATCAAAGTTATATCTCAAAGAAACAAAATATGTCATTAAAGGGTTGAATACTTCGACTGAGTTTTTCTCACTCATACGAAATTTATTTCACAAAAGAGTTATATAGTTGTATGTAAATGTGTGTCTGCGTGAACATATATATATATATATATAATTATAAAGAAAAGACCATGTAAATTTACCTTATTACTCAGCTGCTTCTTCTTCACTCAATACCCAAATGTGAAAGTGAAAGTAAAAAAAAGGATGTATATATATATAATTAAATAATATGTTCTTATCCAATGATCAGTTGAACTTGGACTCCACTTGAATGGCTTACATCATCTACAAGTTGCATATCTTACATCATCTACAAGTTGCCCATTGTGGACACGTGTGTTGATATATATATTTATATATATATATATAGGTAATTAACTGTGGATATTACAATCTTTACCGGGAGTGATATCTGTTGTAGCAGGTTGATGGACGAAAAGTTGAGTTTTATAAATTTGATGGACTAATTTCAAAATCTAACATCTAAAAAATGAATGGACCAATTAATTTCAAAATAGATATAAGTTAGTGGATGAATAATTTTATTTTCCCTAAAATTATTTAAAAATTTGTAAAACTAACAATGAAAAAAGTTAATGACGTAAAAAAAATTAAAAAATTACTACATCCGTCCCGTCCAAATAGCACAATTTTACTATATATAGGGTGTTTAATTCAAATTGCATCATTTTTCTCTTTTAGTGAAAATGGTCCACCAATGGCCCACCACTACTCATCATATCTCTCTAATGCACCTACCCACTTTATATAAATAATAATATTTCTTAATTTACGTACAAAAAGCAAATGCACCTCTTTGCCCGGAACAAAGGAAGTACATATTAATAATTAAAAAAATAGAACTGAAACAAACAAATTAAATAAAAATAAAAAATAATCAAAACAGAATATAAAAAAATATAAAAGAAACAGTAAGTAAAATATAATTAAAAGTGAAATCATAAAAAAAATTAATTAAAAAATTTTGTAAAAATTAACCCTAAAAAAAGTTAATTATGTAAAAAAAATCAAAAGATTATAAAATTACATACTAACAACTTAAAAAAGTTAAAAATTAAAATTAAAAAAATATTAAAAAATATAAAAGAACCAACAAAAATTAATCAACAATAATAATAATAACGCATACCTTTCATTAGAATTTGAATAAAACTTTTGTTTGTCATGATGAATAAATAATTATGTGTAGAACGAATAAATAAAAAATCTTATTTATATGTGGAGAGATGATAAATTTTCTAAATCTTAAAATAAATATATGTATTTATCTATATTAACTTTTAATTATTAGTAATTAATTTTGATTTGATAATATCATATTATTTTAAAGTAAATATATGTATTATCTATATTAATTTTTAATTAATAATAATTAATTTTGATTTGATAATATCATATTTAAATCTTAAAATAATATGTGTATATATCTATATTAAATTTTAATTAATATAAAATAATTGAGATTAATTTTGGTGACGACACCTTATCAAATATTAAACTCTCCTTTAGTATATTAAAAATTTTAATTTATTTAATTTTTTTATTATTTAAAAATATAATAATTTAAATTTTTTAATCATTTAATATATTTTTTTAATTTAAATAATATAAAGTTATAAAATATGATAATAACTTTTAGTATAATGAAAAGTGATACTCAATTGATTAAGGTGATAATTTTTTTAAATAAAAATTGATAACTAATTTGCAAAGTGTATCTTTACAAATGAATTATAGAATTGATAAAACGTGATAATATTTTTAATAAAAAGTTAATTCTAATCAAAGAAAAGTGATATCCGTATAATTAAATAATTTCACGAAGTACAATTAACTGGAATAATAAAATATGATAGTATTTTTAATAAAAAATAATACATGATAAACGAAAAGTGATAATAGTTTAGTTAAATTATTAGTAAAATAAATAAAAAGTGATATTCATTTTTGCACTTTAGAGCTTAAATACTCATGACTACACTGAAAAAAAAAATTACTACCCACTACACAAATTAATAGTAAAGAGTCCAAATTACCCTTAATTAAACTAGAAATTTCCAACGATTTCTTTTGCGTAGTCTCCGTTTCTCTCTCCTGAAATCTCTCTCCAAATATTCTGTGTAAACTCCCAATCTCGATTTCGCTCTGCGCGAATTTCTCCAATGGGCCGGCAGCCAATCTCAAGTTTGCTCTGCGCGGATTTCTCCATTGACGTATTTCTCTAATACGGCGGCAGCAACAGCGGAGGAGGGGCGGCGCGTGGGTTGGAATCGCCGCCGGTGGACGCGGTGGAAGCAAGCCTCCCTCCCTTTCCATTGGGAGCAATGCTTGTGAAACCTTAACAGATCCGTCAATATTTTCCCTTTGTTTTTAGCTCCGTGAGACCCTAGATATGTCTCCTCTTTAATGGCAGTTAAGAATTGTTTGTTGTTGCAGAGTGGTGAGATATACTACAAAAATTAGAGAGTGGGGATGACGGCGGCGGAGGATCCGCGGACGACGGCGACGGAGGCGACGGCGGAGTACAGCGAATGTTACTGGGATGAGGAGGACAGCAGCTCATACGACAGCAGAGGGTCTTCCTCCGAAACGTTGTCGTCTTCGTCGAGAGAGCAGTGGAGTGGTAACAATTATTATTATAATCAAGAACATGAGATTATAATATACAGCTATGATATTTTATCCCTTGATACCTCGGCTAATTTTGTATAGGCATTTTATAGAAAGGCATGGGGAGGTGATAGCATACTACAAGAATGTATGTACAGTTACCAATTTCATGGTTTGCTATGCTTAATCATATGTCATGTTGGAGGAATTGCTCTTGCCTGAAAAGTTAATAGTTGGATTTCAAGCCATTGTAAATGGGGCATTGGATCAATTGTTTTACAAACATAATTTTGCCGAGTGATCATTCTTGAAGGTGTCTGTAAATTTTCTTCCTATTCCCATGTATTTTGAAGTTACGTTTTCCTGTATCAATCTTTTTTCAATGGGAGCATATGAAGTAAATGATACACAAAATAAAATGTGAAAAAAAAAGTGTAAAAATAAAATACGTAGAAAAAAATGTGCAAAATTTTTTCAATGGGAGCATATGATGTAAATGATACACAAAATAAAATGTGAAAAAAAAAGTGTAAAAATAAAATACGTAGAAAAAAATGTGCAAAAGAAATTGTGCAAAATAAAATGTGCAAAAGATATTGTGCAAAATAAAATTGTGTAAAACAAAATGTACAATCACATACGGATATTTATGATATCACAATATATTTTGTGTAGCTATGAGTATTAGTCTTTTGAATCATGTAATTTATAGTAATTATGCATTATTTCATGTATCCTATAATAAGTGACTCTTTTTTAATATAAATGATACGCGATTAAAATAAAGTAATAATTGAATAATTGAACTATCAAATACTCCCTCCGCCTCATAGAAGTTGACATACTTTTCTTTTTGGTTTGTCCCACTAAAGTTGACACATTTCCTTTTTAATACATGGGACCCACACAAAAAAATTAATCTATTCTCATGGACCCACATATCACCTCTAATACAACTACCCACTACACATTAAATATTATTTCTCTTACTTCACTTTACTTCACTTTAGATTAAATTATTATACTCCTTAATCTCCGTGCCAAAAAAAAATTATACCGACTTCTATGGGACGGAGGGAGTAAATAATTACTAATAATATTATTATTGAATAAATAATAATAATAATAATAATTTTTATTAAAGGTAAAAATAATTTATTTGAAATAACAGTCGTGACTTGTTATTATGTCGTAATTTGCGTTGATAGACAGCCACTAACTTTACCAAACAAGCTCTTGGTTTTCTTTATTTTTAATTTTTAATTTATATTATTCTCATGAATAATATTATTGTTCTCATGATCCATTTTTTTTGTAATTCATCTTAAAAAGGAGTATCTCAAAAATATATAGGAGTAAAAGAAAAGAAAAGAAAAGAAAAGAGAAATATGTTGTCTAATTATTCTTTTTGATTTTTTAAAATTTTCTTTTAAATATACTCCTTATTTATACTTCTCGGTGATGTCGACATGATAATTGATATAGCTTGGCCTCTTGGGCTTAACTGAAGCATATAGGCGAAACAGGGAGATTATTTGCGACTACCCATTTCAATTCAATCAATCCGAGGTAGAAGCGGTTTGATATCAATACTCAATTCCTGATTGGAGAAATTCTTCAAGAACCCCCGATCTCTCTTCATTTCTTTCCACCAGGTACTCTCTTTCTCTCTTCCATGATTGAAGAAATTCTTTTAAGAACCCTACTCAATCTCTTCAATTTTCTCTCTCAAATATCTCTTTGGCCTCTTGATTGATTGAATATTGAAATCTTGAAAACTGGGGTTCGCTTTTATGTGCTGGATTCGTTATGTGGTCTGTGGTGGAATATGTTCGAAACTCATGGCCGTTTTCCGCTTTTATATTGACTGACTTGAAGGTTTCCGATAGGATCGTTACTAGATTATCGATTCCGGAGAGCACCAAGCATTTCGTTTACGCTATTCGGGTGCCCGAATCTCAGGCTGTGATTTATGTGCTTTCTGTTCAGAATTTATCCGAAAGATCAGCTTCAGACGTTGAGTGTTTGATCAGAACGGTTAAACCGGAGGCAGTGTTGGTTCATGTGGGGCAATTGAATGAGTCGGAGATGAGTGTATTGAGTGGTGATGGTGTTGGTAATGGTGTTGGTGAGGATACTGTTCCAACATCTGTATTAGGGGTTTTGAAGAAGTGTTTTGTGCACAAGATTGGTAGGGAGATGTATGAAAATGCAGCAGGGTGTTTGGTGTTGACAGAGATTTTTGGGGTGAGTTTCAATGGGCATCTTGTGGCAGCCAAGAAAGCTGCTGAGGATGTTGGCTCTTCGTTTTTGATGCTCGAATCGCCTTTCGTGAGATGCTCTAACCACGAATGCAGTTCGGAGGGGGAGGGGGAGGGGGAGGGGGAGGGGGAGGTTCTGAATGGTTTTGGGAGTGTGTTTAGTTTGAAGCCTAATAGTTTGGTTTCAAGAAGAGTTGGAAGCTCGATTGTGTCGATGAATTATTCGAGGGCTTTCCATGTCGCGGATGAAGTTCAGTCTCGAACAATGAGGGCATTATCTTCACACTTAGTTCATGTGAATCCAGCTTCAAAGCTTGAAGATGTTCAGCTTCTAGTAGATTATGAGGTTCCTCAGTTTGCGAAGTGCATCTACCCTTTACTCGTCGATTTGCACGATATCTTTCTTGATATACCGTCTATGGGAACTGCTTTAGCCTGTGCACAGAAGATGCTTTATGATGTCAACACAGGAGAAGTCATTGACAATCGTGTCCTCACAGAAGTGTATGCTTTTAAGATTGCTGTGGAGGGTCTCAGAATTGCCTTGAATAATGCAGGTCGGGTGATGAGGAAATCGCCTCGTCATGGTTGTGAGTTTTCCGATCTTCCTTTGGATGACAAGGCACATGCTATACTGGCGCAGGCTCTTCGAACCCAGACTAAGAAGCACAAATCAATCGTGGCTGTAGTCGACGCTAGTGGATTAGCAGGATTAAGGAATAACTGGGAAATTAGTGTCCCTATAGAAGTGAAAGATATGGTTGATCAACTCATAATCAACTGTGGAGATGATGCTGAACTCTCCACACAGTGTAACAGAAAATGGTTGTTAGCTGATAAACCTGTAGTAGCAGTGGGAGCTGGTGCAACAGCTGCTCTTGGAGCCTCTACCATCTCCAAATTCATCCCTGCATCGACCTTGATAAAAATCGCTACGTTCCCCATCCCAGCTCCTCTAAAATTCATGATGGCGCAGATCCAAATGTCGGTTATTTTTACACTCAGCAAGGTTGTTGGTCCAACCAAAGTGGTAGCTCCAGGGATGGCAAGCTCTACAATGAAAGGCTCGGTTATTAAGGCAGCTGCATCGGCTGAGAAACTACGAGCAGTAGCTCACGGTGTGATAGCCTCCGCGGAAAAGACGAGCCTTTCTGCTATGAGAACAGCATTCTATGAAATAATGAGAAAGCGCCAAGTGCAAAGAATTGGAGTTCTACCATGGGCTACCTTTGGTTGTAGTATTGTCACATGTTCAGGCTTGCTTGTTTATGGAGATGGGATAGAATGTGCTGCTGAGTCTTTACCTGCAGCGTCTGCGATCGCCAGTTTGGGCCGCGGAATCGAAAGCTTACACCAAGCATCAGAGAGAGTGAAGCAAGCTGAGAGTTCCAGAATACAGAGATCAATAGAGTCTCTTCTGCACAGATTCAAGAAATTGAAAATTCAGTAAATAGGTATTGATTATCAGCTCATCTGCATCCTAAATTGACTTGAATTCAATGCTAATTGTGAAGTTTATGGATATCGTGTAAATATTTTACTGCAGGTGGATCAACTTGATTTTTTTTTTCTGAAAATAAACATCAATGTGAATGAACTTGTAATACAAACTAATGCTACTTGGTTTCAGCCTTTAGAGCATATATTCACACCCCATAATGTAGGAAAAATGATGGCAATTACTGGAGAAGTTGATGTTTAAATGTAGAAAAAGAGAGGAGCAAGATAATGATTGATACCACTTTTATTTATACCTATATACGTTCCAAATCATTCCAAGAAGAATTAATACTATTTGAGGGTACATCACCAAACATAATTTATACAAATTATTAATTTTTAATGTGATTTCTATTTCATAAAACAAAGTTTAAAGAGAGGATGCACGGGGATATTTTCCTTGTTTTGCTCGTCTTCCCAGATTATGTAAAAGCTCACTTTTCTTGCCCAATGTTATGTTTTAGCAAATATTTTGTCAATAAACGCTACGGAAAATTTGGATCATTTAGTTCAGATCCAATAGCTGTTTAGGTTTGGGTTGCAACAATTATAACGCAATGATTTTTAATTGCAAAATTGTCTAATCAAAATTGCCGCCGTTTGCTTACGGTGGTGAAAGCGCCTATATGAACTAGTGTATTTATGTTAACGGAGTACTAATTACGTATTTATGTTAACCTCAAACCTGCTTTCGTATGCCTAAGTGTATGTTGATAAATTACATAATCTTCACTATTAATTAATACATAATAATGGAGGTTGAAAACTGTCATCCGAATATAATTTTTTTTAAATGCTACTTTTTAACTTTTTTATCCATCTTCTTTATATAATTAATATAAAACCGTAATTAATATGTAGCCTTGTGTATAATTACATAATATAGTGGTTGAATGGAGTATATCTTCTTTATATATAATAAAATATATTTTAAAAGTTAAAGACCAAAATTTTCCCTACTATTTTAATCTACCTAATTTAGCTTGTTAATATTAAATCTTGGTTCTTCATTAGTTATTATAACATCTCATTCCTTGATTGTAATTACCAATCTTTAACAACATCTCATCCATTTTTTTTTATCTCATCCACTCATTTTTTTTGGCCTCACATAATATATGAGTATATGTTTAAGTAAAAGAATTTTTCCGTGAATTCATAATATTATTTGGACAATCTTTATCTCCATCATTGTAATATTTTATTTTATTTATTTTATATATTTTTGTTTGTTTTTTTATTTTATCTCATCCATTCATTTTCTTGGCCACTCATAATGTATATGTCAATTGATTATTTATATATTTAAGAAATTTTATTTTATTTACATGAATTCATAATATCATTTGTACAATTTTTATCTTTTATTTATATTTTGTATTTTATTGTCTTTTTATATATCTAATCTATTTTTTAAATTTCTTTTTAAAGGTAGATTATTTTTTACTATATGAACTCATATATTTAAATTATTAATTGAAATTTATTGTCAAAAGTAATATTTTTGTTTTGTTTTTAGCGCGATACATAACATCATTTATACAATTTTATCTTTATTGTTGTAATATTTTATTTATTTTGTATATTATTAATTTCATTGTCCAAAATATTTTCTTATGGTAAAAACTTATTTTAATTTTAAACTTTGTTTAAAATATAATTAATTCAATATTAAAAGAGAATTTATATATATTTAATTAATAATAAAAAAGGAGAATTACTACTAGATACACTAAAAATTTTTTTAATTACTATTAGATACAAACATACAAAAATATTACTACTAACTAAATAAATATATAGTGAAATTTCAATATTACCCCTACAATGTGCTGCACATAAATATTTTTGTGCAGCAAAAGTACGTGTGCAGCAAAAGTGTGCGCATAAAAAAAAGAGTGTGCAGTAAAAAAAAGTGTGTGCAGCAAAAAAGTGCGGTGGTCCGGCAGAGCTCCGGCAGCGGTCCGACAGTGTTCCGGCGGCGGCGGCAGTCCGGCGACATTCCGATGGCCGGCAGTGCTCAGGCGACAGGCCGGCGGTGGGTGAGTGTTTAGGATTTGTGGTTTAAAAAATGTAAGGTTTTAGGGTTATATTTGGTATTTTACTTTAATATTTTGTATGTGGAATTAAATTTTTTTAAATCAATGTATCTTATAGTAATTATGTGTACAAGCTAGCTAGGATTACGACCAAGGTTTAAAATTTCCGGAAATATCCACGATATTTCCACGATATATTCATATTTGGAGAGTAACGATATCGATATTGGGGAAAAAGATATATCTTTTCTGATGTCGATGATATATTGGGAAATATCGATAACAATATTGATATCGGTTTGCCACAGTTAAATTTTTTCAGATGTCAGATATATCGAGGAAATATCGCTAAAATATCGATAAAATATCGAGGATATATCGAAAAATTATCCATATTTTTATGAAAATTTTAATAATTTTTTATATTACTTTTACCAACTAAATACAAATTTTTTCATTAATAAGATCAATTTAAAAAAAATATACTCCATCCATCCCCTTTAAAGAGGGTCTTTTTTTCATTTTGGGCGTCCTACCCAAAGAGTCTCATTTCCTTTATTACACACATGGGACCCACACACACCCACTAATACAATTAAAATATGAGACCCACAATCCCACTAATACAACTACCTACTACACATTAAATAATAATACTTCTTAATTCACGTGCCAAAAAGCAAAAGACTCTCTTAGTGAGGGACGGAGGGAGTATATATAGAGCAACATTTGCATGAAATTATTAAGACTGTTTTATTTTATTTAATTAATTATATCACTTATTATCACTCTTCATTAAAATTATTACTACTTAGTAAATGAGGAGTTTCGTTTCATGTACACAGTGCGATAGTATACTTTGATTAAAAATACAATTATTTTGGTACATTCAATTGAATCAGGACGGATGGAGTATTTTATTGGTACATAAAAATATCACTGGCGCATTCAAAACTATGTTCAAAATTTCTCTAATTCGATTAATTGATACAAATATTTTTTAGATCGAGATGACATTACATGTTTTACATTTGAACATCATAAATTATCATTTTGGTATTAGTTATTAAGTATTGTATGACTTTAGACTATTTAAATATGTTGTAATTGATTTGCTTATCATATGTTATGAGTTTTATTGAGATTTTAAATTGTATTTATATATTAAAATTAGTTAAAATATATTGCAAAGAAATAATTAATTTTCTCTTTTTTTTCAAGTTTCAGTGATTTTTTTAATTTTATTGATATCGATATCGATATTCGATATATCCATCAATATATCCATAAATTTGAGGTACTGATACGATATCGATATTTTAAACCATGATTACGACTTAACTTTTTATTTAATTTGTGTCGTCAAAATTTGATTTGCTATAATAATTAATTAATTAAGAATTTTCTAATTTAAATACACATTTTTTTATATGATTGCACATATAATCGCGGAAAAAATTATAATTGATTTATATTTTTCAAAATGAACTATTAATAGTCACATTTTTCTAATTGATTCACTCTGAAATTAGCGCAAATCACCACTAATTTGGTAAATTCAACCACAATCATATCCATGTCTACATCTACATATATATTTATTAAGCCTCACTAATTCAATCCAAATACCCCTCACTAATTCAATCCAAATACTAACTTTACAAGAGAAAAAATGAGCCCTCAATTAATTAATGTAATAATTATATAACAAAACCAAATTAAAGCCACAAGAGAAAAAATGAGCCCTCAATTAAAGTAATAATTATATAATTACAAAACCAAAATTAAAGCTATAAAAAATTCAAGCCCTAAATTGAGACCTAATACAATTAAATTCTAATTTGAGAATTAAATTACATTATGAATTGTAGAATGAGGTTTTTCCTTAATTATTTGAAGTCAAAGACTTGCTGATTAAAATTAAAATATAATATCATTTACTATAAAAATTAATACTCATAATTTTCGATTAAAAAATTATTTTTTAAATCAGGTATTAATACGTTGAACGTAATTTCAATAGACTTAATTAAAAAAATTATTAACCAAAATGTATACTTTTAAAAATAAAATAAAATGCATGTTTTTATTTTAAGCAAATTACAAAATTTTGTTAATAAGGGCAACAACTACAAAATTTTAGCAGCGTTGTTGCAATCGGATGAAAGAGAACAAATTATACTCTCTAAATAAGATATTAAAATCATAGATTTAGCTACTAATAATAGATGAGAAAAAAAATTGAAGAGTTAATTAAGGCAGCCATTAAATGCCGAAAGAGGAAAAAAAATCCATATCTTGACACTGCCCCGTTCGTTTCCTTTTGGTTTCATTCAATTGCCGGTTATTTTAATAGGAAATAAACCGTCTTAATTCTCTATATACATATACACATATACAAATGTAAATTTAACGATAAAAGACAATAAAGAATTCTGACAAATCCTTGTCTCTCTCATCTTCACTTCAAGGTAATATACTTTCTTCTTTATCGATTCTTTTATGAAGATTGGATATGGTGTACTATTTAATTATTCCCTCAATAAATTCTTCTTCATAATGATTTTTCTAAATCAGTTTGGATGAATTTATGTCACTCTATTAGAAATTTGTTTACTAAATACTCCATAAGTTTCTGATTTTGATAATTTCTAATAATTACACTCATCAGATCATCTGTAACATCATTATGTAGGATTATTTTCGTAGATCTTGTGTTCAATACTACAATTAATAAGTTTAATTTCTTGTGGTATATCTCTTAAATGATATGAAATTTTGGTTTATCACCATACGTATTTGCTATGATATTGTGAGTATATTTTATTTATTTATTTTCTGAAATGTTAAAGATCTAAGATAGAGTCTGCTAACGAATGTGTTTAAATAACGATATGTTTATGGAGTAGAATTGTTTTTGGATTATTAGAGTTTTTATGATTGTATTATTATAGAAAACATGAAGTGGTTTATAATATTTGTAGGGGCACCAACTTGAGTGATTTTATGTACTTATTTTTTTTATAAAGTAAAATATCGAATATGTTTAAATAATTAATGTTTATATTAGCAGGAGCAATTAGAATTATATTGTGATTGATAATTGATTTGATTTACCGAATGAGTTAATTAATTCTTAAAACTTTTTGAATTTTCAATCCATTGATTGTGGGATCAAGTCTTATAATTTCATTATATTATAGTTTAATTAGTTGATTGTTTTACGTGTTGTTCATCTAGCAAGAAATTCGAATCGGATCCAATTATGGGGAGGCTAAGTTGAACATGGAGTTGATTAACAAGGAGAAATCAAGAAAGTCGAACGATCTCAAGCAGTCATGCTCAATACACACAACATGCACTAATGTTATTCTATAGTCAAGACAAACTAATACTAAATCACACTACAACCATCCCGATAGAGAGTCCCCGTCTATCTCGGTTGTGAGCATATGTTTATACTTTAAAAAGAAAACTATAATATGATCTTCCGCGTGTTGTCACACAACATATTATCTACAGTATAAAGTAAGTGGACTATTGCATCGGACATATAAATAAATTATAAGATGCAATCATTTGATCAATATGATTGTTATTTCAAATTAATTGTTATAAGATTGTTCATACAAAAAGCTAGACTTTTAGTATACAATCCAACAATCACAACATTACAGACTCCATCTTAATACTTTCATTCTAAAAACGTTCTGGCCTTACAGACTTTTTCCTACTTAGACATCCTATCTAAGCAGACCCTATTTCTCTGAAATAGACACCCTCGTATACTCTATACAAAACAAAGAAAGATGATTGATATGAGAGGTGATCTCCTTATCAAACACCAAAGAACTTAAATAGATGTAGCAACATTTAACAACATTCATCACAGACTGATTTCTTCCATGTATGTTGCTGTATGAATTCTTGGATACCATATTAAGAATGGTAACTGAAATTGCATATTTACTCCTCTTGATTTCCACCAATAACTGCAAATGGACTTTCCATGTAATTGAAACTTAACTCTTCCTCAAAATTGATATCCTACATTAATAAAATTAAAGTCCATTAAATAAGTTCTAATCATGCTACAAAAAACTCTACAACCCTCATTCATGATATGTCATTATTTTATGCATATTTATGCTTATTACTTGTGTTATATAAGAATTATATTTGTCAACCTGTTATGGGTAAAGAGGACTTAACCATTTAACATTTATTCATTAGAATAATTAATATTGGACACATAATATATTATTAATTACCATTGTAGCGGATTTGGTTTCCTAGATTGTTAGGTGTGAATTGGGGATTAATTCGTAAGTACCATAAAGGGAATTCTACTGCTCTAGTCTTGTATGGAATTTTGCATGAAGTACCTAGAAAGGGAGTAGGAATTATTTTTCTGCATCTGAGGGGTTAAACCAGATTTATGTGTTAAGTTCACTTTAACCAAGAGATTTAATATAATTAAGTGATTGCTTTCATGAGATCTGCAGGAATTCTAACCAATTGTCTAGTGATTTAGGTTGACCAATTTAAACTGGATTGCCTAAAGCTATCTATCTATCTTTTCTCTTGAACACCTTCATATTTATTTTATTTGCTTTATTTGTTATTTTATTATTTTTAGTGCTTATTTTCTACATCTTAGTTTTAATTAATTCACTTATAAAACCATATTTGTCTTATATTAGAATAATCATAAATATGTTTAAATAGATAATCTAGAATTATCCTCTGGGTTCGATATTTTTATTTGGTCACATGCTTAGCTATAATTAATTCCATACACTTGGGGACACGCAAAAAGGTGAACAAGCAAATGACACATTTACTTTTCACACAAATTAATATTAATTATAGCTCAGACAAGCGATCAAGTTAAATATTAAACTCACACGGAGTATTACCAATTTAATTATTAACTAAATTAATTAAGACAATGAATCCAATAAATATTTGAGTTTTATGTCTAACAACTTATAAATTGAAAAGTAAATAAATAATTAAAAATAAACAAGGATTGGAAGAATTTCAAAGTTGTTTCAAGTATGAAGAATATGTAGCTCTAAGGACATTCAATTTAAACTCAATAATTTCACTTTCTAGAATACGAGCCAATTCTGTCAGGTGGATGTGGATGCATCACTAATATATGCAAATACACTCTATAGACACAAGTAAATAAGCAAGTAAATTTGGTTTATCACCGAATATTGATTAATACGTAATCGATCGAATACCATTTGAAAATGGCTCTTCTGCTCAGAAACGAAATATTCTAAATTTCTTGGAAATTCTTGATCCCCCGTTGGACTATTTGTATCCATATGCTTCAGGAGCCCGATTCATGAATCTCTAGGTTCGAGAAATCAAGATAAGAGGATCGAACCATTTCTTCGAGTAAGAGATCTAATTCCACACCCCTTTCTAAGTACTATTAATATCAATTCTTTCCCAACACATCACTAATATATGCAAATCTACTCTATAGACACAAGTATATAAGAAAGTAAATCTGGTTTATCACCTCGGAGCAAGAGATCAAATTCCACCCTCTTTCTTCGTACTATCAATAACAATTCTTTCCCTTGTAGAAGTACTCAAACCCGATATGATCTTCCTTAATAGATACTATAGAACTACACTCTTAATCCTACTTATTAACCCGCAAATCCATGCAATAAATAAACATTCTTATTCAACAATTCTAATGAAGCCTCGGGAGTATTAGTCAATTCTTTAGAAACATAACATGTAACCCTAATCAACATGAATGCGCTCAATTCACAATCACATATATATTCAAAATTTATATAATGAGGTAGATGCACAAAATGATAATGATTGGTGGTTCAAAAAGTGCAATCAAATATGAAATAATCCAACTGTAGTCATATGGCAAATGTAATACTAGAAAGTCAAATTAACTTGTTTAAACCTTTGTAAACCTAGAACTACCAAAAAGTTCTTGTCCATGGTGTTACAAACAACACACATGGGGGATTTGATAGATTTTACCCATTCTTTGGAAAATAAAAAATAAGAATAAAATAATTACGTAAACTCTTGATGTAGCTATCTTCTTCGTTATTTTTTCTATCTCTTCAAATTCACGACAATGATGGCGGAACGGATGGAAGTGGAGGATGGTCGATGACGTCAATATTGGCGTTCGATCATTTGGTTAACGTGAACCGTTAGGGTTTCATGTAAACTAAATCAGCGGAAGCAAATAATCAAAGTTCGCATTACCTTTCACCAGGGTATGTTGATGAAGAACAGCTGCAGAAAATAACCTCTTGATCTTCTACTGTATTCCCAAGTCCAATCTTGACGTCGTGTGGGCGACGATCTTCAAGATCTTCTCAATCTGTTGTTCTCTTTCTCTCCTCACAGTGTTAGGCGTGTATTGTAGGGTTACTGGACAACTGAGATGACTTATTTATAGGCTACAGTAGGGACCAGAAGGAGAAATTAGAGTTGGACCTCCATTGGGCATAAGTATCCAAGTTTAGCACAAAACTTATACTTAAGTCCAATAATAATAATAAATACCATTAAAATATTATTACTGCACTACCGCTCTAATCTCATAATTATGTTATGGACTCCTTCTTATTATGAGCCCATTAGTCTCCCCATGTTTAAGATATACAATGTCCATTAATTAATTAAGTTATTGACAACTCCAATTAATTAATATCTCATCCGAGAGTAGTACCACTCAACCTCATTATCATGCCGGAATTAATCCACTTGCAAAATTTACATGATAATCCTCATGAGCTCCTCAAGGAGACATCATCAACCTATATCGGACACAGATTCCTTCTACAATCAACAACATACCATAGAGACAACACAACTTCCCAACTCACCGAGTTTATTGATTTAATAACATGTAAATCTCACCCATTAAGGAATCAAAGAAATACATACAGCCTTACGTGTTGAAATTATTGTATAGGGATTAAGAGCACGAACATCTATAATAATTGAGATCAAGTTCTTCTATAAGTCAGTATAAGTCGAACGACCTCAAGCGGGCCTGCTCAATACACACAAATCATACTAATGTGATTTTATAGTCAAGACAAACTAATACTAAATCACGCTACAACCATACCGATATATTGTCCCTGACTATCTCGATTGTGAGCATCTGTTTATACTTTATAAGGAAACTGATATATGATCTTCCGCGTGTTGTCGCACAACATATTATCTACAGTATAAAGTAAGTGGACTTTTGCACAAACATATAAATAAATTATAATATGCAAAAAGTTTGATCATATGATTCTCATTTTTAAATAAATTGTTAAAATATTATTCACACAAAAGCTAGACTTTTAGTATACAATCTAACAATCTCCCACTTATACTAAAAGACTACGCTGTCATATCTGCTGACACGCATCTAATCCCCATTCCTTCTACATGCCTATCGAACACTTTCGCTGGAAGGCTCTTAGTAAAAAGATCAGTCAGGTTATCCTCAGATGCAATCTTAGCGACGATTACCTCCCATCTTTTAACGATGTCTCATATCAGGTAGTACTTGCGCTCAATGTTTTTACTCGCCTTATGGGCTCGTGGTTCCTTCGAGTTTACTACTGCACCAATGTTATTACAATAAATTATGATCGCTTCGGGCAAACAAGGAATCACATCCAAGTCCATTAAAAAGTTCCTAAGCTATACTACTTCTTTAGCCGACTCAGAGGCTGCTACATATTCTGCTTCCATGGTAGAGTCTGCAATGCATTTCTGCTTTACACTCCTCCATATTATGGCTCCTCCTCCAAGAGTAAACACATAACCTAAGGTGGATTTACTAGTACCTCTATCTGACTGAAAATCCGAATAAGTATAACCCAAAGGTAACAAATTATATGCCCGGTAAACCAGCATATAATCCCTAATCCTTCACAGGTATTTCAAAATATGCTTTACCGCAGTCCAATGCCCTTGTCCTGGGTTACTTTGCTACCTACTGACCATGCCCACGGCATAACAGATATTCGGTCTTGTACATAGCATTGCATACATGAGGCTTCCTACTGCTGAAGCATAAGGAACCAGCTTCATTTCCTCTATTTCCTGTTGTGTCTTTGGACACATTTCCTTAGATAGAGGAATTCTATGTCTGAAAGGTAGAAAATCTTTCTTAGAATCTTGCATGCTAAAACGAGCCATGATTGTATCAATGTATGAAGCTTGGGATAAGTGCAACATTCTTTTCTTGCGATCCCTTATTAATTTGATCCCAAGAACGTGTTCGACTTCTCCTAAGTCCTTCATCTCAAACTGCTTGGATAGTCATACCCTAACACCCGACAATACCTTTACATTGCTTCCAGTGAGCAGAATATCATCCATGTAAAGTATAAGAAATACCACTACGTTTTCATCACACTTCTCGTACACACATGATTCATCCGGACATTGAATAAATCCATATGACTGGATCACTTCATCAAAATGGATGTTCCATGATCTAAAAGCTTGTTTCAATCCATAAATAGACCTATTAAGCTTACACACAAGATGCTCTTCGCCATTTTCAATGAATCCTTCTGGTTGCTTCATATAGATGTTTTCCTCAAGACTTCCATTTAGGAAAGCTGTCTTAACATCCATTTGTCATACCACATAGTCCATATGAGCGACAATAGATAAAAGAATCTGAATTGACTTAAGCATGGCACCGGGCGAGAAGGTTTCCTTATAATCGATTCTCTCTTTCTGAAAATATCCCTTCGCAACGAGCCTTGCTTTAAAGGTTTCCACCTTACCGTCATATCCTCTTTTTCTTTTGTAGACCCACTTGCATCCAATAGCTTTTACACCATTGGGTGGTTCTACAAGCTCCCAGACTTGATTAGAATACATGGATTATATTTCAGATTTTATTGCCTTTTGCCATTATTGAGCATCTTTATCATGCAAAGTTTTGTTGTAATTCCATGGGTCGATTTCATGTTCACCATGGACCAAGTCTGACGAATCTCCCAATCCCACGATCCTATCGGGTTTTCTCACAACCCTCCCACTACGACGAGGCTCCGCAAGCAATTGTGTATCAGGTGTGACACGCGTTGCAGTTTCTTGTGGTATATCCTCTTGTACAGTTGGTATTATATTTTGTGTTTCCCCTATTACTTCTTCTAGAACACTTTTAGTCATGGGTTTGTGGTTCATTACATAATCCTCTTCCAAAAATCTAGCGTTCGTGCTAACGATCACCTTTTAGTCTTTTGGATTATAAAACAAACCACCTTTCGTTCTAGGAGATCCTATAAACAGACAAAGTTCAGTACGCAATTCTAGCTTATTAGCATCCGCCTTTAACACATGTGCCAGAAACCCCAAATCCGAAAGTGTTTCAGAACAGGCTTTCGCCCGGTCTACAATTCGATGGGTGTGCAACCTACCGATTTAGAAGGTACTACGTTCAGGATGTAAACCGCTGTTTCTAAGGCGTATCCCCAAAATGAATTTAGTAATTCTGAATAACTCATCATTGATCTAACAATTTCCGTAAGAGTCCTATTCCTTCTTTCTGCTACACCAGTGCTGACAATTGGGATTCAATCTCTTTCCCTGATAAATAATCCCTAAACTCTCCCAAGAGGTATTCACCACCACGATCAGATAGTAGCGTTCTGATATATTTTCCAAGTTGCTTCTCCACATCAGCCTTGTACTCTTTGAATTTATCAAAGCACTCAGACTTGCCGCTGTTGAGAGTGAAAATAAGCGTGCTTTAGTGTCAAATTTAACACCTGTTTGATGAGAATTGTTGTCTTATATTATCACAATTATCTTATATTCGATATATGTGAGAAAAAGGTGTACTTGAGGCATTTTATTGTGTTTTAGATGGAAAAAGGGATCAAAAGTGCCAAGTTGGAGAAAAGGTGCAATTTGTGCAAGGATGCTCTGAAACGCACGTCCAACTTGTATAATTATTCTGTATTTTTGTGGAGCTATAAACTAGAAATGTAATACATGGATGGAAAGACAGTGAAAAGAGGGTCGTTTTGGCATAAAGAACACTTCAATCTGATTCCAAACGTGAAAGTTATTATCAAAGTGGTGACGTCGCGCAAGCTATGCCGCACAGAACAGATGTTCCACTTTGCATGACTTGTTACATATTCAAATGTTGGAGTTTCTATGAGTTATTTATATGGATAGAAAGCCAAGGAAGAGATAATCGTGTGAGCATAAGAATTACTCAAATCAAAGGTCGGATATGGAAGTTATGCATGAAATGGTGAGACTGCGCAAGCTTTCTCGACCAAAAGAGATCCGTTCAACCAGAATCGTCTTGGTCGAACGGAAGAGGGAAACTCGAGCAAAATGATCAAAAACTTACAGAGAGCTTGCTCGACCAGTTGCTCGACTTGGAGGCTTTGCTCGACCAAGAAGGTCAAGTCTAACAAAATGCCGCTGCTGCTATTTATGGTAATTCCGGATTTCTTTTACCAAATTTGGCGTATGTCTCAAGTAAAAGCCCATCCAAGGTCCGTTAGGAGCACTTTACAAGTATAAAAAGGGATGTAGAGCACATCATTATTCATCACATAGAGTCATATTGGATTGGAGAGAGGCCACAACAATACTACACCCCACAATGGGGGATAACCCCCAACCATCATCCACATTTCCTTCATCCATCCATCACTTTGAAGATTCGTTTGTGGAATCAAGAGGAGAACCAAGAGCAGGATTCAAGACGGAGAAGGACGCGACGACTCCCGCATCTAGGGCTTATTTCGTTTCCTAATTTATCTTGTAATTTTCCAGACATTCGGGTAAGATCTATCCAACACTCATGATTGTTCTTCGTAACATCATAGGCTAGAGCCTTTTTGGTAGAACTAGGGTTGTGAAGGTTTTTACGAATTAATTGAACTTTCGTGTGTAAACTCCGTACAACACTACTTGTGGATTTATTTTATATATGACTGCGCATTTTTAATCCATATTCACGGTCGTTTTGTGCATCTTCAATTGGATATAAAGTCTGAATATATATATCTTGGTTGTAAATTGATTGCGTTCACTGCTGAACAAGATTCCATGTTATCTTCATTAGAACTATCATATATGAATACTTACTAATTGAATTG
Source organism: Pogostemon cablin (assembly GCA_023678885.1). Taxonomy (NCBI): domain Eukaryota; kingdom Viridiplantae; phylum Streptophyta; class Magnoliopsida; order Lamiales; family Lamiaceae; genus Pogostemon; species Pogostemon cablin. The sequence goes on from CM042984.1 coordinate 13,260,199, forward strand.
AATTCGGGTTATCATAAAATAGGATAATACTTCAGTAGGATAAAGAGGATAATTTATAGTACCTAAAAAGGGAGATCATATCGGGTTAGAGTACCAATTGGCCAGGAAAATAATTGATATTGATAGTACCTAGAAAGGGAGGTGAAATTATATCTCTTGCTCCAAGGTTATTCACACGTGTTACACGCACGTTTACTTGTGTCTATAGAGTATATATGCATGGTTTAGTGATGCGTCCATATTCCACAAGGTAGAGTCAGACATCAACACACGGAAGGGAAATTAATGAGTGAAACCGGATTACTCTAGGCTACCTATTCTATCTCTTGAGTCACTTTCGAATTCTTCTAAGTGCTTTTATTTTATTTATTTTTAAATTAAGTATTTTAGTTGTTAGATTAAATCCTTAAACTGAATTGCCTTGTCTTAATTAATTTAGTAAATAATTAAATTAATAATACGCCTTTCTTTGGGTTCGATATTCACTTGGTCGCTTGCTTAGCTGCAACTGATATCCTTAGTACTTGGGGATTAATTTTTTGGGCAAAGAAAACGAGCATCAGCGGTGCATCAAATAAATGTATTCGTATATAGAATAATCGTCAATGAAAGTGACGAAGTATTCATAACCACCTCTTGTCTAGACAGACATAGGACCACACAAATCAGAATGAACCAATTCCAACAGATCCTTGGCTCTATACCCATTTGCCTTAAAAGACCTTTTGGTCATTTTTCCTTCCAAGCAGGATTCGCAAGTTGGATAATTTTTCACTACTAACGAACTCAAAGGTCCATCAGCTATCAACCTTTGAATCATACTCAAGTTAATACGACCAAGTCGTAGATGCCAAAGATATGTTTGGTTCATTTTCGAAGGTTCTTTTCTCTTATTGGTTGATGTATTATTCAATTCAATTTGTTGCACTGTCGGAGAAATTGGATTAAGAGTATACAAATTATATATCAATGTAGCATCATAGATAAAAATTTTATTTTTTCTTAAAACAACCTTGTCATTAAAAGAAACAGAATATCCATCCATAAACAATTTAGACACCGAAATTAAATTCTTTCTAAAATGAGGTACATAAAGACAATTCCTCAAAATAAGAGTTTTATTCTTATTAAAAAATAAATAGACATCTCCCACTGCAACAGCCGCTACTCTTGTAGCATTCCCATGAGTATGGTAATCTCCCCATCACTGAGTTGTTGGGTTTGGTGGAACCTTTGCAAAGAATTTCAGACATGGTCAGTGGCTCCCGTATCTACATACCAAGTGTCAGCAAATACAGCCGTTAATCACGATTCAACAACTAGTAAATAAGACTTACCATTCATGTTCCCCTTTAGAAGAAGGCAGTCTTCCTTGTAGTGTCCCGGCTGCTTGCATTTGAAGCACTTGCCTCTAGGCTTCTTGACCACACCACCCTTTGCCTTCACTTGGTTCATCGGTACTGAATTTCCTTGCTTCTTCTTATTCTTTCTGCCTTTCGGTCTAGGATAAGCAACATTTTTCAGTAACATGAACCTGAGGAGCTCTATAAAACAGTTCTACCGCCGCCACAAGTTCTGTCAAAAGTTCCGCCAACATGTACAAATATTTGTTCATACCGTAGTTGAGACGAAACTGCTCAAAACTTCAAGGCAAGCTTTGAAGTATGATATCGACTCGGGTTTCCCCATCGATTTCAGCTCCAAGAACCTCCAACTCATTGAGTTGGCCCATCATCCTAAGGACATGCTCCCTCACGGGAGTGCCCTCAGCCATTTTAGTGTTCATCAGTACAGCCATGCCTCGCGACCTAGCAGGATGACTCTGGTGTCCGAAGAGTTCCCTAAGATTCTGCATCATATCATAGACAGAGTTCATAGCTTGATGTTGATGCCGAAGAAAATTTGACATAGAAGACAAAATATAGCATTTAGCCATCCTATCAGCTTTAACCCACCTATTATAAGCAGCTATCTCCTCTTCACTAGATTCATCCGTAGTTTCAAAGGACATTCCTTAGTGAGTACAAAGATATAATCTTCAACAGTTAAAACAATGTCCATATTTCGTTTCTAGTCAACATAATTTGTGCCAGTAAGTTTGTGTTCTTTAAGTATGACAGAAAGTGAATTGAGTGCCATTTGAAAATCCTGTGAATCATAAATAAATAAACAGATCAAACACTTCGAATTTATCAATTTATACTGATTCCCTCAAAACAATATAAAATAAAATTCACCAACATCTCAAGCACCGTGAGTCTTCATGCCACGGTAGTGTGGACGTATACAAACCCGAACATTTACAAGAGAAGGTTTTACTCATTAATTTTATTCATTAACCTAACTTCAGGACAAAATAATTAATAGTCGGTTTCTTTTTAGCCATGCAAATAACAGCAGTGACTCCGTTGGGGAGGATACTTATTATTTACATCTAAGTGTACACCATTATTTGATCCCAAGTCCGCGGCCCAAGTTTGTGTGCCTTACAGTTGGAGAAGTACACACGCACTCGAATAACTTCCTACAATCATCATAAAGAAGTTTGTATCAGTGATGCATAAAAAAACTCATCCGTTGTGGAGGAAGGCCTATTGCCAACACACAAGTTTATTCACATCACTTACAAACCAATAATGGAGGCCGCGGGAATTAATTATCAATCCCCTCTCCCACTTAGTTATTTAACACCGAGAGTTTTTACATGCATATAATATCTATCAATAAAATACGCAACCTAACATGCTTCTATATTCAACAATCCAAAACAATTAGATCATGCATATCATATATAATGACAATCAGATAATTAAATCAAATTATGACAGTTTTATATCATGATGAAAAACACACAAAAACACGTCAAAAATGAAAAACGAAACTGCTGTCCTGAGACACGTTGGCACGACTCGTGCATACTCCTGCATGAGTCATGCCACTCCCATGTCGCCCATCACCGCGCCACACAACCATCGGTCGTGTCGTCCATCCGCACGACTCATGTTGTGTTTGTCTGCCACTCGTGCCGATCACCTCTGGCACGCTGGAAACCACTCTCAGCCGTGTCAGTGGTCGGCACGACTCGTGCGGCACAGATGTGCCAGTCGTGTCGATAGCTTCAGCCTCCCGTCATGTCGCTTGCGCCGTGTGCTTGTCCTCCGCAATCGTGCAGCCGCTCAACATGACTCGTGCGCTAGTCTCGGTGCATCACCACGCTTCGTCGCCGCGACACGTCCCCGCCAGCACATCCACCACTTATGCCCGTTGTCGCCCGCACGACTCGTGTCATCAACTGGCACGACTCGTGTGGACCTACTCTTGTTGCATGCCTTGTACGTCAAGACACCGCACTTCAGTGCTGCACGGCTTGCACAACCGATGCATCCGCCTAGGTCTCCTACCGGCACGACTCGTGCAAAATCACCACACGACTCATGCGGCATCGTCTATCGACATGCGCCACAGCCTGCTGCCGTCGTGCCTGTCCAGCCTTCGCCCACCGTTCGTGTGCTCCGATCATCAACGTCGATTCCCGTGTGTCCCAATAATAAATGTATATAGAATCCAAATAGGGTATACAAGCATGCTTTAAAATCAAATACTTAAACCCTTTCACCTTTTGACATAAACCCTAGCCTAACGTGTCATATCTTCCTTGAAACCGAAGCTTTGATACCAATTATTGAAGTTCGATCGTTTGGTTAACGTGTACCATTAGGTTCCATGCAAACTAAATCAGTGAAAGTAAGCAATCAAAGTTCGCATTACCTTTCACTAGGGTATGTTGATGAAGAACAGCTGCAGAAAACAACCTCTTGATCTTCTACTGTATTCCCAAGTCCAATCTTGACGTAGTGTGGGCGACGATCTTCAGGATCTTCTCAATCTACTGTTCTCTTTCCCTCCTCACAGTGTTAGGCATGTATTGTAGGGTTACTGGACAATTGAGATGACTTATTTATAGACTACAGTAGGGATCAGGAGGAGAAATTAGAGTTGGTCCTCCATTAGGCGCAAGTATCCAAGTTTAGCCCAAACTTATACTTAAGTCCAACAATAATAATAATATATACCACTGAAATATTATTACTGCACTACCGCTCTAATCCCATAATTACGTTATGGGCTCCTTCTTATTATGAGCCCCTTAGTCTCCCCATGTTTAAGATATGCAATACCCATTAATTAATAAGTTACTAACAACTCTAATTAATATCTCATCCGAGAGTAGTGCCACTCAACCTCATTATCATGCCGGAATTAATCCACTTGCAAGATTTACATGATAATCCTAATGAGCTCCTCAACGAGTTTATTGATTTAATAAAATGTAAATCTCACCTATTGATGAATCAAAGATATACATACTGCCTTACGTGTTGAAGTTATTGTATAGGAATTGCACGAACATCCATAATAACTGAGATCAAGTTCTGCTATAAGTCAGTATAAGTCGAACGACCTCAAGCGGTCATGCTCAATACACACAAAGCATACTAATGTGATACTATAGTGAAGAAAAACTAATACCAAATTACACTACAATCATTCCGTTAGATTGTCCCTGTCTATCTCGATTGTGAGCATCTGTTTATACTTTATAAGGAAATCGATAATATGATCTTCCGCATGTTGTCGCACAACATATTATCTACAGTATAAAGTAAGTGGACTTTTGCACAAACATAAAAATAAATTATAATATGCAAAACGTTTGATCATATGATTATCATTTTCAAATAAATTATTAAAATATTGTGCATACAAAAGCTAGACTTTTAGTATACAATCTAACAGTTAATGATGTTGTGAAATATATATAGATGTGAGAAGGAAATGAGATAAGGAAAATAATGTTAAAAAAATTATGGTGAAATAATGGAGAATAAGGAAAATATTAATTCCTTTTTGAAAAATAAGGAAAAATATATTTGTGGAAAATCTTGAGGAATCATGAAAGATTATATGATAAGAAAATTAATTGTGCTCTAAGGAAATAGGAAATAGGATCATGTGATTATAAGAAAATTAATTGTGCTCCAAGGAAATAGGAAAAATTGTATAATTTTTGGTAATTTTTGGAAATTCCCGTCGGCAGCTGCGCGACCTTACGATTTTGAGCATAACTTCCTTGTCCGAACTCTTGAGTGATTCTTATGCCAAAACAATCCCCTCTCCCGTAGATTTCCAACCATATATCACATTATCAAAATTGTCTTCCAAAAAAAACACTGAAAATTTACGTGAAGTGAGCGTACATTTTTCAGTATTCTTGCACAAGTTGCATATTTTCTCAAACTTTGCACATTTAATCAATTTTCCATCTAAAACGCAATAAAACATCTCAAATGAACATTTTTTTCAAATATATGGAATATAAGAGACTTTTACTAATAAATGACAATAATTCACTACAAGAAAATGGATCAATAATGATAAAAAATTAATGATAGGAGAGCAATCTTTTCATTAAAGACCAAATATATGGTTATAAAATTATTTATATAAATGTTAATGAGAAAATTAAAAGTCCTTTCATTAATGACTTGAAACCCTGTCATTGAAATACTTGAAGGAAGATGCCTCTCATTAAAAGTGAAAAATTGGCTCTCATTTTTCCCTCTTCTATTATTTCCTTTTTCATTTAAAATAAATTAAAATAAATATAGGAAAGAAAAGAAATATAGAAAGGATTCATAATAATCAGAATCTAGGTCTCCATGTGGTCTCCCACGATTGAAATCCCAATTTGAACCTATTGGCGGCCAATCGCGCCTAATCAGCCACTGGAGATCCTTTCCTCCCTTCATCTCGCCTCCGTCTAATCTACTGGCAACAGAGTTTTCTGCTTTTCTTCTCCAGTGAGAGCCCTTCAGGTGCGACGCCGCCTCCTGGCGGCCTTTGGGTTGCGTCGCCCAAGCAGGCGATTGCTGGCCCCAATCGGAGCCCCCTCGGGCTCCCGATTCCATCCATGGTTGCTGTTGACACAAACCACAACCGGCCTTCCGTCACGGCCCACCTTTCTGACTCGCCTCGTGCGATTTCTTTGATTTCAATGGCTACCCCTGCCTAGGGCTGTCGTACCGCTACCAGCAGCTCTCGTTGATTTCTCCTCTGGATACAATGGATGTCTGCTCGGTGCCAATTTCAGAGGTGAATTATGCAACGTACACACCACCGGTGAGAGCTGGTAAGCCTCTTTTTCAATTTTGGACCTCCTTCTCAAGGATTGTCCTTTGATGTTGTATTTAGTACTTGGAATTTTTATGGTTATTTTTTCTTCAACACTGAATAGATTTGATTATTGTTCTGTTCGAATGTTTGTATTTTCGTGGTTATTCTTTCCAATTTGCTGATTTATGATTATGAGATTGCAGATTTATAACTAAATTATGTCTGTATTTGATTCTTAATGTGAATTTAGTGAGCAAAGAAGAGTTTAGACCATACTATATATTCATTTCTTATTGTGATTCAAGTTTATACTTCCAAGAACTTTAGCATTTATGCTAGTTGAGGCTATGTTATATTTTCATTTCTTAAATGAATTTGAGTATCACCTTAGAGAATGACAAAGTTATAGGTCCATGATTTATCACTTGTACAGTTAATTGATTTTGTTTGGTTTTATTGAGTAACGAGTTGTAGTTGTTGCACTGGCATATATAACAAGTTAAACTTTTTTCTTTTAGAACAAAAAAATTATGTTAGCTGTTTTTCTTAAGTATGAGAAGGTAGAATCTATTATTGATAATCTTTGTATTTGCTAAATTTCTTTTTTATGCTCTTTATGACTTCCTTAATTACTTTTCTAATATTTTTGGTAATGGGTTTGCTTCATTGATGTTGGCTGGTATTGTTGCAAAGTTGAGAAGAAGAGGTGTTTTGTGATGAAAAAGGCATATTGTCGATCCATTCTTGTACCACTTTAGAAGCTATATAAGAGTGAAGGAGCAGAATTGTAGCCTGTAGGGACTCGTGATATTGCACGAGCAGGCCATTTTTTCCATCAGGTCAGAATCAATTTAATATATGATTTCTTTGGTGCTTTTGTGAATTAGAATTATATATTGTATTACTGAATTCGTTATTTTTTAGCAAGAGTTGTTTGATGAATATATATTATGTAAGAAATTGTTACTCAACTTATTATATTTGTATTGTCTGATATTAATGTTAATTACGAAGTGAGCGTGTTTGTCTCTTTGGGCTCTTATTAATGTATTGACCATTTCCTTCTTATACGATTAAAGCAATTTTTAGTTAGTTTGTGATAATTGTAATATCTACTGACTCTGTGGTTTTCTTTACCTGAAGCCAATTATCTTTGTTTCAGAAACGATCATCTCTACTAGCATAGTATAACTTGTTTTCCTTTTTTCTCTTTATTTTCCATGCAGGTTACAAATCATTATCAAGTGATGCCCCCAATACTATTAAATTGGCCAGGTATGTGATAATTCTTCATAACTAAAGCAAAGACAATCTAATTTTAGACTAATTTCTTTACTCTTGAATAAGAAAGCTTTAACTCTAAACTCATTGAATGAGAAAGCCTTAATTCTAAACTTTTATGTTAAGTTTTAGTTTAATTAATAACACTTTAATTTATATTATTGCTTTATAGAATTTCAGCATCTATGCAGGTATGATTTATCTTAATATTTCCTCGTTTCTCCATCTTCCCATATTCTAGTAAGACGTCTCTTTTTTATGATTTTTTTTAGGAATGGTCTACACCTAGAAATAGGGCAGATCTCCTCACTTGTGTTGTCTTATTGAATTTGGTTATGTGGAGTAGATTTGCACCGGCAATATTACGGATACTGTCATCAAATAAAATCTGCAAACCAACAAGAAAGAAGCTTTTACTTATGATTTTTATGCTATTGAATGAAATTTATAAAATCTGTGTTTGAATTTTACTCTATTCTACTATTGTATTTGCTCTGTCTCACAACTTTCCTCCATATAAGACAAGCACTAATCTGAGGTGGTATGCAATGATAAAAATATTGTAATAGAGATGACATAAAATTATGGCATTGCAGAATATGCCAAGCAATGCTTATAGGAATGCTACTAATCTTTTACTCTATTCAGTTTATAAATTGCAGATATATTGCTCATTTTTCTTTCCTTTGAAATCATGCTTATAGAAAATGCAGCTAGAAGAACACTTGAACAAATTTTAGAAAAAAGATATTTCAGGCAATGGTACGAGTGCTTAGCAATTCAGGCTACGTCCTAGGGGATTTAAGGTATTATTTACTATTTTTTTAGGGAGATTAACTCCTAACCTGCATATTACTCTGTTTTGTGTATACGTTTTCTTTTGTTTTTTGTTTTCCTTACTAACCTACTGTTTTGTATATACTTTTTCTTTTGTTTTTGTTTTCCTTAATAACTTACTCTTTTATAAAATTCTTGCAGGCCGCAAAAATATCAGGAGGGCTTTGAAAGATTATCGAATGGTTTTTGTATATTTGCTCTCAACTTATTTGTACTCCATATAGAGATTAATAGAATGCGCACATACACGAGTTGTATCTTTGACATATCATTATAAATGTAATTGAATTGAGTATATTTTATTGATTAATTTTATGTTCAATAAACATTATTTGTAGTTATTTTAAAATTTGTTTATATTAATATAAACTAAATATGTAATGACAGAACATATAATGAGAGGCAATCACATCTATAATGACAGGGTTTATGATCATGGTTGATGATTTTTAATGAGAGGAAATTCCTATCATTAAGTAGGGCATGAGAATAATGACAAGTTGTGTTTCCCGTCATTAATGATCTTTATCTAGAGAGGCTATTATGACAGGAATATGACAGAAATTTTCCTGTCATTATAAGTCTTTAATGATGGTATTTAAGCCTTTAGTGACAGGATTTCCTGTAATTATAGACCAATTTTCTCGTAGTGATTCTCACAAAAAAGATGTTAAATAGGACATTAAAATACGCAAATTCTCACTCTTAACAACCATCATGATTTTTCATAACTCATATGAACCCAAAATAGGCTAGGTTTTTTTTTTTAGTTTTTTATTCCTCATTTTAGAATTAATTTTGTAATTCATTCCTTATTTTAATTGAAATTTAGTAAAACCACATTATATAAATTTCAGTTATATTTCTTATAGACATCAAATCATATCCTCTTACACATATTACACTTACTCTGATACTTTATTTATCATAAAGTTAAAATCTATCATATTTAAATTTCAAAACAAATATAAAATAATATTATTTATTAAATTTACTAAATTCACCTTCTGCTAAATTTATCTTCTTTATTTGGTTCAATAAATAGTAGGTACAAAACGTATTTAAAAATTACTAAGCAATACATCAGCTTTAGAAAACAACTGATAAATACAAAATTATATTTTGTTTTTCCCAAAATACCTATACCTATCCATACATTAATGTGCATTGTTAAGATGGAAACAAAAATACGTTATTTATATGATTGTACATTAGTATACATTCTATTGAGAAAGAAACTGAAAATACGCAATTAAATTAAAGAACCCTACTTATGTACATTAGTGTGCATTCTTAAGAGAGAAACATAAAATACCTGATTAAACTGAAGAACCTTACGAATGTACATCAGTGTGCATCTTTGAGAGAGAAACGGAAAATATACGATTGAAACTGTTGTTAAATACATTAGTGTGCATTCTTAGAGAGAAACAGAAAATACGCAATTAATTGAAGAACTCTATGAATGTACATTAGTGTGTATCTTTAAAAAAATAGAAAATACGTGATTAATTAAATTGAAAATAGGGTTGTTATAATTATCCTTAAATCTCTCACCCATTGTTTTTATTTGATTTAGTATACATTAGAGTTCAATGAAACTAGTGTTAAGTGAAAACGTTGAAGTATTCAGCGTTGTAAATAAGGGTAAAGCTGAAAAAGAAATAGATGTTTAGATCAATGTATTTATTAGTAATTAGGTTATGTACACGCGTACCTATCAGTAATAATTCCTCTTTATTTCTATTTAAATTCAAAACAAACATTATCATAAAAGTTAGATTTGTTCATATTTTTTGTGTTACTCGTACAATATAAGGGGTGCAATAAGAAGAAATTGCAAGCAGTACCATGGGGGAATTTTTTTAAAATAATAAAAAATAATAATAACTAATTCTAATTTTAAAACATTTCTTTCTATACTTGAATTGACAAAAAAAAAAGCCTTTACTCAAATGTATTTGATTAAAACAATAATAAAGTGAAAAATAATTTTCGAGTTAAAATTCGAATTAAGCAACAGATTCAAGTAATGTGTTCTAGTTAATTATTTCCTCGAGTAATGTATGTGAGTTAAACAAAATTTTCGAGTAATGTATTTGACTTAAATTTTTCCTCGAGTAATGTATTCGAATTCATTTTTCATGATTTTTCACTTTACTCGAATATATTTGAGTATAAAATTTTTTCGTTAATTCCAATATAAAATGATATACTACTCCCTCCACCTGTTTTAAAAATCCATATTTTCTATTTTGGACATTTGCCTAAAAGAGTTTCCTTTTTTTAGACACATGAAACATACTCACACCCATTAATATAATTAAAATATGAGACACATTCCTACTAATACAACTACCCACTACATTAAAATATGAGACATATCCCTACTAATATAATTACCAACTATACATTAAACAATAATACTTTTCAATTCGCGCGCAAAAAACAAAATATTCTAATTTAATCGTATTGAGGGAGCAGTATCTTTATAAAAGGATTACATAAGTTATTTGTTAAATTCCGAAGGTACTGCAATAATTTTCTCGTGCAATACTGTGCCTGTACTATTTATATTCCTTTATAAGAGGCACGTGGAAAATGATTCAAGAAAAATATCTAATGATTGGAAGTATTAGACTTTGGTGAGTAGGTTATGAGACACCTACAACAATTGGTAACAATATTAAACTGGTGATGATTTGAGAAAACATTCTCATCTTCGTAGTCATCTCTCCTACTTTAATTTGTGACTGTATATGTGCTAAAACATGTAAATAAATAAATTAATGATACTACTTGTCAATGTCAAAGAAAGAAAACCTTCGTTTCTACAGTTACTAGATCAATGAAATTATACAGAGGTTTCACTAGGATTTGATATCATTTTAAATACTTACTGCTCGTTTGGTTGGCCTCATTATGGCCTAAACAGACATGTTGTACATCCATTTAAGTCGTCTGGTAGGGCATTCAGCATTATTTAGGGGCTTATACTAAGTTTGAGTCTCGGTGAAATATATTGTAGCCTTGACAAACATTTTGGACCAAACCGTAGTATTAGTAAAATTGATTTTTACAGTAAAACAAGATAAAAATAAAAAATTAACAAATATACAAAACAAAATCTCATTTGATATAAAAGAATTGCAATTAATCACGTTATAAGAAAGCAAGCCATATATATATATATATATATATATATATATATATATATATATATATATATATATATAAACTGATTTTTATGTCAGTGCTAAAGAGCTTTCTTAGAGAAGAGTTGATAAAATTATAGCGCTTATTCTAATAATGAAATATCTCTCTTGGTACAATAATGTCCAAATCGACAAAAAAAAAAAATAGAGTTCATGTAATACTTCACAAATGAATACTTTTTTATGATGTGTCATCTTAATATCAAAAACTTTTGGAGTGGGACATAATAATCAATTCTATAGAAGTAGTCCAAAAGGTATAATTTGTCAAATTGGTGGGAAGTGGGATTACAGCTGCTCGTCTAGTCAGTTGGATAATTAAGTATGAGAAAATAATATGTCAATGAGTAGAGTGAGCACAAAAATCCTTGGTCACATTTAAAGAGGTCGCTCCAAATAACCATTTGGCATACTGAGAAGGTGATACACTACAAAGATTAATATAGTTGTATTAGACCTTAACCATAACCATAACAGAATTGGTCTTTAACAGCACAGAATACCCACTGAAGCATCAATTCATAGTGAAATGCAGTAATAAAAATAACATTTTCTAGTTAGCCTTAAGGCCTGTTCATGAAGAGTGTGACTTGATAGAATGGAAGCTTATACAGGAACCCCAGAGGATTGGAACCTTAATGAACTCAAATTATAGTTTTCTGATTATTATCTTTTCACTGTGTGAGTAAGTTTCCAAAATCAAGCCATGACAATCTATCAAATTTTCATTTTTATTTTTTAAAATATCAGATAACCAACCAATAGGTTTACGAACATTTTTAGTAACTTGTTTAATTAGTTAATACTATTTGGGTTCTTTAGGAATACATGAATTATCACACTTTGGCATGACTCACATCTTTCCAAGGTTTGGTGGGCTTTAAACAAAACAAAAGTTTATTTGCTCAAACCAATTATAGAAGTCCACATTGGAGCAATTGTATTACTAGTAATCTTCTTATGCACCTTCCACCACACACTTCCTCTCTTTCAACTTCCAAATTCGCTCGTAACTAAACTATAAGCTCTAAATTTGCTAATCTCAGAGCCAAAACTAAACTCCATATTATATGACGAAAACACAAAAGGTAAAAGGGAAATAAATAGGATTTGCTTTCAGAGAGGGGAGGTTTAGTTGGCTCACCGATGGAAAAAACAGCTTTAGGCGCATCTTCACCAGCGTAACCCAAATCGACGACTATGGCTGATACTTGATCTGTAATAAAGAAGAGGAGCAGTAAATTCTACCCAATTATTCATTAGCCAAGGGACTCTCTAAACTGGAATTACTTTCACCACCAACCAAGGAACACCAGAAACGAGACTACAATCAGGGTACATTGGGGGACTTGTGCAATTGCAGGAGTTGGTCGTCAATTCTCAAGGGTACAAATACAATGGGCTTTTCTCAGTTAGATTACTGTTGGAATTACACATCCCTAGTCGGTGGTGGGGGTGGTGGTTGTGGTGGTGGTGCAGCTAGGGCAAGCGCGTAGGTCTCTTAGTTTAGTGGAAACCGAGCATTACGGATTATGTTGTTTTTTACCAAATATGAGATTAACTTGGTTAACATATCTATAATCTATCCCTTATCTATCACGTTAAGCAAACCAAATGAGTCTAATATAATTGCACCCCCACTTTTTGCTAAATGTACCCCATAAATTTATAGAATTCAAATACTTATATTTGTTAAGACGTAAATACCCTTTTTATAATTATAAATTAAGATTTCTTATTCATATATGACGGATGTTTGATTGCAGGCATACGTGTTCGGTTGCTGTAACCGAACATGCATATAAATCTTGTTTTCGACTCCTGAATAATTCGAAAGCAGTCAGAAAAACCATGTTAATGCAGCTGAAGTTGTGTCCCTACCTGCTATGATGAAACTGATCACAATATCAATTAAGAAATCTTCATCCTAAGTGGCCGAATTCAAAAATCTCGATAAAAGATTGTGGGATAATTTCTCTAGTTTTTTCTTCTTTATTTCTTTTGCAAAATCACAAACTTCCTACACAACAATTCTCAGTTGCTTTTCTGATCCAACATTTACAACTTTCTTGATTTTATACAAAATTGGGATCAGCGATCTGTACCTCTGGCCGGAGAGCTTCATCGCCTCATCGAACGCCGTCGCAAACTGCATAGACGACAAGTACATCGAATCATACATGTTAGAGTAAGTTGATTAAGTATTAATGATATTAGAGTTACTATAAATCATTCACTCATACATCATAGCATCCATCACTCTCTCTCTTTAGGGTTTCTGTGTGTTTCCTCGCGCTCAAAGCAACAATGCCAGCCAACGGAGGTGCTAGTTTGAGGAAACCTGTGTTCGTGTAGGTGGAAAGCTTGAAACCTTGAACCTAGATATATGGTTTTGTTTAATGAAAATGATAAAATCATCTAAAATTGGGTGTATTTAATGATTTATGTATTTATCTTCTAATTTTAATGGGGTTTATTTAGTAATTGAGGTTTATTTATTAAAATCAGCCGCTCCCAATATATATTACTCTCTCTGTCCCATAACAACTTTCACACTTTCCTCATTTGTTTGTCCCACAATAACTTTCACACCCAAAAAAGGAAATATCACTTTATCCAATAACCTCAAAAGTTAGTGTAATTTCAAATTTGTCACTCCTTTTTCACACTTATAACATTACTTTACATTTTATTTATTACCTAAAAATACTATAATACCCTTAATAGTCAAAATTGTCACTCCTTTTTCACACTTATAACATTACTTTACATTTTATTTATTACCTAAAAATACTATAATACCCTTAAGAGTCAATAAAGGTGGTCAAAAAAGTAACTTTTCTTAAATAAATGTGTAACATTAAACGTGAAGGTTATAACAGGACGGAGGGAGTAAAATTTTAGAATTGGGTAGATAGCTTGATATTTTTGAAATATTTTTTATATTTAGTCCACATATTATTAATAATTTTAATTTTTTAATTAATATTTCAGTTTAGAAATGTGTACCTAGTAATATTATTTCTATTTTATTTTATTTAAAATTTAGTTTCGTAGGTGTGTCATTACGTTTTTACTTGAAATTTTTTATGTATGTGGCGTCACCCCATTCATTTTAGAAAAAAAATTGTATATGTAATGTTCATAAGTTGATCTTGCAATTAATATTTTATTTTAAGTAATTTAATATTTATTATTTATTTAGTCTTTATATTAATAACTTATAATTTATATTCAAAATAATTAATAATAATAATGAGTTTTAATATATTTTTACATTCTAATGGTTTTAATTGGGTTATTTAATGAAAATAATAATAATTAAATTAATTTATAAAAGTAAAAGATTAAAACAAAAAAAGAGAGATGCCCGATTAATTAATTTACTACTAATAATAAGTTTAATATTTTACTGATATAATTGTGATAGTACAAATATTCTTATAATGGAACATTGCTTATTTTTTTTATGATTCCATTGAAATAATTCAAGTTCTAAATTGATAATGTATCCATTTTTTTGGTTTTGGATTGAAAATATTCATGCATGGAACATTGCTTCCTTCTATATTAATAGAATGCATATTCATATTTTTAACACGAAGGTAAAAGGTATATGTAATAGTAAAGTAGGATGAAATATACTCCTTCCGTCCCCTTCAAAGGGTCCCTTTTATTCCATTTTAGTCGTCTCATTCAAAGAGTCCTCTTTCTTTTTTTACATACATGAGACCCACACACACCCACTAATACAATTAAAATATGGGACTCACACACTCACTAATATAACTACTCACTATACATTAAATAATAATACTCCTCAATGCACGTCAAAAAGCAAAAGTACCATTTACATAGGATGGAGGGAGTATATAATATATATAATAAAATATAAAATTATATATATATATATATATATATATATATATATATATATATATATATATATATATATATATATATATATATATATATATATATATATATATATATATATTAAAAGACATTACACATAGTAAAATCTGTGCCTTCCTCAGAAAACAAAACTAGTGATGATAATATGTTATACCGTCTGTCGTCTTAGGAGGGAGTTTCCTTGGATTCATTGCCAAAAAGAAATTAAAAAACTCTACATGTTAGATATATATTTTAATTATGTCAAACACTAGGGTGGGCTAAACTTTTTTTCTAATTGGTGGAACCGGGTATTTTTATAAAATTGGTTAAATAGTGAAAATATGGGTTCCGACTTCTATTCTTTAATTGGGGGTACAACATATCCCTTTCGCTTTGAACACGACGGCATTTGATCGATGGCTGGTAGATTGGATTCAACCGGCGGCAAGCAGGGAAAGGCGACAACATTCTTCCAATGAGAAAGGAAGATCAAATCTCAGTGGCGATGACGGATCTCAACAACGGCGGTGCTTTCATTTCCAGCCGCCGTCAGTGCATATGATGATGAAGAGGTTCAAATCGACGCAGAAGAGGAGACGGGGAAGAGCGATTGGAGGAGAAGGATGAGGCTTCAACATCATTGAAGTGTGGGAGAAAACCCATCACGATTACACTATCTTCATTTAAGCGATGCAACTTAATTACACTATCGCACATATGCACACCGATGTTAATGATTTCTATTCATACTGATACAAGGCATCAGACTAATTATCCTTTGGTATCACCTTCTGTTGGATATGTTGATGTTGCAGATTTTGGTTTTATATTGAGTTTACGTATTTTGAAATAAAACAAAATTCAAAGGGTAGCCTTTCTCCTATTTGGTCTAACCAATTTGTCAGCTTCTGATAATGTAATCTCACATAATTTCTTGATCTCTCTATTTTTGTTTCCATTTAAATTATTTCTATGAAACATAGCAACATCTACTCTGGTTTGTTATTCACTAACACAAGCTATGACTGATTTTGCTATGTGAATGGTGATGTAAGGATAGAAAATCTTACGAGCATTAGCTATTTGGAGTTCCCAACTCAAATGGTCATAAATAAGGTAGTTGAGCCGAATTTGGTTGAATGGTCTAAATATGTGGTTGAACAAATTTTATTTGAATGATATATAGGTGGTTGAACTCGTAGATCATATGTATGTGGTTTAACAATCATTGTTTGAATGACATATAAGTTGTTGAACTCATACATAGGTACTATGAAGATTGCATTCCTGCATATAACTCCAATTCAACAACTTGGGAAATCGTAAAAATTTTATGAATATTCTTGCAGAATGTGATATAAATGATGAGATAAAATTACAGTGGTTTTTTTTATGCTTGAACAATTAGCGTAAGGTCATTATTATGTAAACTTGTTGATAATCTTTTCTTTATGTTTTATTTTTTTCCATTAGTAATTTTTTAGGTTATTCTTTTCTATTAATTAGATTACTCTTTATAATGATTCAGGTTATTATGAAAAGGCTTTTTGGATTATTGATTTGTTTATATTCTGTTTGTCAACAAGATTACTTTTTTTTTATTAATTAGTTTATTCTTTCTAATGAATTGGGTTACTCTTTAATTTTAGACTCTGGTTTTCTGAAAACGAAGTTATATATTGTAAATAATTAAATTGTATGCAATCTCTAAGTTGATATATTACAGGAATAATTAGATTACTCTTTGAAATTATTTGGGTCTCTCTTTGGAATTAAATAAATCACTTTTTAGAATTAATTGCAGCACTCTTTGAAATTAACTAAATTGAATGCAATATATACGTTATTAGTTTACTATATGAAAATAATTAGGTTACTCTTTATAATAAATTGGATTACTCTTTGATTTGAAACTCTGGTTTTCAAACAATAAAGTCTTTTTTTGTAATGAATTAATTGGATTACTTTTTATAATGAATTAGGTTACTAGTTGATAGATCACTATATAGAAATAATTAGATTACTCTTTATAATTAATTAAACCACTCTTTGAAATAATTATATCACTCTTTGAAATAAGTAGCATTACACTCTACTTATCATAACAATTAATTTTATCTGCACACCAACCGATCTGCTTCATATATAAGGTGTGTGTAAAAGTAAACAAAAATCACGAGGGGAAAAAAAGACCAACTTTTTTTTTATTGAAAGGCCTATGTGAGATTTTAACAATAGAAAAATAAATCAATCCATGAATAATCATGGTTGGCTTGAAGATAGGTTGAAATCTCATAAACTATGAGACATGCATTAAAGGATACAAATATATCAAGAAGTACGCAATCCCTGAATCAACCAACCAAGGAAGATTATGTTGTATTACCCACCACTCTAATCCGTTCATTATATATTATTAGAAAAAATAAAAGCACATTATGAGTGATCTGTGATGTTAGAGAAAATAAAAGCAAACTATGAGTGGACTCATGAATAACTCGCCTACTAGAGACTCATAAATAACCCATCTCATACTTTAATAGTGTTTATTAAATTATCATAATGCAAAGTAAGTTATATGGACACTAATAATTACCTGCTTTAAAGAATAATGCATAATTTTTTTAACTAATAAATAAATTATAAAATAAATTAGTTGAATAATAAAAACTTCCTACGACATCTCAACTTCAAATATGAACTTTCATTTAAAAAAATTGACTTTACCTATATCCCTATACTAATAGATTTTAATTTAAAAATTATAATTTTTTTTTTAACACACGTAACATAACAATATATTATCAAATAATATTAAATTATCATAATTCAAAAAATTAACTTACATTAATATTAATTATATAACACTAAATAAATAAATATTTTTCAAATTACCTTATACCATGGCATAGTAATAATATTTAAACACCATGTGTGCAAAACACATAAAATTAAAATAAAATTGAATGATAATTAATAATCAATTTTTTTTATAAGTTTTGTTAAAAATATTTTCACACTTTTTCTTTTTATTTTATTTCGCACTTTCATTTCATTAAAAGTGGTAAAAGATACATTATACCCATTATTTCACACATTCTAACATAATATCCATTTTTCACACATTTCAATGACATTACACACAATTTTCATTAATATTAATTAATATATTTCTTCTCTTTCTTAATTTATTAATATAAAAAATAAAATTATCTTAAACTCCACATATAAAAATAATTGAAATACATTCCAAAACGGAAGGAGTATATAATTAAAACTATAATATATGAAACTTTTTTTTAATAAATGAAATGAATAGTAGGAAAAATTTCTCATAGATACACACTTTGTACCCTAAATTACTAGAAGATACAGTGAATTAAAAAAATTATTCTCACATACAAAATATTAAAATAAAATACCAAATATAATCTTAATTCATTATAATCTCATACACTTTTAAACCACAAACTCTAAACCTCTCGCCCTCGCACTGCTGCCACCGAACCACCACAGTCGGGCGCTGGACCGCTGCCGGACCTCCACCACCGGCCGTCGGACCATCGCCGGACACTTTTTTTGCTGCACCTTTTTTAACTGCACATAACTTTTGTTGCAAATACTTTTTTTACTTCACATAACTTTTGTTGCACACGAACTTTTATGCTGTACACAAACATTTATGTACATCACATTGTAAGGTTAATATTGAAATATCACTGTATATTTATGTAATTAGCAGTAATATTTTTGTATGTTTGTAAATCATAGTAATAAAGGAGATTTTAATGTAACTTATAGTAAGTATACCTAAATAGTATATATTACGATAAATTAAAATAATATATTTGAATACGTAGAGATAAATAGTATTTTTAAAACAATCTCATATTTTTCCTTCAATGAAAAAAATAAAGAAATTGTGACAAACAGATTAACAAATTAATTTTCAATTACGTAGTAAAAAATAAAAATTGGCTTGCTTTAATAAATAATACATAATTTTTTAAATAATAAATAAATTAGTTGAATACTAAAAATTTCCTACGACATTCAAACTTCAATTTTACAAATCAATTAAAAAAATACACTTTATTTATATCCCTATAATAATAATATATTTTAAATTAAAAATTATCTTTTTTTAAGGCATGTAACACACCTGTTTATTATCGAATAGTACTAAATTATCATAATTTAAAAAGTAACTTATATTTAACGATAATTATTTAACACTAAATAAATAAATATTTTTTTAATAATAAAAACTCATTATGACATGCAAACTTTAACTTTTTTTATTTAAAAAAAACACTTTACTTACATCCCTATGATAATAAATTTTAATTTCCAAATTATCATCTTATTTAAACACACATCACATACCTATTTATTATAAAATAATATCATAACTCAAACAGTAACTTACATATAATTTAGAAAACATACTCTTGCAACCATTAAACATACTTTATATATATAATAAGCAAACTTTAATAATAGATCGACTCGTCTCATACACGTCTCATAAATAACTCGTCTCACTAGAGTCTCCTAAATACTCGTCTCATACTTTAATAGTATTTACTAAATTATCATAATATAAAGTAACTTACATTGACACTAATTATTTAACAATAAATAAATAACTATTTTTCAAATTATCTTTTACCTTAGGCAAAATAATATTATTTAAATATCATGTGTGCAAAACACAATTAAAAATAAAATAAAATCAAAAGACACTTTACTGATTGATATTTTTTATAAGTTTTGTTAGAAATATTTTAACACTTTTTCTTTTTATTTAATTTAACACACTTTCATTTTAATAAATATGGCAAATGATACACTATAATAATAATCAATATTTACACACATACTAACATAATATCTATTTTCTCAAACATTTCAATGACTTTACACACAATTTTCATTAATATTAACTATTTATTTTTAAATTAAATTATTTCTATTTATAAATACAACAAATTAACAAATTTATTTTCAATTATTGTAATAAAAAAATAAAAAATTGCTTGCTTTAAAGAATAATACATAATTTTTTAACGAATAAATAAATTATAAAATAAATTAGTTGAAAAATAAAAACGTCCTACAACAGTCCAACTTCAAATTTAAAAGTCCAACTTCGGTGCACCTGGCACCGGTGCATATGGGGCATTTCAACCTTTAGATAACTTTTTTATTTAATCTTCATCACTCAATAAAATAAAACTATTTTAAAAAAAAATTAATAACTACCTACTACCACTTGATTTTACCCTATAAATCTATAGGTGCACAGGTGGACTACAGAATAACCCATAATTTAAACTTTAATTTTAAGAAATTCACTTTACTTATATCCTATAATAATAGATTTTAATTTAAGAATTATCATCTTATTTTAATATATGGAACATACCAATTTATTATCAAAATAATACTAAATTATTATAATTCAAAAAAGTAACTTACATTAATCATTAATTATATAACAATATATAAATAAATAATTTTCAAATTGCCTTATACCATGACAAAATAATATTATTTATACACCATATATGCATAACACAAATAAAAATAAAATAAAATTGAAAGATAATTTAATAATTAATTTATTTAATAACTTTTGTTAAAAATATTATCACACTTTCTCTTTTATTTTATTTCGAACTTTCTTATCATTAAAAGTGGTAAAAGATACACTATATCCATTATTTACGCACATTCTAACATAATATCCATTTTTTCACACACTTCAATAACATTACACCCAATTTCCATTAATATTAACTAATATATTTCTTATCTTTCTTAATTTATTAATATAAAAACAAAATTTTCTTAAACTCCACATATAAAAATATTTGAAATATATTCGAAAACAGAAGGAGTATATAATTAAAACTATAATATTTCATGAAATTTTTTTTAATAAATAAAATAAATAGTATATATTACGAGAAATTAAAATAATATATTTGAAGTGTAGAGATAAATAGTATTTTCAAAACAATCTCACCTTTTTCCTTCAATGAAAAAAGAGAGAGAGAGAGCGAAATTGTGACGAACAGATTAATAAATTAATTTTCAATTACTTAGCAAAAAAATAAAAATTGACTTGCCTCAATAAATTGACTTGCCTTAATAATACATAAATTTTTTAATAAGAAATAAATTAAAAAATAAATTAGTTGAATACTAAAAACTCGCTACGACATCCGAACTTCAATTTTACACTTCCATTAAAAAATACACTTTATTTATATCCCTATAGTAATATATTTTAATTTAAAAATTATTATTTTATTTTAATGCACATAACGCACTTATTTATTATCGAATACACTAAATTATCATAATTTAAAAAGTAACTTATACTTAACACTAATTATTTAACATTAAATAAATAAATATTTTTTGAATACTAAAAACTCATTATGACATGCCAACTTCAACTTTTTTATTAAAAAAAAATACACTTTACTTACATCCTTATGATAATAAATTTTAATTTTCAAATTGTCATCTTATTTTAACACACATCAAATACTTATTTATTATAAAATAATATCATAATTCAAAATTAACTTACTTATGCTTTAGAAAACATACTTTAAAAATCATTAAACATACTTTATCTATATAATAAACATACTTTAATGATAAATCAACTCGTCTTATTCACGTCTCATAAATAAATTGTATCACTAGAGACTCATATACAACCCGTCTCATACTTTAATAGTGGTTATTAAATTATCATAATGCAAAGTAACTTACATTGACAATAATCATTTAACACTAAATAAATAACTATTTTCAAATTACCTTTTACTATGGGCAAAATAATATTATTTAAATATCATGTGTGCAAACCACAGTTAAAAATAAAATAAAATCAAAAGACACTTTACTGATTAATTTTTTTTATAAGTTTTGTTAGAAATATTTTAACGCTTTCTCTTTTTATTTTATTTCACACACTTTAATTTTATTAAAAATGGTAAAATATACACTATAATAATAATACTCACTGTTCTATTTTCTCAAACATCTCAATGACTTTACGCACATATTCATTAATATTAACTATATATTTTAAAATAAATTATTTCTATTTATAAAATAAACAATTAACATATTAATTTTCAATTATTGTAATAAGAAAATAAAAAATTACTTGCTTTAAAGAATATTAATATATAATTTTTAACTAATAAATAAATTATAATATAAATTAGTTGAATAATAAAAACTTCCTATGACATCCCAACTTTAAATATAAACTTCCATTTAAAAAAAATTCACTTTACCAATATCTCTATAATAATAGATTTTAATTTAAAAATTATCATCTTATTTTAACACACGTAATATAACAATTTATTATCAAATAATACTAAATTATTATAATTCAAAAAAGTAACTTACATTAACATTAATTAATTATATAACACTAAATAAATAAATATTTTTCAAATTACCTTGTACAATGGCAGAATAATATTATTTAAGCACCATGTGTGCATAACACAAATAAAAATAAAATAAAATTGAAAGATAATTAATAATCAATTTTTTTTATAAGTTTTGTTAAAAATATTTTCACACTTTCTCTTTTTATTTTATTTAGCACTTTCATTTCATTAAAAGTGATAAAAGATACATTATACCCATTATTTACGCACATTCTAACATAATATCCATTTTTCCTAACTTAAAATTTAAACTTCGATTTTAAAAAGTTCACTTTACTTATATACCTATAATAATATATTTTAATTTAAAAATTATCATCTTATTTTAACACACGTACAATCTTATTTTATAACACATCTCATATATATTTTTTATTATAAAATAATATCATTACTCAAAATGTAACTTACATACTCCATACTTTATAAATAATACTTTAACAACATTAAACATACTTTATCTAAATAATAAGCATACTTTAATGATAAATTGACTCATCTCACACACGTCTCTTATATAACTCGTCTCATACTATAATAGTGTTTACTAAATTATTATAATGCAAAGTAACTTAAATTGACACTAATTATTTAACAATAAAAAAATAACTATTTTTCAAATTATCTTTACCATGGACAAAATAATATTATTTAAATACCATGTGTGCAAAACACAATAAAAAATAAAATCAAATCAAAAGATAGTTTACTGATTAATTTTTTTTATAAGTTTTGTTAGAAATATTTTAACACTTTTTTTTATTTTATTCCACACACTTTCATTTTATTAAAAATGATAAAATATACACTATAATAGTACTCACTATTTACACACATACTAACATAATAACTATTTTCTCAAACATTTCAAAGACTTTACACACAATTTTCATTAATATTAACTAATTATTTATAAATTTAAATATTTCTATCTATTTATAAAAACAACAAATTAACATATTTATTTTCAATTATTATTGTAATAAAAAATAAAATATTACTTGCTTTAAAAATAATACATAATTTTTTAACTAATAAATAAATTATAAAATAAATTAGTTGAATAATAAAAACTTCCGACGACATCCCAACTTCAAAATTAAACGTCCATTTAAAAAAAATTCACTTTACTTATATCCCTATAATAATAGATTTTAATTTAAAAATTATCATCTTATTTTAACACACATAACATGCCAATTTATTATCAAATAATACTAAATTATCATAAAATAATAACTTACATTAACCTTTAATTATATAACACTAAATAAATAAATATTTTTCAAATTACCTTTACCATAGCAAAATAGTATTATTTAAACACCATATGTGCTATAATAAAACTCACTATTTACGTACATACTAACATAATACCTATTTTCTCAAACATCTCAATGACTTTATACACAATTTTCATTAATATTAACTAGTTATTTTTAAATTAAATTATTTCTATTTTATAAAAACAACAAATTAACAAATTTATTTTCAATTATTATTGTAATAAAAAATAAAAAATTACTTGCTTTAAAGAATAATATATAATTTTTAACTAATAAATAAATTATAAAATAAATTAGTTTAATAATAAAAACTTCATGCGACATCCAAACTTAAATTTAAACTTCCATTTAAAAAAATTTATTTTACTTACATATCCCTATAATAATAGATTTTAATTTTAATTTAAAAATTATTACCGCATTTTAACAGACGTACCATCTTATTTTAACACACATCTCATACCTATTTTTTATTATAAAATAATATCATTACTCAAAAAGTAACTTCCATATGCTTTAAAAAAATACTTTAAGAATCATTAAATATGCTTTATTTATATAATAAGCATACTTTATTGATAGATCGACTCATCTCACACACGTCTCATAAATAACTCATCTCACTAATGCAAAGTAACTTACATCGACATTAATTATTTAACACTAAATAAATAATTATTTTTCAAATTACCTTTTACCATGGGCAAAATAATATTATTTAAATACCATGTGTGCAAAACATAATTAAAATAAAATAAAATCAAAAGAAGCTTTACTAATAAATTTTTTTTTTAAGTTTTGTTAGAATTATTTTAACACTTTCTCTTTTTATTTATTCCACACACTTTCATTTCAATAAAAATGGTAAAATATGCACCATAATAATATTCACTATTTATACAAATACTAAAATAATACCTATTTTCTCAACATCTCAATGACTTTACACACAATTTTCATTAATATTAACTATTTATTTTTAAATTAAATTTTTTATATTTATAAAAACAACAAATTAACAAATTTATTTTCAATAATTATTGTAATAAAAAATAAAAAATTACTTGCTTTAAAGAATAATATATAACTTTTAACTAATAAATAAATTAGTTTAATAATAAAAACTTCATGCGATATCCAAACTTAAATTTAAACTTCCATTTAAAAAAAATTCGTTTTACTTACATATCCCTATAATAATAGATTTTAATTTTAATTTAAAAATTATTACCGCATTTTAACAGACGTACCATCTTATTTTAACACACATCTCATACCTATTTTTTTATTATAAAATAATATCATTACAAAAAAGAAACTTCCATATGCTTTAAAAAAAATACTTTAACAATCATTAAACATGCTTTATTTATATAATAAACATACTTTAATAATAGATCGACTCATCTCACACACGTCTCATAAATAACTCATCTCACTAATGCAAAGTAACTTACATCGACATTAATTATTTAACACTAAATAAATAATTATTTTTCAATTTACCTTTTACCATGGGCAAAATAATATTATTTAAATACCATGTGTGCAAAACACAATTAAAAATAAAATAAAATCAAAAGAAGCTTTACTAATTAATTTTTTTTATAAGTTTTGTTAGAAATATTTTAACACTTTCTTTTTTTGTTTATTCCACACACTTTTATTTCAATAAAAATGGTAAAATATGCACCATAATAATACTCACTATTTATACAAATACTAAAATAATACCTATTTTCTCAAACATCTCCATGACTTTACACACAATTTTCATTAATATTAACTATTTATTTTTAAATTAAATTTTTTCTATTTATAAAAACAACAAATTAACAAATTTATATTCAATTATTATTGTAATAAAAAATAAAAAATTACTTTCTTTATAGAATAATACATAATTTTTTAACTAATAAATAAATTATTATAAAATAAATTAATTGAATAGTAAAAATTTTCTACGACATTCCAACTTCAAATTTAAAGTTCAATTAAAAAAATTCACTTTACTTATATCCCTATAATAATAGATTTTAATTTAAAAGTTATCATCTTATTTTGACACACGTAACATACCAATTTATTATCAAATAATACTAAATTATCATAATTCAAAAAAATAACTTACATTAAACATTAATTATATAACACTAAATAAATAAATATTTTCATATTACCTTATACCATGGCAAAATAATATTATTTAAACACATGCTATAATAATACTCACTATTTACACACATATTAACATAATAATACCTACTTTTTCAAAAATCTCAATGACTTTACACACAATTTTCATTAATATTAACTATTTATTATTAAATTAAATTATTTCTATTTATAAAAACAACAAATTAAAAAATTTATTTTCAATTATTATTATAATAAAAAATAAAAAATTACTTGCTTTAAAAATAATACATAATTCTTAACTTATAAATAAATTATAAAATAAATTAGTTTAATAATAAAAACTTCATGCGATAAACCAACTTAAAATTTGAATTTCCATTTAAAAAAATTCACTTTACTTATATATTCCTATCATTATAGATTTTAATTTAAAAATTAACATCTTATTTTATCAAACGTACTATCTTACTTTGACACACATCTCATATCTATTTTTTATTATAAAATAATATCGTTACTCAAAAAGTAACTTACATTTGCTTTAGAAAAAATATTTTAACAATCATTAAACATACTTTATTTATATAATATGCATACTTTAATAATAAATCGACTCATCTCACACACGCTCATAAATAACTCGTCTCACTAGATACTCATAAAAACCCGTCTTATACTTTAATATTGTTTACTTAATTATTATAATGCAAAGAAACTTACATTGACATTAATTATTTAACACTAAATAAATAACTATTTTTCAAATTACATTTTTACTATGGGCAAAATAATATTATTTAAATATCATGTGAGCAAAACACAATTAAAAATAAAATAAAATCAAAAGAAGCTTTACTAATTAATTTTTTTTATAAGTTTTGTTAGAAATATTTTAACACTTTCTCTTTTTATTTTATTCCACACACTTTCATTTAAAAAAAAATGGTAAAATATTCACCATAATAATACTCACTATTTGCACAAATACTAACATAATACCTATTTTCTCAAATATCTCAATGACTTTACACACAATTTTCATTAATATTAACTATTTATTTTTAAATTAAATTATTTCTATTTATAAAAACAACAAATTAACAAATTTATATTCAATTATTATTGTAATAAAAAAAAATTACTTGCTTTAAAGAATAATACATAATTTTTTAACTAATAAATAAATTATTATAAAATAAATTAATTGAATAGTAAAAATTTCTTACGACATTCCAACTTCAAATTTATACTTCAATTTAAAAAATTCAGTTTACTTAATCCCTATAATAATAGATTTTAATTTAAAAGTTATCATCTTATTTTGACACGTAACATACCAATTTATTATCAAATAATATTAAATTATCATAATTCAAAAAATTAACTTACATTAAACATTATTAATTATATAACACTAAATAAATAAATATTTTACAAATTACCTTATACCATGGCAAAATAATATTATTTAAACATATGCGATAATAATACTCACTATTTACACACATACTAACATAATAATACGGTAATACCTACTTTCTCAAACATCCCAATGACTTTACACATAATTTTCATTAATATTAACTATTTATTATTAAATTAAATTATTTCTTTATATAAAACAACAAATTAAAAAATTTATTTTCAATTATTATTATAATAAAAATAAAAAATTACTTGCTTTAAAGAATAATACATAATTCTTAACTTATAAATAAATTATAAAATAATTTAGTTTAATAATAAAAACTTCAAGCGATATCCTAACTTAAAATTTAAACTTCCATTCTAAAAAATTCACTTTACTTATATATCCCTATAATTATATATTTTAATTTAAAAATTAACATCTTATGACACGTACTATATTTTAACATGCATATCATACCTATTGCTTTAGAAAAAATACTTTAACAACCATTAAACATATTTTATTTATATAATAAGCATTTTTTAATGATAGATCGACTCGTCTCACACACGTCTCATAAATAACTCGTCTCACCAGATACTCATAAATAACCCGTCTCATAATTTAATAGTGTTTACTAAATTATTATAATGCAAAGTAACTTACATTGACATTAATTATTTAACACTGAATAAATAACTATTTTTCAAATTACCTTTTACCATGGACAAAATAATATTATTTAAATACCATGCGTTGCAAACACAATTAAAAATAAAATAAAATCAAAAGAAGCTTTACTAATTAATTTTTTTTATAAATTTTGATAGAAATATTTTAACACTTTCTCTTTTTCTTTTATTTCACACACTTTTATTTTAATTAAAATGGTAAAATATGCACTATAATAATACTCACAATTTACACCAATACTAACATAATACTCCCTCCGTCCCGTGAAGTATTTAACGTATTGGTGTGCGCGGAGATTAAAAAAATTTTATTTTTTAATGTATAAAGTAAGAGAGAATATATATTTTAGTTAATTTAAAGAAAAAGATGTGTAAAGTTATTGGAAGATGTGAAAAAGTGAATATTATATTTGGATGTGTGTAAAAAGTGAATATTATAATAATTATTTTTTACCAATTTTAGAAAAAGTGAAGTGTGAAATACTTTGGGGGACGGATAAAAAAGAAAAGTATGAAATATCTTGGGGGACGGAGGGAGTACCTATTTTCTCAAACATCTCAATGACTTTACACATAATTTTCATTAATATTAACTATTTATTTTTAAATTAAATTATTGCTTTTTATAAAAACAATAAATTAACAAATTTATATTCAATTTTTATTATAATAAATAATAAAAAATTACTTGCTTTAAAGAATAATATATAATTTTTTAACTAATAAATAAATTATTTTAAAATAAATTAATTGAATAGTAAAAATTTTCTACGACATTCTAACTTCAAATTTAAACTTCAATTTAAAAAAATTCACTTTACTTAAATCCCTATAATAATAGATTTTAATTTAGAAGTTATTATCTTATTTTGACATACGTAATATATGTTATAATAATACAAACTATTTACACACATACTAACATAATAATACTTACTTTCTCAAACATCTCAATGACTTTACACAAATTTTCATTAATATTAACTATTTATTATTAAATTAAATTATTTCTATTTATAAAAACAAAAAATTAAAAAATTTATTTTCAATTATTATTATAATAAAAAATAAAAAATTACTTGCTTTACTTAATTTTTAATTTATAAATAAATTATAAAATAAATTAATTTAATAATAAAAACTTCATGCGATATCCAACTTAAAATTTAAACTTCCATTTAAAAAAATTCACTTTACTTATATATCTCTATATTATAGATTTTAATTTAAAAATTATCATCTTATTTTAACACACGTACTATCTTATTTTAACATACATCTCATACCTATTTTTATTATAAAATAATATCATTACTAAAAAAGTAACTTACATATGTATTAGAAAAAAATACTTTTAATAACCATTAAACATACTTGATTGTATTTACTTATTCAATTAAACTTATTTATGTTAAAAAAGTTTTGTTGCCTTTTTAAACCTGGAGAAAACATGGTAGTAGTGCATCCAGAATTTCAATCTACTCTTCTAATAATAAAGCAAATTGCATGAAAAACTAATATATGGAAAAACTAAACTCCTCAGTAAATACTGTTATATATATAAGTACGAATATGTTAGGAGAGAAATTAAAAAAATAATAAAAACAATCTCAACATTATTCCTCTTAAAAAAGAGAAAATATTTCATAAATTATTCGCATTTTTTTTTAAAATTTAAATTCAAAACATTGAAAGTACATTTTAATTATAAAATTGTTATCCATATACGTAATATATTTTACACTTTATTTATTTTATTTAAAAAACTAAATGATGAGTATTAAGTAGAGATGAAAAATTATTAATTGTCATTTTCTTTAAAAAGAGTGTGAACTTGAATAAATATCGGATGAAAACAAAAGGTATGAAGTTGAAATTGAGATATGGAGAGTAATTTTTTTTCTAAAAAATTGCAGAATAGTTATTGTGAATTGTTTTGAACGATGGTTAGAGTGCTTACAGTAAATATCAAATAATTTTACCCAAATAGTTATCTTTATCTTTAAATTTATTTATTTATTTATTTACCATTAGCAGATATAGAATTTAAAAAAATAATAAAAAAATGGTAAGGGACAGTAGAATGATACAACGAATACCTGTGGTAATAAATTGGTGTTGCCGTGTTGCTGTGGGCTTCTCAGGAAGCAGTAAGGCAGAATGAAATCTATCCAAATGATTACTTAGACTGCAGTAATTTATATAATAAATAATCATCTACCCATCCAAATTCACATTTTTTCGACTGCAGAAATTTAAGAAAACACAGTAAATTAAATGAAATAATAAACTCCGTAAGAAGAATGATAGTAAAATAACATATGCAGATGCAAGTAAAAAATGAGCAAGTATGACGTGAATAACTGTAAAATTTGAAATTTAGAAAAGAAGAGCCAGTTTGAGAGGTATTTGTATATCTTTGACTATGTGATATGCTGGCCAATCTGAACAAGCGTCAGTTTATCTTGCACAAGCAGTTAAAATTTTGATCACAACATGAGTAAGCATGAAGCAACTAGAAATGACAAGCAAATTCACAAATATAAGGCGCTCCACTTCACTAAGATGTTCCAACCACCGAACAAGCTTGGCATTCGCACGCCCTAATCAACTAAAGTCCAGGTCCGTAGCCAATTCTGGCACATCCCTCTGAATTACGAACACAATTTCAATTTAGGAAGGATTGCAAAAAATAAGATCATCAAACATGTACCGTTTCCAACAAGAACTTGTGTAGTCGGATTTTATAATAGGCAACAATATATTCACAAACCTAAGTAGGAATGAATCTAAAAGAGTTATGTTTAGGTAGATCAAAGAGATACAGTGCTGGATCAGTAGGGAAATAAACAAATTATATGATCAAGAGCATCAAATGTCTGCTTGGTTAATGTACCTTGGTTTTCTGAGAATCCAATTCAGAAGTAAGACTATTAATTTGATTCTTTAAATCTGCTAGTTGGCTCTCAAGAGACGCCTTTTCTTTTTGAACTGCTTCTGTTTCCATCACAAGCCTCTCTCCCCTACATATTCCCAACAATGTAACAAACATCAACTGTGATTTAGTAGGACTTAATAAATCAATGAGATAGCTTCTTTTAAAGTACTTGTGAATTTTCAATGCATCACTCAAATAAATTACTGGAAGCCCCTAAATAAGTTGAGGCATCTAAATAAGCAAGGACTGTAAAAAAAATTTTAATGTGTGATCGTAACAGCAATGAAGTATGAAATAATTTAGCTATGAACATATACTGTCAACTAGTGTGTAATTAGTTAGTTTCTCACCCTTGAATTGGAATTGTTATATTATGTTACCAAGACAAAAAGTAAATAGTACAATCATGTTGAGTAAAAAGGATAATACAGTTTTCTCCGAATGTTACATTAGTCACCATCACTAAATTAGAATTCTCTATACATAAACCACAAAGTCCTATAAATTTGGCCTGCTTTTTCCATAATTTTGGTGTGGATATGATAAACAACAATAAAGATTAACATTTTAGTAAATGTGCTCTGAAACTTAAACAAATAATGGCTAGAAGAAGATGAGAAAAAAAATATCTATTCTTGTGGACATCTTTAACTCAATGGTGAAATATTTTGATCAAGCATGTCAAGACACTTCCAGCATATACAGATTCCAGTGTTATCAAATGTAATATATGAAATTCATGCCATTAAGTGTCTCAAATATACAGCGGCCTTCATAAATAATGCGCAAATACGAAAATATACCTTGAGGTTCTTAGAAGCTGCCTGCCTTTTGCTTTTAATAACCTTAATCTTTTTCTCCAAGTCTGTAAGCCTACTTTCCCTATTCCCAGCGTTATCATGGATTGACTTTTCAAGAGAAAGCACTGCAGCCACACATTCTTCATGCAATGCTTTTTTTCTTTGATGGATGAGTTCACTTCATGTAGCTCCTCTTTAAATTTCTTTACCAACTCTGTGAGCTATAGTACATAATAGAATTATCAAATAGCATCAGACACTGAAATCAGGCATCTGAGTGAAGAACATCGTGCTTATGAATGAAACGATAAGGTGGATTGAATTGTGCTCTTTAAAATAATTGGCATAGATATGGCACTCATTTTGCTTGGCCCTGTTCTCTGAGAGTGAGAGGTCATGCGATTTAAGTTCAAATTGAGTTTTAAGGTCGTTGAACTTTCTTTGGATAGGAAGAAGCTCGTTAATCTGGTGTAAAAATATAAAATATTAAAATATTTTTCAAGTATCGCTAAAGAATGCACATATAATATAAGATTTCAGTTTCAAAAATCAGAATAACAGCCATCCCATCCCAAGGCTCATGAGTAGATTTGGATACATGTAGATAATTATGTAAGAGCTGAAGAACTCTATTGTCTCTCTGGAGTAACACCCATTATCTGCTACTTAAAGATGTCACATTCAGAACTTCAACTTAATCAGAATCTTTATCATCCTGACATCTGGCTTATTCCCAAAATCTAGCAGTAGTCGCATTGCAAGACAGAAATTAAACCTTGCATTCAAGATTCATGGGGAACTTAATATGAAATGGAGGACATGGGCTTAAGTTCTTTGTGCCATCTGAATTTATGAAATGGACCTGCACACAAGAATACAAAGAATGGAATTAGTACAACAATAATTACAGTTATAATAAAATTAAGGTTTGGGATTAAAGTAATTTTCCTTTTTGGGTGGTGAAGTTTATTGTGGGATAGATGAAAAATATAAGTATGAAATTTATCATGGGAGGAAGGGAGTAGTTCGAAAAGTTGTCTTTGACATGAGCAGCATCAAGCAACATGTCTTTGAAATCAACCTTTTCATCGAAATCAGGCATTTTGGTCCAATGTGCAGCAAAATGATTTCCATAACCTAAAAGACTGCAATATACAACAAAGATCCCAAGGAAAAAGAACAATAAAAAACTAAACATTAATTACATGCTGTTGATTCTTTTCATACTCTACACATCAACGGTACTCAGAAGAGCAGGTTTTGACATTTGAGAAGAAGCCTTTAATATCATTGAGTAAAATAGCGACAGTTAGTCCAAGTTAACATCCAAAGAGTATGAAAAAGTAGCAAAATAAATTCACATCACCTGGACCAACAAACTTGTGTACTGCACCAATCAGCTTCACAACAACATTTCCAGTTGCAGCAGCACTAAATTGTAAGCCAATATCCTTGTAGATGTTACCTGCGGGAACAAATATGCCAGATGTTAACAACTAAATTATAAAACTTAAATAATAATATTACTGATAGAAATAAAATTATATTAAAAAAAAACTACTCAAAAGAGGTTATTATAAAGAAGCTTCAAGCACCTTCTTTTTAATATGTGAAGAACCTAAGCCGTCTACTATAGAAACCATCCGGAATGGGCCTTCAGTATGACCCATGAGATTCTTGTTCTCTTTTATAATTTTAAACATCTGAAACGAGTCAAATTATACACAAAATTCTTGCCAGTTTATACATTTTTGTTACGCTTGAGCCAAAGAAGGCATGAATAATGTGTAAAATCAATTGGAAGAATAAGACCATACCTACATCAGGTTGTTAAGAACATATACAGCACCTTGAAGAAGCACCAGTGAGTCCAAAGTCAAAAGTCTTTGCCACCTGCTACAACCAGCAACACTGAGAAGTCTATGATAAAACTTGAGGGAAAGAAAAGGAGGAAGAAATAGAATAATTGCCTTATAGCCAAGCATGAAACAAGTCTATCAGCAGCTTTGATTGCATCATCCATCATGCTATCATCAGGATCAGCAGTTGCTTGAGCCAATTCATGGCACATGACTTTCATCACTTCAATAGACTGCGGACAACGATTTCATTTCATTCATAATAACATAATTATAGTATCATTCTGTAACTATATGCTGGAATAAAATTTGAAATAAGTATAGTAGCAGACATATAAAGTAACAAAAGGTGCTCAAAAAAGGCCTACAATCATTGCCTTTAGGAATCTCTGCAACATAGAAAAACCCCTGCTATTTTTAGTAGAAGTTCGGATAATGTAATGCATGAAACAGAATACAATGAAAATCCCCATAAACCTTTCAACAACAACTGTCAAAGTAGAGCATTGTGTATCATTCAAATTTTTTGTCACCTATTTGATGAAAAGGATAGACCAAACAACAAACTTGCCGGAATTCAAATACTTGAATAAGACTGTAAGTGAAAAAAAAAATTAGATCACACTTACCATTTCTTGTCCGTGAACCCTCAATAATTCATCGAAGCATAGCTTTACAAACATCGGCAGATTCATCCTGGATTGTTCACCAAGCAGTATTACAGAAAATAAGAAATAAAAAAATTAAGCAAATGAAAAACAATTATCGACCACTGAAATTTTTAAAGAACATTAAATTTGCTGAAATTGATACCGTCATGGCTGAAGTAGCGGGTTTGAGAAATTTCATAGAATCAGGAATATTAGCCAATCCATTTAGATGTCTCCAGTAGACTTAATAAAATGGGAATGCTTCACAGGGTTCAGATGGAGGTGGGGATAAAATGTGAATTTAATATAAAAGATTTTTTTTACTCATGTAACTACATGTGTAGAATTGTACCTTGCTTGCTTTATTAACTGGCTGTCACATTGCAGATGCAAGAGCTTCAAGTGAAGGAAGGGTTGAAATGATTAATCTTCTTTTGCTATCGGGTAAAAGGCCTCTTAGACCTCCTAATATATCTCCTAAAGTAAGAAACACAGGTGAGAAAAAACTTCATTCTAATTCTTATCTTATTCACAATTAAAACCCATACCCAGTTCCAACAGGTTTAATGTGTTTATTTGCCTCTTCAAGAAATTTATTCAAATAATCTAGGAAAAAGGGGAAAAAAAGATAATGTAAGAATATATACTAGTAAAAACTTGCAGTCCCTTCAACAGAGAACGAGTAATTTTTCACTAATCTATGCCGCCAATAACGAATGTTGCAGAATTAAATTTTTTCTCAAAATCACAGTTTTCTTTCGTGATGCAGACGACTGCACATAAAATACGCAGTGAAGTACAATAAAAGGATTCTCAAGGAAAAAGAACAATTAAGAACTTACCATAAATTACCTCATACAAATTCTTTTCATACTCTGCATATGAAGGGTATTTAGAAGAGCAGATTTGATATCAGAGAGGAAGCATTTAATATCTAAAAGGAGAATACCTTCAGTCCAAGCAAACCTCTGAAGAGTATGAAAATTTGGGAAACGAAATTCACATCACCTGGGCCAAAAATATCTGCCCATTTTCTGCTAGAACAGTGCAGACAAAACCACAATGAAATAAGCATTGGGTTGTGAGTATCTTACCACTATATTAATAGATTTTTTTCTACTAAGCATGCAGGCGGCTAATCTTCTGACATATGAGAAATCACAAGATGCATCAAAAGAGTAAAAAGTAGAAAACACCTAAGACAAGAAAGTCAATCAGTGACCAAAAATGGAAAAATAACAAAACACGAAACAATTAGTAACTCTAAACATAATTATTTGATTGCTAATGTATAGTGAAAACAATATTTGGTGGCCTTTAGGTGGAAGTTGGGATAATGTAAACAGAATACCTTGAAAACCTCCATGAGCTTTTAACCTTTCAATGAATACATCCAAAGCAGAGTATTGTGTATTTTTCAAAATTTTGGCCACCTATAAGATAAAAAAGATAGACCAAACAATAAACCTTGCTGGAATTGAAATACTTGAATAAGACTGTAAGTGAACAGAGATTAGGATCACACTTACTAGTTCTTGTCCGCAAACCCTCAGTAAATCATCAAAGCATGCTTTAGCAGCTTTACGAACATTGACAGATTTTCCTGGAATGTTCACCAAGAAGTATTACAAAAATAAAAAAAAGTAAATGAGAGGCAATTGTCAACCATTGAATTTTTAAAGAACATTAGATTTGCTGATACTGATGACAGAAACAAAGGGTTCGAGAAACTCTACAGCATTAGGAATATCAACTAATCTATTTAGATTTCTTGACAACCAATCAAAAAGAACCTTACACCTATCTACATCTAGCTTAGCCTCAGAGAAATCAGCTGTAATAGAAGAGACCTACTGAAAAGAGAAGAACTTATTAGTGATTAAAACAAGATGCACAAGAAAATTGTCCAAAAGGATGACTACAAACCATCTTATCAAAGTGAGCAGCACCAAGCCAAGAAATTAAGCTACTCTAACTGTTTCCCTTTGTTCTTCTAGTAATCACCTAGGCATGTCAAGATATCTGAAAGAATATCCAGCATGATCCACATTAACATTAATTACTAACCTTTAAAAGGAAAGATATATGTTCATAGTAACTAATTTTTCCAGTGGACTTAATAAAAAAGAATGCTTCATGGAGGTTGGTATAAATTGTAAATATAATATAGAGGAATTTTTTTCTTTTAATAATGGAACGGAACCATATGAACAAAATTGTATGTTGCTTGCCTTCTCAGCTGGATCCCATTGCAGATGCAAGCGCATCAAGTGAAGAAAAGGTTGCCATAATTAATCTTTTGCTACTATCATTGTAAAAGGCCTCTTAGATCTCCAAATATATCACCTAAAGCAAGAAACACATATGAGAAAATTACTGCATTTTGATACTTTATCAAATTCACCAATTTTTCAACTCACATCATATGATGAGTCAGACATTGAACATTTAACCAAAATACCAAATATTGAAACTAGATACAATAAAAAAGAAAGTAACAAGAAATACAAGAGCAACTCAAAAGGAGATTATTTAACTAAATGTAGGAAAAAAAACAAAAGGGTGACAACTAAATGTAGTTAACTCAACTTCTATTTATGACCAGAAATTACCTCATACAGATTCTTTTCATACTCTGCATCAAGGGTACTATGCAGAACAAGTTTGACATCTGAGAGGATTATAATCTACAAGGAGTAAAAGTCAGTCAAGCTAACATTTGAAGAGTATGAAAAATTAGCAAAAGAAATTAACACCACTTGGGAGAACAAACCTGTGTAGAGCACCAATCAGCTTCATATTAGCATTTCTAGTTGCAACTGCACTAGAATGCAAACTGATATCCTTGTAGTAGTCAATAATATCCTGCAGGAACAAAAATGAAATATGCTAGATGTTAAAACTGCTACATCATAAATCTTAAAAAAAAATGATATTACTGATAGTAATTAAATTTGTTTTTAAGAAAAAAGACACATTAGAGATCATTAATAAAGAGATTCAAGCACCTCATTTTAATATGTGAGGTACAAAAGTGGCACTGCAGAATTCATCTGAAATGTACATCTGAAATGTATCAAAGGAAAAAAGTTATAATATATATAATGGGGAAAAAACACTTTATTAAAATATTATTTCGCGACTGTAATACCTGGACATTTTTTCTCATTCCATCCAGGAACTACACAATGTAATCTCATCAGAGCTCTCATGATTTTTATTTTCATTTTAAAGATTTTTTTTTGCCCTCACTTTTTTTTGTCAATGCTCTTATGATTTTTTTGACCTTTATGAGAGACTTCTTTTTTTTTGCTCTTTCACATTTTTTTTCAAAGATCTCATGACACGTATTTTTTTTAGAACACACTTCTGCACGAAGCTTAGCATTAGGGAGAGCAGTTGTAATATAAGGGACATACAAAAGAGAGAAGAAGAAAGTTAATAGTGCATAAAAAAGTATGCATAAAAAACTTTTTAATGAGATATTACTTAGAAAGTTTTCAGCGAGGCCAGGTTTTTTGCATTCGTAGCTCATCTTTTTGGGACACTTTTGGTCATTACTTTTATTTCTCCTTTATCTATTAATAATATCATGTGTTAAAATAATCACCCACCCAATTTCGCCAAAGGACCTGGTTTTCCCTAACTCAATTTTTAGCCCTAAAACCACCGATCAGAAGCCACGTTCATTTGAAAGGTGAGTTCTTATCTAAAAACAATGAAAATTCTAGTCTTGAAGAATGAACTTTTAAATAACTTTATTCAATTATATTATAAAAAACAATTATACCTTTAATCATTAGTTTGGAATTTTTAGCTGGAATCTCCTATTGTAAATTATTTGTCCTGCAAGTACAAACTCATTTAATTAAGAGAGCAAGCAAACGAGGAAAAACTAAAGAACAACATGTATAACAGAGATTCTAAACTATATTAGTATAAAATTAAATGTCAATTATCGGTCATCAAGTAAACTCTAACAGCAATTCTTGAAAGAAAAAAAGAGAAATTATTAGTAGGGCTGTGAGACTTTAATGATGACGGTAAATAAAGATAACAATTGACGATACGAAAGTACTTGAGTTCTCATCTAGAATATTAAAAATTATAGTCTTGGAATAAGATCTTATAGCACTTAAAAATTCATCACGGCAAATGAAAGATTAGCATACCACAGAAGAAACTACTAAGATCATGATAGAACTTAAGATCTTACTCACAGAAAAGAAAAAGGTAAAACCTGAAACGTGTATCAAAAAGAATTTTTCTTAAGCATTAATGTTCTAGTAGAAATAAATTCTTTTAGACTACTTTTATTTAAACTATTTAGGTCTACATAAGCAATCAAGTTAAGAAATGTTTAATCCCTTGACGTTACAATCTCACAATGCTAATATGTAGTGAAGTACAATCAAAGGGTTCTCAAAGATAAAGAATAATTAGAAACTGACCAGAAATTACCTCATACAGATTCCTTTCATACTAAACTTCAAGCGTACTACTATGCAGAGCAGGTTTGACATCTCAGACGCCTTTAAAATGTACAAGGAGGATAATATAAACTCAGTAAAACTAATATTTGAAGAGTATGAAAAGGAGGCCAACAAAATTCACGCCATCTAGGACAACAAACCTGTATAGAGCACCAATCAGCTTCACATCAGCATTTCTAGTTGAAATATAACCAAACTGATATCCTTGGAGCAGTCAATTAATCCTGCACGAACAAATATGACAGATGTTAAAACCTCAACATCATATAACTTAAAAAATTATATTACAAATAGTAATTAATTTTTTTTAAGAAAAAGGCACATGAGAGATCATTAATAAAGAGATTCAAGTACCTTCATTTTAATACGTGAAGTAAAAAAGTGGTTCACTGCAGAAATCATCCACAACAGGCCTTCACAAAGAACCTTGGGATTCTAGAGGTCTTTCTTAATTTTATTCATCTGAACTGTGTCAAAAGACAGAAGTTATCATGTCTATAAAGGGGAAAAAATATTTTAATTAAATACTATTTCGCAACTGCAATACCTGGACATTTTTTCTCATTCCTTTCAGGAACTGCCATGTACGCTCATCTGGGCTATCATGATTTTTTTTTCTATTTTTGACCTTTTCATGATCTTTTTTTGCTTTTTCTTTTGCTTTTTTTCCCTCACTTTTTTTTTGGTAAATAATCTTTTTTTTAGCTTCATGAGAGCCTTCTTTTTTTTGCTCTTTATTTTTTTCCAAAGATCTCATGATACATTTTTTTTAGTACACCTTCTGCACCAAGTTTTGCATTTGAGAGAGCAGCCGTAATATAAGGGATCAACAAAAGAGAGAAGAAGAAAATTAATAGTGCATAAAATAGAATGAACAACAAACTTTTAACGAGGTATTACGTAAAAAGTTTTTAAAAAGGATGAAGAATGAACTTTTAAAAAACTTTACACAATTATATTGTCAAAAACAATCATAACTTTATTCATTAGTTTGGGATTTTCAGTTGGATTCTCTTATTTTAAATCATTATCCTGTAATTACAAACTAATTTTATAAGAGAGCAAGTAAATAAGGAAAACCTAACGAGCAGGACGCATAATAGAGACTTTAAACTATATGAGTATAAAAATTAAATGTCAACTACCGCTCATCATGTAAATATAATAGCAATATTGCAAGAAAGAAATTATTTCGAAGGCTGCGAGTCTTTAACGCTGACGGTAGATAGAGTTAACCATTAATGATAAGATAGTACTTGATTTCTTAACTAGAAATAAGCATTGAAAAATTCAGCCTTGAAATAAGATTTTAAAGCACATAAAAATTCATCATGGCAAAAGAATTTGCCTTAAGCATTATAGTTTCAGTGGAACTAAATTTTTTTAGACAACTTGTAATTTAAGTATTATGTTCTACATAAGAGCTCAAGTTCAGAAATGTTAAATCCCTTGACTTTACAATCTCACAATGCTAATATATCGTGAAATACAGTCAAATGGTTCTCAAAGATAAAGCACAATTAAAACTGACCAGAAATTACCTCATACGAATCCCTTTCATACTCAACTTCAAAGGTATTACTATGCAGAGCAGGTTTGACATCTTAGACGCCTTTAATATGCACAAGGAGAATAATATAAAGTCCGTAAAGCTAACATTTGAAGAGTATGTAAAAGTGGCAAACAAAATTCACGCCACCTAGGACAACAAACCTGTGTAGAGCACCAATCAGCTTCACATCAGCATTTTTAGTTGAAATATAACCAAACTGATATCCTTGGAGCAGTCAATTAAATCCTGCACGAACAAATATGGCAGATGTTAAAACCTCAACATCATATAACTTAAAAAATTATATTAAAAATTGTAATTAAATTTGTTTTTTAGAAAAAGGCACATGAGAGATTATTAATAAAGAGATTCAAGTACCTTCATTTTAATATGTGAAGTACAAATATGGTGCACTGCAGAAATCATCCACAACAAGCCTTCACTAAGAACCTTGGGATTCTAGATGTCTTACTTAATTCTATTCATCTGAACTGTGTCAAAAGACAGAAGTTATCATATTTATTAAGGGGAAAAATATTTTAATATAATACTATTTCGCAATTGCAATACCTGGACATTTTTTCTCATTCCATTCAGGAACTGCCATGTACGCTCATCAGAGATATCATGATTTTTTTTCCATTTTTGACATTTTCTTGATCAAACTTTGCTTTTTTTTTGCTCTCACTTTTTTTTGTCAATGCTCTTATGATTTTTTTTTTCTGAGCTTCATGAGAGCCTTCTTTTTTCTTTTTTTCAAAGATCTCATTATACATTTTTTTAGTACACCTTCTGCACCAAGTTTAGCATTCGGGTGAGCAGCCGTAATATAAGGGATCTACAAAAGAGAGAAGAAGAAAATTAATAGTGCATAAACATGATGCACAATAAACTTTTAACGAGGTATTACATAGAAAGTTTTTAACAAGGATGAAGAGTGAACTTTTAAAAAACTTTACACAATTATATTGTCAAAGACAGTCATAACTTCATTCATTAGTTTGGGATTATCAGCTGGATTCGCTTATGTTAAATCATTATACTGTAATTACAAACTAATTTTATAAGAGAGCACGTAAATGATAAGAACCTAACGAGCAGGATGCATAATAGAGAATATAAACTATATCAGTACAAAAATTAAATGTCAACAGCCGCTCATCATGTATATCTAATAGCAATCTTGCGAGAAAGAAATTATTTCGAAAGCTGTGAAACTTTAACGCTGACGGTAGATAGAGTTAACCATTAATAATAAGAAAGTACTTGAGTTTTTAGCTAGAAACAAACATTGAAAAATCCAGCCTTGAAATATGAACTTAAAACACATAAAAATTTATCATGGCAAAGAATTTGCCTTAAGCATTAAAGTTTCAGTGGAACTAAATTTTTTTAGACTACTTGTAATTTAAGTATTATGTTCTACATGTGGGCTCAAGTTCAGAAATGTTAAATCCCTTGACTTTACAATCTCACAATGCTAATATGTCGTGAAATACAATCAAATGGTTCTCAAAGATAAAGCACAATTAAAACTGACCATAAATTACCTCATACGAATTCCTTTCATACTCTACTTCAAAGGTGCTACTATGCACAGCAGTTTTGACATGTAGACGCCTTTAATATGTACAAGGAGAATAATATAAAGTCAGTAAAGCTAATATTTGAAGAGTATGAAAAGGTGGCAAACAAAATTCACGCCACCTAGGACAACAAACCTGTGTAGAGCACCAATCAACTTCACATCAACATTTCTAGTTAAAATATAACCAAACCGATATCCTTGGAGCAGTCAATTAAATCCTACACAAATAAATTTGACAGATGTTAAAACCTCAACATCATATAACTTAAAATTTTTTTATTACAAATAGTAATTAAATTTGTTTTTAAGAAAAAAGCACATGAGAGATCATAAATAAAGAGATTCAAGTACCATCTTTTTAATATGTGAAGTTCAAAAGTGGTTCAATGCAGAAATCATCCACAACAGGCCTTCGCTAAGAACCTTGGGATTCTAGAGGTCTTTCTTAATTTAATTCTTCTGAACTGTGTCAAAACACAGAAGTTATCATATCAAAAGGGGGAAAAACAATTTAATAAAACACTATTTCGCAATTGCAAAACCTAGACATTTTTTCTCATTCCGTTCGGGAACTGCCATGTACGCTCATCAGAGCCATGATTTTTTTTCCATTTTTGACCTTTTCATGATCTTTCTTTGCTTTTTCTTTTTCTTTTTTTTCCCTCACTTTTTTTTTTGTCAATGCTCTTATGATTTTTTTTTCTGAGCTTCATGAGAGCCTTCTTTTTTTTGCTCCTTTTTTTTTCAAAGATGTCATGCTACATTTTTAATAGTACGCCTTCTGCACCAAGTTTAGCATTCGTGAGAGCAGCCGTAATATAAGGGATCTACAAAAGAGAGACAAAGAAAATTAATAGTGCATAAAACATGATGCACAACAAACTTTTAACGAGGTATAACGTAGAAAGTTTTTAACAAAAATAACGAATGAACTTTTAAAAAACATTACACAATTATATTGTCAAAAACAATCATAACTTTATACATTAGTTTGGGATTTTCATCAGGATTCTCTTATGTTAAATCATTATACTGTAATTATAAATTAATTTTATAAGAGAGCAAGTAAATGAGGAAAACCTAACGGGCAGGACGCATAATAGAGACTCTAAACTATGAGTATAAAACTTAAATGTCAACTGCCGCTCATCATGTAAATCTAATAGCAATCTTGCAAGAAAGAAATTTTTACGAAGGCTGTGAGACTTTAATGCTGACGGTAGATAGAGTTAACCATTAATGATAAGAAAGTACTTGATTTCTTAACTAGAAAGAAATATTGAGAAATCCAGTCTTGAAATAAGATCTTAATGCACATAAAAATTCATCATGGCAAAAGAATTTGACTTAAGCATTAAAGTTTCAGTGGAACTAAATTTTTTGGACTACTTGTAATTTAAGTATTATATTCTACATAAGGGCTCAAGTTCAGAAATGTTAAATCCTTTGACTTTACAATCTCACAATGCTAATATGTCGTGAAATACAATCAAATGTTTCTCAAAGATAAAGCACAATTAAAACTGACCATAAATTACCTCATACGAATTACTTTCATACTCTATTTCAAAGGTACTACTATGCAGAGCAGGTTTGACATCTTAGACGCCTTTAATATGTACTAGGAGAATAATATAAAGTCAGTAAAGTTAACATTTGAAGAGTATGAAAAGGTGGCAAACAAAATTCACGCCGCATAGGACAACAAACTAGTGTAGAGCACCAATCAGCTTCACATCAGTTGAAATATAACCAAACTGATATCCTTGGAGCAGCCAATTAAATCTTGCACGAACAAATATGACAGATGTTAAAACCTCAACATCATATAACTTAAAAAATTATATTACAAATAGTAATTAAATTTGTTTTTAAGAAAAAGACACATGAGAGATTCAAGTTCCTTCAATTTAATATGTGAAGTACAAAAGTGGTGCACTGCAGAAATCATCTACAACAGTCCTTTGCTAAGAACTTGGGATTCTAGAGGTCTTTCTTAATTTTATTCATCTGAACTATGTGAACTATTTCGCATTTGCAATACCTGGACATTTTTTCTTATTCCATTCAGGAACTGCCATGTACGCTCATCAGAGCTATCATAATTTTTTTCCATTTTTAACCTTTTCATGATCTTTCTTTGCTTTATTTTTTTGCCCTCATTTTTTTTTGTCAGTGCTCTTATGATTTTTTTTTCTGAGCTTCATGAGAGCCTTCTTTTTTTTTGCTCTTTTTTTTTCAAAGATCTCATGACACATTTTTTTAGTACGCCTTCTGCACCATTTTCAAGAGAGCAGCCGTAATATAAAGGATCTACAAAAGAGAGAAGAAGAAAATTAATTGTGCACAAAACATGATGCACAACAAAATTTTAACGAGGTATAAAGTAGAAAGTTTTTATTAAGGATGAAGAATGAACTTTACACAATTATTTTAAATCATTGCCCTGTAATTAGAAACTAATTTTATAAGAGAGCAAGTAAACAAGGCCCTAATGAGCAGGAGGCATAATAGAGACTCTAAACTATATGAGTATAA
The DNA here is from genome assembly GCA_023678885.1 of Pogostemon cablin. Lineage (NCBI taxonomy): Eukaryota > Viridiplantae > Streptophyta > Magnoliopsida > Lamiales > Lamiaceae > Pogostemon > Pogostemon cablin. The sequence goes on from CM042984.1 coordinate 13,305,039, forward strand.
AAATTAAATGTCAACTGCCGCTCATCATGTAAATCTAATAGCAATCTTGCAAGAAAGAAATTATTTCGAAGGCTGTGAGACTTTAACGCTGACGGTAGATAGAGTTAACCATTAATGATAAGATAGTACTTGATTTCTTAACTAGAAACAAGCATTGAAAATCCTGCCTTAAAATAAGATCTTAAAGCACATAAAAATTCATCATGGCATAAGAATTTTCCTTAAGCATTAAAGTTTCAGTGGAACTAAATTTTTTTAGTCTACTTGTAATTTAAGTATTATGTTCTACATAAGAGCTCAAGTTCAGAAATGTTAAATCCTTTGACATTATAATCTCACAATGCTAATATATCGTGAAATACAGTCAACTGGTTCTCAAAGATAAAGCACAATTAAAATTGACCAGAAATTACCTCATACGAATTCCTTTCATACTCAACTTTAAAGGTATTACTATGCAGAGCAGGTTTGACATCTTAGACGCCTTTAATATGTACAAGGAGAATAATATAAAGTCAGTAAAGCTAACATCTGAAGAGTATGAAAAGGTGGCAAACAAAATTCACGCCACTTAGGACAACAAACCTGTGTAGAACACCAATCAGCTTCACATCAGTATTTTTAGTTGAAATATAACCAAACTGATATCCTTGGAGCAGTGAATTAAATCCTGCATGAAAAAATACGGCAGATGTTAAAACCTCAACATCATATAACTTAAAAAATTATATTAAAAATAGTAATTAAATTTGTTTTATAGAAAAAGGCACATGAGAGATTATTAATAAAGAGATTCAAGTACCTTCATTTTAATATGTGAAGTACAAAAGTGGTGCACTGCAGAAATCATCCACAACAAGCCTTCACTAAGAACCTTGGGATTCTAGACGTCTTTTTTAATTCTATTCATCTGAACTGTGTCAAAAGGCAGAAGTTATCATATTTATTAAGGGGGAAAAACATTTTAATAAAATACTATTTCGCAATTGCCATACCTGGACATTTTTTCTCATTCCATTCAGGAACTGCCATGTACGCTCTTCAGAGATATCATAATTTTTTCCCATTTTGACATTTCCATAATAAAACTTTGCTTTTTTTTTTGCTCTCACTTTTTTTTGTCAATGCTCTTATGATTTTTTTCTGAGCTTCATGAGAGCCTTCTTTTTTCTTTTTTTAAAAGATCTCATGATACATTTTTTTAGTACGCCTTTTTCACCAAGTTTAGCATTCGGGAGAACAGCCGTAATATAAAGGATTACAAAAAAGAGAATGTAAGTGATGAGAACCTAACGAGCAGGATGCATAATAGAGAATGTAAACTATATCAGTATAAAAATTAAATATCAACTGCCGCTCATCATGTAAATCTAATAGCAATCTTGCAAGAAAGAAATTATTTCGAAGGCTGTGAAACTTTAACGCTGACGGTAGTTAGAGTTAACCATTAATAATAAGAAAGTACTTGAGTTCTTAGCTAGAAACAAACATTAAAAGATCCAGCCTTGAAATAAGAACTTAAAGCACATAAAAAATCATCATGGGAAAGAATTTGCCTTAAGCATTAAAGTTTCAGTGGAACTAAATTTTTTTAGACTACTTGTAATTTAAGTTTTATGCTCTACATGAGGGCTCAAGTTCAGAAATGTTAAATCCCTTGACTTTACAATCTCACAATGTTAATATGTCGTGAAATACAATCAAATGGTTCTCAAAGATAAAGCACAATTAAAATTGACCATAAATTACCTCATACGAATTCCTTTCATACTCTACTTCATAGGTACTACTATGCACAGCAGGTTTGACATTTAGACGCCTTTAATATGTACAAGAAGAATAATATAAAGTCAGTAAAGCTAACATTTGAAGAGTATGAAAAGGTGGCAAATAAAATTCACGCCACCTAGGACAACAAACCTGTGTAGAGCACCAATCAGCTTCACATCAGCATTTCTAGTTAAAATATAACCAAGCCGATATCCTTGGAGCAGTCAATTAAATCCTACATAAACAAATTTGACAGATGTTAAAACCTCAACATCATATAACTTAAAATTTTTTATTACAAATAGTAATTAAATTTGTTTTTAAGAAAAAAACACATGAGAGATCATAAATAAAGAGATTCAAGTACCTTCATTTTAATATGTGAAGTACAAAAGTGGTGCACTGCAGAAATCTTCCACAACAGGCCTTCGCTAAGAACCTTGGGATTCTAGAGGCCTTTCTTAATTTAATTCTTCTGAACTGTGTCAATAAACAGAAGTTATCTTATCAAAAGGGGGAAAAACAATTTAATAAAATACTTTTTCGCAATTGCAATACCCAGACATTTTTTCTCATTCCGTTCGGGAACTGCCATGTACGCTCATCAGAGCCAAGATTTTTTTCCATTTTGACCTTTTCATGATCTTTCTTTGCTTTTTCTTTTTCTTTTTTATTCCCTCACTTTTTTTTTGGGTCAATGTTCTTATGATTTTTTTTTCTGAGCTTCATGAGAGCCTTCTTTTTTTTTGCTCCTTTTTTTTCAAAGATGTCGTGATACATTTTTAATAGTACGCCTTCTGCACCAAGTTTAGCATTCGGGAGAGCAACCGTAATATAAAGGATCTACAAAAGAGAGAAGAAGAAAATTAATAGTGCATAAAACAGGATGCACAACAAACTTTTAATGAGGTATAACGTAGAAAGTTTTTAACAAGAATGACGAATGAACTTTTAAAAAACATTACACAATTATATTGTCAAAAACAATCATAACTTTATTCATTAGTTTGGGATTTCCAGCAGGATTCTCTTATGTTAAATCATTATACTGTAATTATAAACTAATTTTATAAGAGAGCAAGTAAATGTGGAAAACCTAATGGTTAGAACGCATAATAGAGTCTCTAAACTATGAGTATAAAACTTAAATGTCAATTGCCGATCATCATGTAAATCTAATAGCAATCTTGCAAGAAAGAAATATTTACGAAGGCTGTGAGACTTTAATACTGACGGTAGATAGAGTTAACCATTAATGATAAGAAAGTACTTGATTTCTTAACTAGAAAGAAATATTGAAAAATCCAGTCTTGAAATAAGATCTTAAAGCACATAAAAATTCATCATGGCAAAAGAATTTGACTTAAGCATTAAAGTTTCAGTGGAACTAAATTTTTTGGACAACTTGTAATTTAAGTATTATGTTCTACATAAGGGCTCAAGTTCAGAAATGTTAAATCCCATGACTTTACTATCTCACAATGCTAATATGTCGTGAAATACAATCAAATGTTTCTCAAAGATAAAGCACAATTAAAACTGATCATAAATTACCTCATACTAATTCGTTTCATACTCTATTTCAAAGGTACTACTATGCTGAGCATGTTTGACATCTTAGATGCCTTTAATATGTACAAGGAGAATAATATAAAGTCAGTAAAGCTAACATTTGAAGAGTATGAAAAGGTGGCAAACAAAATTCACGCCACCTAGGACAACAAACCTGTGTAGAGCACCAATCAGCTTCACATAATTATTTTTAGTTGAAATATAACCAAACTGATATCCTTGGAGCAGTCAATTAAATCCTCCACGAACAAATATGGCAGATGTTAAAACCTCAACATCATATAACTTAAAAAATTATATTACAAATAGTAATTAAATTTGTTTAAGAAAAAGACACATGAAATATCATAAATAAAGAGATTCAAGTACCTTCAATTTAATATGTGAAGTACAAAAGTTGTGCACTGCAGAAATCATCTACAACAGTCCTTCGCTAAGAACTTGAGATTCTAGAGGTCTTTCTTAATTTTATTCATCTGAACTATGTCAAAAGATAGAAGTTATCATATATATAATGGGGGAAAAACATTTTAATAAAAATACTATTTCGCAATTGCAATACCTGGACATTTTTTCTCATTCCGTTCAGGAACTACCATGTACGCTCATCAGAGCTATCATAATTTTTTTTTCCATTTTTGAACTTTTCATGATCTTTCTTTGCTTTTTTTTTTGCCCTCATTTTGTTTTGGTCAATGCTCTTATGATTTTTTTTTCTGAGCTTATAAGAGCCTTCTTTTTTTTTGCATTTTTTTTTCAATGATCTCATGGCACATTTTTTTTAGTACGCTTTCTGCACCAAGTTTAGCATTCAAGAGAGCTACCATAATATAAAGGATCTACAAAAGAGATAAGAAGAAAATTAATAGTGCATAAAACATGATGCACAACAAAATTTAACAAGGTATAAAGTAGAAAGTTTTTAACAAGGATGAAGAATGAACTTTCAAAAAACTTTACACAATTATTTTAAATCATTGTCCTGTAATTAGAAACTAATTTTATAAGAGAGCAAGTAAATAAGGAAAACCTAACGAGCATGAGGCATAATAGAGACTCTAAACTATATGAGTATAAAAATTAAATGTCAACTGCCGCTCATCATGTAAATCTAATAGCAATCTTGCAAGAAAGAAATTATTTCGAAGGCTGCGAGACTTTAACGCTGACGGTAGATAGAGTTAACCATTAATGATAAGAAAGTACTTGATTTCTTAACTAGAAACAAACATTGAAAAATCCAGCCTTGAAATAAGATCTTAAAGCACATAAAAATACATCATGGCAAAAGAATTTGCCTTAAGCATTAAAGTTTCAGTGGAACTAAATTTTCTGAGACTACTTGTAATTTAAGTATTATGTTCTACATAAAAGCTCAAGTTTAGAAATGTTAAATCCCTTGACTTTACAATCTCACAATGCTAATATGTCGTGAAATACAATCAAATTGTTCTCAAAGATAAAGCACAATTAAAATTAACCAGAAATTACCTCATACGAATTCCTTTCATACTCAACTTCAAAGGTATTACTATGCAGAGCAGGTTTACATCTTAGACGCCTTTAATATGTGCAAGGAGAATAATATAAAGTCAGTAAAGCTAACATTTGAAGAGTATGAAAAGATGGCAAACAAAATTCACACCACCTAGGACAACAAACCTGTATAGAGCACCAATCAACTTCACATCAACATTTCTAGTTGAAATATAACCAAACCGATATCCTTGGAGCAGTCAATTAATCCTGCACGAACAAATATGGCAGATGTTAAAACCTCAACATCATATAACTTAAAAAATTATATTACAAATAGTAATTAAATTTGTTTTCAAGGAAAAAGCACATGAGAGATCATTAATAAAGTAATTCATGTACCTTCATTTTAATACGTGAAGTAAAAAAGTGGTTCACTGCAGAAATCATCCACAACGGGCCTTTACAAAGAACCTTGGGATTCTAGAGGCCTTTCTTAGTTTTATTCATCTGAACTGTGTCAAAAGACAGAAGTTATCATGTTTATAAAGGGGGACCTTTTCATGATCTTTTTTTGCTTTTTCTTTTTCTTTTTTTTCCCTAACTTTTTTTTGGTAAATAATCTTTTTTTTTCTGAGCTTCATGAGAGCTTTTTTTTTTGCTCTTTATTTTTTTTCCAAAGTTCCCATGATACATTTTTTTAGTACACCTTCTGCACCAAGTTTAGCATTCGAGAGAGCAGCAGTAATATAAGGGATCTACAAAAGAGAGAAGAAGAAAATTAATACTGCATAAAATAGGATGAACAACAAACTTTTAACGAGGTATTACGTAGAAATTTTTTAAAAAGGATGAAGAATGAACTTTAAAAAACTTTACACAATTATTTTAAATCATTGTCCTGTAATTACAAACTAATTTTATAAGAGAGCAAGTAAATAAGGAAAACCTAACGAGCAGGAGGCATAATAGAGACTCTAAACTATATGAGTATAAAAATTAAATGTCAACTGCCGCTCATCATGTAAATCTAATAGCAATCTTGCAAGAAAGAAATTATTTCGAAGGCTGTGAGACTTTAACGCTGACGGTAGATAGAGTTAACCATTAATGATAAGATAGTACTTGATTTCTTAACTAGAAACAAACATTGAAAAATACAGCCTTGAAATAAGATCTTAAAGCACATAAAAATTCATCATGGCAAAAGAATTTGCCTTAAGCATTAAAGTTTCAGTGGAACTAAATTTTTTTAGACTACTTGTAATTAAGTATTATGTTCTACATAAGAGCTCAAGTTCAGAAATGTTAAATCCCTTGACATTATAATCTCACAATGCTAATATATCGAGAAATACAGTCAACTGGTTCTCAAAGATAAAGCACAATTAAAATTGACCAGAAATTACCTCATATGAATTCCTTTCATACTCAACTTTAAAGGTATTACTATGCAGAGCAGGTTTGACATCTTAGACGCCTTTAATATGTACAAGGAGAATAATATAAAGTCAGTAAAGCTAACATCTGAAGAGTATGAAAAGGTGGCAAACAAAATTCACGCCACTTAGGACAACAAACCTGTGTAGAGCACCAATCAGCTTCACATCAGCATTTTTAGTTGAAATATAACCAAACTGATATCCTTGGAGCAGTCAATTAAATCCTGCACGAACAAATATGGCAGATGTTAAAACCTCAACATCATATAACTTAAAAAATTATATTAAAAATAGTAATTAAATTTGTTTTATAGAAAAAGGCACATGAGAGATTATTAATAAAGAGATTCAAATACCTTCATTTTAATATGTGAAGTACAAAAGTGGTGCACTGCAGAAATCATCCACAACGAGCCTTCACTAAGAACCTTGGGATTCTAGACGTCTTTCTTAATTCTATTCATCTGAACTGTGTCAAAAGCAGAAGTTATCATATTTATTAAGGGGGAAAACATTTTAATAAAATACTATTTCGCAATTGCAATACCTGGATATTTTTTCTCATTCCATTCAGGAACTGCCATGTACGCTCATCAGAGATATCATGATTTTTTTTCCATTTTAACATTTCCATAATCAAACTTTGCTTTTTTTTTTGCTCTCACTTTTTTTTGTCAATGCTCTAATGATTTTTTTTTTGAGCTTCATGAAAGCCTTCTTTTTTCTTTTTTTCAAAGATCTCATGATACATTTTTTTAGTACGCCTTTTGCACCAAGTTTAGCATTCGGGAGAACAGCCGTAATATAAGGGATCTATAAAAAAGAGAAGAAGAAAATTAATAGTACATAAACAGGATGCACAACAAACTTTTAATGAGGTATTACGTAGAAAGTTTATAACAAGGATGAAGAGTGAACTTTTAAAAAACTTTACACAATTATATTGTCAAAGACAGTCATAACTTTATTCATTAGTTTAGGATTTTCAGCTGGATTCTATTATGTTAAATCATTGTACTGTAATTACAAACTAATTTCATAAGAGAGCAAGTAAGTGATGAGAACCTAACGAGCAGGATGCATAATAGAGAATGTAAACTATATCAGTATAAAAATTAAATGTCAACTGCCGCTCATCATGTAAATCTAATAGCAATCTTGCAAGAAAGAAATTATTTCTAAGGCTGTGAGACTTTAACGCTGACGGTAGATAAAGTTAACCATTAATGATAAGATAGTACTTGATTTCTTAACTAGAAACAAACATTGAAAAATTCAGCCTTGAAATAAGATCTTAAAGCACATAAAAATTCATCATGGAAAAAGAATTTGCCTTAAGCATTATAGTTTCAGTAGAACTAAATTTTTTTAGACAACTTGTAATTTAAGTATTATGTTCTACATAAGAGCTCAAGTTTAGAAATGTTAAATCCATCGACTTTACAATCTCACAATGCTATTATGTCGTGAAATACAATCAAATGGTTCTCAAAGATAAAGAACAATTAAAATTGACCAGAAATTACTTCATACGAATTCCTTTCATACTCAACTTCAAAGGTATTACTATGCAGAGCAGGTTTGACATCTTAGACGCCTTTAATATGTGCAAGGAGAATAATATAAAGTCAATAAAGCTAACATTTGAAGAGTATGAAAAGGTTGCAACCAAAATTCACGCCACCTAGGACAACAAACCTGTTTAGATCACTAATCAGCTTCACATCAGAACTTCTAGTTGAAATATAACCAAACCGATATCCTTGGAGCAGTCAATTAAATCCTACACGAAAAAATATGGCAAATGTTAAAATCTCAACATCATATAACTTAAAAAATTATATTACAAATAGTAATTAAATTTGTTTTTAAGAAAAAGACACATGAGAGATCATAAATAAAGAGATTCAAGTACCTTCAATTTATATGTGAAGTACAAAAGTGGTGCACTGCAGAAATCATCTACATCAGTCCTTCGCTAAGAACTTGGGATTCTAGAGGTCTTTCTTAATTTTATTCATCTAAACTATGTCAAAAGATAGAAGTTATCATATTTATAAAGGGGGAAAACATTTTAATAAAATACTATTTCGCAATTGCAATACCTGGACATTTTTTCTCATTCCGTTCAGGAACTACCATGTACGCTCATCAGAGCTATCATAATATTTTTTCCATTTTTGACCTTTTCATGATCTTTCTTTGCTTTTTTTTCCCTCTTTTTTTTGGTCAGTGCTCTTATGATTTTTTTTTTCTGAGCTTCATGAGAGCCTTCTTTTTTTTTGCTCTTTTTTTTCAAAGATCTCATGACACATTTTTTTTAATACGCCTTCTGCACCAAGTTTTGCATTCAAGAGAGCAACAATAATATAAAGGATCTACAAAAGAGAGAAGAAGAAAATTAATAGTGCATAAAACATGATGCACAACAAAATTTTAACAAGGTATAAAGTAGAAAGTTTTTAACAAGGATGAAGAATGAACGTTTAAAAAACTTTACACAATTATTTTATTTCATTGTCCTGTAATTAGAAACTAATTTTATAAGAGAGCAAGTAAATAAGGAAAACCTAACGAGCAGGAGGCATAATATAGACTCTAAACTGTATGAGTATCAAAATTAAATGTCAACTGCCGCTCATCATGTAAATCTAATAGCAATCTTGCAAGAAAGAAATTATTTCGAAGGCTGCGAGACTTTAACGCTGACGCTAGATAGAGTTAACCATTAATGATAAGATAGTACTTGATTTCTTAATTACAAACAAACATTGAAAAATCCAGCCTTGAAATAAAATCTTAAAGCACATAAAAATTCATCATGGCAAAAGAATTTGCCTTAAGCATTAAAGTTTCAGTGGAACTAAATTTTTTCAGACTACTTGTAATTTAAGTATTATGTTCTACATAAGAGCTCAAGTTCAGAAATGTTAAATCCCTTGACTTTACAATCTCACAATGCTAATATGTCGTGAAATACAATCAAATGGTTCTCAAAGATAAAGCACAATTAAAACTGACCAGAAATTACCTCATACGAATTCCTTTCATACTCAACTTCAAAGGTATTACTATGCAGAGCAGGTTTGACATCTTAGACGCCTTTAATATGTGCAAGGAGAATAATATAAAGTCAGTAAAGCTAGCATTTGAAGAGTATGAAAAAGGTGGCAACCAAAATTCACGCCACCTAGGACAACAAACCGGTGTAGAGCACCAATCAGCTTCACATCAGAATTTCTAGTTGAAATATAACCAAACCGATATCCTTGGAGCAGTCAATTAAATCCTGCACGAAAAAATATGGCAGATGTTAAAACCTCAACATCATATAACTTAAAAAATTATATTACAAATAGTAATTATATTTGTTTTTAAGAAAAAGGCACATGAGAGATCATTAATAAAGAGATTCGGTTACCTTCATTTTAATATGTGAAGTACAAAAGTGGAGCACTGCAGAAATCATCCATAACAGGCGGCCTTCACTAAGAACCTTGGGATTCTAGAGGTCTTTCTTAATTTTATTCATCTGAACTGTGTCAAAAGACAGAAGATATCATATTTATAAAGGGGGAAAAACATTTTAATAAAATACTATTTCGCAATTGCAATACCTGGACAATTTTTCTCATTCCGTACAAGTACTGCCATGTACGCTCATTAGAGCTATCATGATTTTTTTTTTCTATTTTTGGCCTTTTCATGATATTTCTTTACTTTTCTTTTTCTTTTTTTTTGTCCCTCACTTCTTCTTTTTTTTTTGTCAATGCTCTTATGATTTTTTTTTCTGAGCTTTATGAGAGCCTTATTTTTTTGCTCTTTATATATATATTTTTCAAATATCTCATGATACATTTTTTAGTACGCCTTCTGCAACAAGTTTAGCATTCGCGAGAGCAGCCGTAATATAAGGGATCTACAAAAGAGAGAAGAATAAAATTAATAGTGCATAAAACATGATGCACAACATACTTTTAACGAGGTATTATGTAGAAAGTTTTTAACGAGGCCATGTTTTCGTGTTCATATCTCATCTTCTTGGGGACAATTTTTGTCCTTTGAACTTTAATTTCTCTTTTTTCTATTAATAATATCATCTATTTAAATAATCTCCTCAGTTTTGCCAAAGGACCTGCCCTCATCTAACTCAAATTTTAGCATTCAATCCACCAATCAGAAGCCACGTTCATTTAAGGGGTGTTAGTATTTTTTTATGGAATAAATTTTATTTATATGATGAGATTACTATTCGATTTTAGAATTCAGACATAACATATATCATTGTACTACAACTAAAAAAATCTGATAATTTCTACGCGAAGATGGAGAAAAACTCAAAACTTTTAGTGCTAAAGCTTGAATCAGCAAAAAACATGCCTAGTGTGGAATCATATTATATCTTTACATTAAATCGTTGAACAGTAAATGACAAATCCATTTTAGAAGAGAGCAAGCAAATAAGGAGAAACAAAAGAGCAACATAAAAAACAGAGATTCTCAACAATGTGAGAATAAATTTGAATGAATGCCTATAGTTAGTCATCACATTTAAGTCTTATATAAGAACAATTCTTGAAAGAAAGAAGAGAAATTATTAGGGAGGCTTTGAGACTTTAACTTAAGACGGTAGATAAAGTAACTTTTCATGTTATAAAAGTATTTTATGTTAAATTGTTCTAAATTAAGGACAAATCCATTTTAGAAGAGAGCAAGTAAATGAGGAGAAACAAAAGAGCAACATAAAAAATAGAGATTCTTATCAATGTGAGAATAAATTTAATTGGCAATAACTGGTCATCATGTTTAAGTCTTAAATAAGAATAAATCTTTAAAGAATGAAGATAAATTATTAGGGAGGATGTGAGACTTTAACTTAGACGGTAGATAAAAGTAAGCTTTCATGCTAATAAAGTACTCTTGTCTAGAAACAACGAAAATCCCAGTCTTGAAGAATCAAGTTTTAAAAATCTTTACTCAATTATATTGTAAAAACAATCATTCCTTCGATCATTAGTTTGGCATTTCCAGCAAGAATCTATTTAAGTTAAATCTTTGTCCTATAATTTTAATCTTATTATATAAGAGAGCAAGCAAATGAGGAAAAACAAAGCAGCAACATGCATAACAAAGACTCTGAACAATATGAGAATAAATTTAAATGCAAATTGCTAGCCATCATGTGAACTCTTAAATAACAGCAATTCTCGCAAAAAAAGAAGATAAATTTTTAAGGAGGCTGTGAGACTTTAAAGTAGACAGAAGATAAAGGTAACCAGTCATGCCATGAAGATACTTGAGTTCTAATCTAGAAACATTTAAAATTCCAGTGTTGAAATATAACCTTATGACATTAAAAATTCATCATGGTAAATGAAAGATCAGCATCCCACAAAAAAGAAACAACTATGATCATGATAGAGCTTAAGATCTTACTAGTAGAAAGTAAAAGGTAAACTCTGAAATGTGTGTCAAAAAGAATTTGTCTTATGCATTAAAGTTTCAATGGAACTAAATTCTTTTAGACAACTTGTAATTGAACTATTATGTTCTAAATAAGGGCTCAAGTTCAGAAATGTTTCATCCTTTATCTTTACATAGCCTCATAATGCTAGCATTTAATTTCATTTGGTAATATACCCAAATACAAGAAGTATTAGTTATTACGAATCTATAAGTGCTGCACAGTTAACAATTTAATGTGCATATAAATTGTATGATAACACAAAAGTATCAAAGTAACAAATAGAGTCTAAATATATCGGGGATGTGTCTTTGAAACTCAATCTAATATTTCTTATATAGTCTATTTTCTGAGTGGAAAGTGTACTTTTATTTATTGTTGATCATCATATGTTATTAGAGGAAGAACAGTGTTTGTGAACAGCATGAAAAAACTGAATTTTGGCAAAGATGCCAATATTCTATTCAGGGGATTATTATCCATGGCAGCTTCATAGGGATGCAAGGATCCAAAGTATATAGAGTGCCACAGACACACTAGAAATTCAGCATAAAGAGAGCATATACACCCATCCCAACCTTCCACGTAATGTGAAAATGATGCTTCCTTATTGCTTAATGGTTCAGAGCCTCTAAAGGATTTTGTATTCCATCTAACAAGGACTACAAGCGAAATACCTTCTTGATCGATGGAGTTCAACGATAATTCAATACTAATTTTTTATAAAAAAAAAGAAAACGAACATCTAGTCCAATGGTCTCCTGGTAGTCAAACGCTTTATCCTATGTTCTTTCTACCCATTAAAATTCATGCATTCTCCATGGTATCCTACCTCCATATATCCAGAATTAAATGATATATTTCATCCTAAGATGATTGATAGCCAAAATACAATAAATTAGTTTCCCTTGCATTTAATGGTGACGTGTCCCCATAGTAAGAAACCGCATAGTAGGTCATTACAATGTACAAAAATAGATCCAATTGTAAATATAAATTGGAAAAGCATTTTTCACATGAATAGAAAATGTTATGACATTTTCAAAATCTTCTATAATGCTTCAAGCACAAAAAGGAAAATTAATATTTGGTCATTATCATCAACTAGACACAATTTTTTTTAAAAAAATAAAGCAAGTCAGCAGAGTAAATATTATAACTCAAACAACTACTTATGAATTTTACCAAGGATATACTCTCGGAATGTCTTATTGTTCAGATCCATCCAAACCTTCTCAAGTTGTTCCTTAGTGGCACTTTAGGACATCCGTGATGATAACATTCGTTAATCTCCTACTTCAACGTATCTGTCAAATCTTGTATATCTTTCTCAAAGTTGACTATCATCTTTGTTCATAAAACTTTTTTCTACATTTAAAATACAATAAAAACCATAAGTTAAAACAACGAATAAAAAGATAATGACACATAAGAAATGGAACTGTTGCCATAAACAGATAATAACATATATCAAACCTGAGTTGAAGGATATTCCATCTAATACAGTTCTTACATACAAAGGATTCATGAGGAATCCAAGAGACTGCAAACAAATCGTGAACGGCGGCAAATCTGGGGGAGAAACCATAGGCGGTGTGTCAGCGGTGGAGGCGCGGACTCCTTGAAGAGAGGCAGAGGCGGAGACTCCCAAATGAGTGGGGTTGCCGAAGGCAGGCAGTCACTAGATATAGACAATATGTGCAGCTTGCCGAATGGAGGAAACGCGATGTCCAAAATTGGCTGGAAGCATTGGTGGCGGTCGATTGGAACGCACGAGGCGTGGGCACACATCGTCGGTAGCCCTAGACAGCACCAGATGTGCCGGAACTGAGCGGGAAGAACATGGGCTTCATCGAACTCTGTCCGTGAACATGCAGTTCACCTCTATGAACGTTTTGGCATTTGAGTGTCCATATATTCAAATTCAAATACTGATATGACCGATGATATAAATTAATTATCAATCAATTAAGCACTAATAAAAATAACAAGTCTAAGGCAAAACTAATTATTATCCAATAAAGCGTTAATAGACTATTTAAGAAGTTTTTTAATATAGGACCCTAGAAATAGGTAATTAGGGACTTAAAATTATTTTTCTACCAATTCAGGACCGAAAGATATAAATCTATTAATACAGTACATAAAATCATAAAATTAATATAAATAAAATAATAAAAACTACAATAAAATTTCAATGGTTATGATTTTCAAATTATGTAAGTGTTGCGAATAGTTTTAAATTAATAGGTTGTGAGTGTTGCAAATAGTTTTAAATTAATAGGTAGCAGCAGCTAGGAAATAATTCAAGCTCCGAACTCCTTCAAGTCCCTAATTTACAAGCATCAATCTAATTAATCCAAATTCCAAACAAACACAAAAACAAAAATTACAAGAACAAGAATAAGAAAATACATAAAAACAATAATAAAAACAGTTTATTCAAAGATTAAGGTATTTATTTTCTTAGCAAGGATTTATGCATCTCATCACTTCCACCATTTCTAGCCTAAATTTCATGCATCAATGCATCACATCTTCTCCTATAAACAATAAGTTCTCAACTTATAACACAATGAAACACATAAAACATAAAAAATTTCACTTAGACTTTTCACCAAAAAATTGGTGTGCACATTTTTTATTTTTATTTTTAAGATTCATGATTCTTGCTTTCATTCAACCTCATTCTTTCAACAATAAGCCCAAAATCATGCATCATTGTACCACACTATTCTCTCATAAATAATTATTGCTCAATTAAAATTACCATGAAGCATTTTAAAGTAAAAATGTTCTCTTAGCTATTTCATCAAACACCTTACATGCATTCTCAAGACATAAGAACATCATTCATATTCGCAATGCAATTTTCACCAAATTTTAAAGCAAACCTAACCAATCGTACAACTCCCACTTGAACACTTCAAACACTTATTTCACATTTAAGAACCTAAGCAAAACAAGGCAAGAAAATTCCACACCATGCACAAATAAAACTATCTCAACTTGCAGAGGTGCCCTAGAAAGAACATATTCAAACTCCATTTCATCTAACTAAAACTGAACCGAAGTAAGAGTTTGGAAACACATATCTTGTTTGTTTCCAACGAATGCTTAAATCTTGTTTTTAAAATATGCACTCTTTATTTGATCTTTATGTAAAATACAATTCCACTTGAATCCTACACTCTGAAGAATATATGATTCGCGTTATATAGCAAAATCCGACCCTTATACGAAGCATGTATTCCACTCACGGTTCATAACATAAAATCCCACATTTCGTCCCACAATAACTATTTCTCACTCAGTATATATATTAATGAAAATAAAAACCTTAGTGCACATTTACGAATAACACAATTGTTCAAACAACATGTTATCACATAAAAGACGCGTGGGTAGTCAATATCCTCCTCGAACTGAGCTCTCCGTCGAGAGACAATCCAAGCCCGTCACCGTTACTCTAGATAAAATGCACATTAATATTCTTTCTCAACACGCCAAGTGCTAAAGTTCACAATTCAATATCGACGTGAATACTTGAAATGATCAAACATATAAATATATATGACATGCATGTCCCACACCGGTGACGTTGACTGAGCCTATAATAGACAGATCCATCTAACGATCACCCTCCAGAGTATCAGTATTTGGCAAATGGACAGGTGCCCCGTTAGATCTAACTCACCCGGGTTTGCCAATCACGGGCAACTTGGTTGTCACTCTCACTCACCCGAACCGCGACAATTCGGGCTACTTAATCAATGTCGCTCCAACTCACCCGAACCGTAACCAATTCGGGCTACTTAACCTTGGTACCAGGCATACATATGCATGTGCATCATAAGATGAATAACGACTCAAGTTAGAGTCTTAATTGGCACACAAGAATAACCATAAATCAATTCTCAAATAATTCACAATAAATGCTATCAGATATCGAGCCGGCAAGGCTCTTCAACATAAGTTAAAATCAATAATACTCATAAAAAGACTAACATGACTCTAACCAGAGCAATCGAGCCAATCAAGCTCTTTACCACATAACACAATACCAAATAATTTTCTTATCAATTAACTAAAACTAAAATAAATACACATTTATCGAGGGTCCACACTTCCCACAAGAGAAGGCGTTCCCGAATTATCAACTCACAAGAAAGTGATTAACTCTCTCCGGAATCTGAAGTCGGTCCCTTGCCCTTCGTCGATGGTTCTTTACCTAGAAAGGAGATGAGCAATTAAAGACAAATTAAATATAACTAACTATTAGCGGTAACATCCCTTTCATTGCTAAAAACAAATCCTAATTGAGTTCGAACGAGTCGATATTAAATAAAAATGGTATGTAACTCCTTAACATCAGTTCCCAATCCCACATAACCCGTTTCAATACATTAACTAAACAAAACGATAGAAAATAAGTTTGAATTCGACATAAAAATTCAGAAATTTTCCAGCTAGCGGCAGTTTACGAGAAAAATCATAACTAATTGTAGAATAATCGGATTGAGGCGTTTCAAGTGGCTACGGAAAGCTAACGAGTTCAGCTACGTACAGAAATTAAGTTTGCAAACTTTCGAGGGCAATAGCTATGTCAAAATCAGTTCGAACAGTCTGCAAATTACCCACATACCAAAAAGAAAAACCCCACAAAATTGCAAAATCATGGAAGAAGGAAGCTTAATTCACACACCACTTACCTCAAAACAACTTAGAAACCACCTAGGATGAGGGTTGTAAGGGATAATTTGATCAACAAGGGTTTCTCCTCTTCACTCTCTTCTTTTCCCTCTTTTGTTTTTCTTCTCCCGTTCTTCTCTTTTTTTTTTTTTTAACTTTAGCCTTAATAATTATATATATCAGGTCATTTAAGTGAGCTGAAACTTTGGGCCACAAAATAAATAAATAAATAAGTTTGAGCTTTCTAAAAATATTCTAATTGGGCTAAGATAGGGCTGACCTTTTGGGCCATAAAATAAATAAATAGGTTTTGGGCTTTCTAAAAAAAATCTAGTTGGGCTAAGATAGGGCTGACCTTTTGGGCCATAAAATAAATAAATAGGTTTTGGGCTTTCTAAAAAAAAATCTAGTTGAGCTAAGATATTATATATTTACTTCATTTTGATGCATATTTACTTCATTACGATCACAATTTCCTTCGTTTCATTGCATATTTCCTTCATTTTGATTCATTACGATCAACATTTCCTTTGTTTTGATGTATATTTCTTTCGTTTCGATGCATATGTACTTTATTTTGATGCATATTTACTTCATTACGATCAACATTTCCTTCGTTTCGATGTATATTTCTTTCATTTCCTTGCCTATGTACTTCATTTTGATGCATATTAACTTCATTACAATCAACATTTCCTTTGTTTCGGTGCATATTTACTTCATTTTGATGCATATTTACTTCATTACGATCAACATTTCCTTCATTTTGATGCATATTTACTTCATTACATTCAACATTTTCTTCATTTTGAAGCATATTTTCTTAATTTTGATTTATATTTTGATTCATATTTACTTCGTTTCTATGCATATTTCTTTCGTTTCTTTGCATATATTCTTCATTTTGATGCATATTTACTTCATTACGTTCAATATTTCCATCGTCTAATTGCATATTTACTACATTTTGATCAATATTTTTTTCGTTTCGATGCGTATTTACTTCATTTTGAGCATATTTACTTAATTACGATCAACATTTCCTTCGTTCCGATGCATATTTATTTCATTTTGATGCATAGTTAGTTCATTTTGATTCATATTTCCTTCGTTTCGATGCATATTTACTTCATTATGATGCATATTTACTTCATTATGATCAACATTTCCTATGTTTAGAAGCATATTTCCTTCGTTTCGATACGTATTTACTTCATTTTTATGCATATTTACTTAATTACGATCAACATTTCCTTCGTTCCGATGCATATTTACTTCATTTTGATGCATAGTTACTTCATTTCGATTCATATTTCCTTCGTTTCGATGCATATTTACTTCATTATGATGCATATTTACTTCATTATGAACAATATTTCCTTCGTTTAGATGCATATTTCCTTCGTTTCGATGCACACTTTGCTTAATTTTGATGCATATTTACTTCATTTCTATGTATATTTACTTCATGTTGAAGAATATTCTTTATACTTTTTACAATAAAAGCCTAGTTCACTTAATTTTGATGTATATTTACTTTTTTTGGATGCATATTTCCTTCGTTTCGATGCATATTTACTTCATTTTGATGCATATTTACTTCATTACGATCAACATTTCCTTCATTTCGATGGAAATTTACTTCATTTTGATGCATATTTACTTCATTACGATCAACATTTCCTTTGTTTCGATGTATATTTCTTTCGTTTCGATGCATATGTACTTCATTTTGATGCATATTTACTTCATTACGATCAACATTTCCTTCGTTTCGATGTATATTTCTTTCATTTCGTTGCATATTTACTTCATTTTGATGCATTTTAACTTCATTACAATCAACATTTCCTTCTTTTCGGTGCATATTTACTTCATTTTGATGCATATTTACTTCATTACGATCAACATTTCCTTCATTTCGATGGATATTTACTTCATTTTAATGTATATTTACTTCATTACGTTCAACATTTCCTTCGTTTTGAAGAATAATTTCTTAATTTTGATTTTTATTTTGATGCATATTTACTTCGTTTCGATGCACATTTCTTTCGTTTCTATGTATATTTTCTTCATTTTGATGCATATTTACTTCATTACGTTCAACATTTCTTTCGTTTCGTTGCATATTTACTTCATTTCGATCAATATTTCCTTCGTTTCAATGCATATTTACTTCATTTTGATGCATATTTACTTCATTACGATCAACATTTCCTTCGTTCCGATGCATATTTACTTAATTTTGATGCATATTTACTTAATTTCGATGCATATTTCCTTCGTTTCGATGCATATTTACTTCATTTTGATGCATAATTACTTCACTACGATCAACATTTCCTTCGTTTCGATGCATATTTACTTCATTTTGATGCATACTTTGATGCATATTTTGATGTATATTTACTTTATTACGATCAACATTTCCTTCGTTTCGATGCATTTTTCCTTGGTTTCGAGGTATATTTACTTCATTTTGATGCATATTTACTTCATTACGATCAACATTTCCTTCTTTTAGTTGTATATTTCTTTCATTTCGACGCATATGTACTTCATTTTGATGTATATTTACTTCATTACAATCAACATTACCTTCGTTTCGATGCTTATTTTACTTCATTTAGATGCATATTTAATTCATTACGATCAATATTTCTTTCATTTCGATGCATATTTACTTCTTTTTAATGCATTTTTACTTCATTACGTTTAATATTTTCTTCCTTTTGAATCATAGTTTCTTCATATTGATGCATATTTACCTTCGGTTCGATACATATTTCCTTCGTTTCGATGCATATTTACTTCTTTACGTTCAACATTTCCTTCGTTTCGAAGCATATTTACTTCATTTTAATGTATATTTTGAAGCATATTTACTTTGTTTCGATGCATATTTCCTTCATTTCGATGCATATTTTCTACATTTTAATGCATATTTACTTCATTATGTTCAACATTTCCTTCGTTTCGATGCATATTTAAATCATTACGATCAACATTTCCTTCATTTCGATGCATATTTACTCATTTTGATGCATATTTACTTTATTACGATCAATATTTCCTTCGTTTCGATGTAATTAAATCATTACGATTAACATTTCCTTCATTTCGATGCATATTTACTCATTTTGATGCATATTTACTTCATTACGATCAATATTTCCTTCGTTTCGATGCATAATTACTATTTTTTTTATGAATATTTAATTCATTACGATCAACATTTCATTCATTTCGATGCATATTTACTTCATTTTGATGCATATTTACTTCATTATGATCAACATTTCCTTCTTTCCGATGCATATTTACTTCATTTTGATGCATATTTTTTTCATTTCGATGCATATTTACTTCATTTTGATGCATATTTTGATGTATATTTACTTCATTATGATTAACATTTCCTTCATTTGGATGCATATTTCCTTTGTTTCGATGCATATTTACTTCATTTTGATGCATAATTACTTCATTTCGATGTATATTTACTTCATGTTGAAGTATATTCTTTATACTTTTTACAATAAAAGCCTAGTTCACTTCATTTTGATGTATATTTACTTTTTCGGATGCATATTTCCTTCGTTTCGATGCATATTTACTTCATTTTGATGCATATTTACTTCATTACGATAACCATTTCCTTCGTTTCAATGCATATTTCCTTCATTTTGATTCATTATGATCAACATTTCTTTTGTTTCGATGTATATTTCTTTCGTTTCGATGCATATGTACTTTATTTTGATGCATATTTACTTAATTACGATCAACATTTCCTTCGTTTCGATGTATATTTCTTTCGTTTCGTTGCCTATGTACTTCATTTTGATGCATATTAACTTCATTACAATCAACATTTCCTTTGTTTGGATGCATATTTACTTCATTTTGATGCATATTTACTTCATTACGATCATCATTTCCTTCATTTCGATGGATATTTACTTCATTTTGATGCATATTTACTTCATTACGTTCAACATTTCCTTCATATTGAAGCATATTTTATAATTTTGATTTATATTTTGATTCATATTTACTTCGTTTCTATGCATATTTCTTTCGTTTCTATGCATATATTCTTCATTTTAATGCATATTTACTTCATTACGTTCAACATTTCCATCGTTTCGATGCGTATTTACTTCATTTTGATGCATATTTACTTAATTACGATCAACATTTCCTTCGTTCCGATGCATATTTACTTCATTTTGATGCATAGTTACTTCATTTCGATTCATATTTCCTTCGTTTCGATGCATATTTACTTCATTATGATGCATACTTACTTCATTATGATGCATATTTACTTTATTATGATCAACATTTCCTTCGTTTAGATGCATATTTCCTTCGTTTCGATGCATACTTTGCTTCATTTTGATGCATATTTATTTCATTTCTATGTATATTTACTACATGTTGAAGAATATTCTTCGTACTTTTTACAATAAAAGCCTAGTTCACTCCATTTTGATGTATATTTACTTTTTTTGGATGCGTATTTCCTTCGTTTCGATGCATATTTACTTCATTTTGATGCATATTTACTTCATTACGATCACCATTTCCTTCATTTCAATGCATATTTCCTTCATTTTGATATATATTTACTTCATTACGATCAACATTTCCTTTGTTTCGATGTATATTTCTTTCGTTTCGATGCATACGTACTTTATTTTGATGCATATTTACTTCATTACAATCAACATTTCCTTCGTTTCGATGTATATTTCTTTCATTTTGTTGCATATTTACTTCATTTTGATGCATATTAACTTTATTACAATCAACATTTCCTTCTTTTCGATGCATATTTACTTCATTTTGATGCATATTTACTTCATTACGATCAACATTTCCTTCATTTCGATGGATATTTACTTCATTTTGATGCATATTTACTTCATTACGTTCAACATTTCCTTCGTTTTGAAGCATAATTTCTTAATTTTGATTTATATTTTGATGCATATTTACTTCGTTACGATGCAAATTTCTTTTGTTTTTATGCATATTTTCTTCATTTTGATGCATATTTACTTCATTACGTTCAACATTTCCTTCGATTTGAAGCATAATTTCTTAATTTTGATTTATATTTTGATGCATATTTACTTCGTTATGATGAATATTTCTTTCGTTTTTATGCATATTTTCTTCATTTTGATGCGTATTTACTTAATTACGATCAACATTTCCTTCGTTTCGTTGCATATTTAATTCATTTCGATCAATATTTCCTTCGTTTCGATGCATATTTACTTTATTTTGATGCATATTTACTTCATTACGATCAACATTTCCTTCGTTCCGATGCATATTTACTTAATTTTGATGCATATTTACTACATTTCGATGCATATTTCCTTCGTTTTAATTCATATTTACTTCATTTTGATGCATAATTACTTCACTACGATCAACATTTCCTTCGTTTCGATGCATATTTACTTAATTTTGATGCATACATTGATGCATATTTTGATGTATATTTACTTCATTACGATCAACATTTCCTTCGTTTCGATACATTTTTCCTTCTTTCGAGGTATATTTACTTCATTTTGATGCATATTTACTTCATTACGATCAACCTTTCCATCGTTTAGTTGTATATTTCTTTCATTTCGATGTATATGCACTTCATTTTGATGTATATTTACTTCATTACAATCAACATTACCTTAGTTTCGATGTATATTTTACTTCATTTAGATGCATTTTTACTTCATTACGATCAACATTTCTTTCGTTTTGATGCATATTTACTTCTTTTTAATGCATATTTACTTCATTACGTTCAACATTTCCTTCCTTTTGAAGCATAGTTTCTTCATTTTGATTCATATTTACCTTCGGTTCGATACATGTTTCCTTCGTTTCGATGCATATTTACTTCATTACGTTCAACATTTCCTTCGTTTCGAAGCATATTTACTTCATTTTAATGTATATTTTGAAACATATTTACTTTGTTTTGATGCATATTTCCTTCATTTCGATGCATATTTTCTACATTTTAATGCATATTTACTTCATTATGTTCAACATTTCCTTCGTTTCGATGCATATTTAAATCATTACGATCAACATTTTCTTCATTCCGATGCATATTTACTCATTTTGATGCATATTTACTTCATTACGATCAATATTTCCTTCGTTTCGATGCATAATTACTTTTTTTATGCATATTTAATTCATTACGATCAACATTTCCTTCATTTCGATGCATATTTACTTCATTTTGATGCATATTTACTTCATTATAATCAACATTTCCTTCATTCCAATGCATATTTACTTCATTTTGATGCATATTTACTTCATTTCGATGCATATTTACTTCATTTTGATGCAAATTTTGATGTATATTTACTTCATTATGATTAACATTTCCTTCATTTGGATGCATATTTCTTTTGTTTCGATGCATATTTACTTCATTTTGATGCATATTCACTTCATTTCGATGCGTATTTACTTCATGTTGAAGTATATTCTTTATACATTGTACAATAAAAGCCTAGTTCACTTCATTTTGATGTATATTTACTTTTTCGGATGCATATTTCCTTCGTTTCGATGCATATTTACTTCATTTTGATGCATATTTACTTCATTACGATCACCATTTCCTTCGTTTCAATGCATATTTACTCCATTTCGATCAACATTTCCTTTGTTTCGATGCGTATTTACTTCATTTTGATGGATATTTACTTAGTTACGATCAACATTTCCTTCTTTCCGATGCATATTTACTTCATTTTGATGCATAGTTACATCATTTTGATTCATATTTCCTTCGTTTCGATGCATATTTACTTCATCATAATGCATATTTACTTCATTATGATCAACATTTACTTCGTTTAGATGCATATTTCCTTCGTTTCGATGCATATTTTGCTTCATTTTGATGCATATTTACTTCATTACTATGTATATTTACTTCATGTTGAAGAATATTCTTTATACTTTTTACAATAAAAGCCTACTTCACTTCATTTTGAAGTATATTTACTTTTTTTGGATGCATATTTCCTTCGTTTTGATGCATATTTACTTAATTTTGATGCATATTTACTTCATTACGATCACTATTTCCTTCGTTTCAATGCATATTTCCTTCATTTTGATGCATATTTACTTCATTAAGATCAACATTTCATTTGTTTCGATGTATATTTCTTTAGTTTCGATGCATATGTACTTCATTTTGATGCATATTTACTTCATTACGATCAACATTTCCTTCGTTTCGATGTATATTTCTTAAATTTCGTTGCATATTTACTTCATTTTGATGCATATTAACTTCATTACAATCAACATTTCCGTCTTTTCGGTGCATATTTACTTCATTTTGATGCATATTTACTTTATTACGATCAACATTTCCTTCATTTCGATGGATATTTACTTCATTTTGATGCATATTTACTTCATTACGTTCAACATTTCCTTCGTTTAGAAGAATAAAAGCCTACTTCACTTCATTTTGATGTATATTTACTTTTTTTGGATGCATATTTCTTTCGTTTCGATGCATATTTACTTCATTTTGATGCATATTTACTCCATTTCGATCAACATTTCCTTCGTTTCGATGCGTATTTACTTCATTTTGATGCATATTTACTTAATTACGATCAACATTTCCTTCGTTCCGTTGCATATTTACTTTATTTTGATGCATAATTACTTTATTTCGATTCATATTTCCTTCGTTTCGATGCGTATTTACTTCATTATGATGCATATTTACTTTAATATGATCAACATTTCTTTCGTTTAGATGCATATTTCCTTCGTTTCTATGCATATTTACTTCATTTTAATGCATATTTACTTAATTTCTATGTATATTTACTACATGTTGAAGAATATTCTTTATACTTTTTACAATAAAAGCCTAGTTCACTTCATTTTGATGTATATTTAATTTTTTTTGGATACATATTTCCTTCGTTTCGATGCATATTTACTTCATTTTGATGCATATTTACTTCATTACGATCACCATTTCCTTCGTTTCAATGCATATTTTCTTCATTTTAATGTATATTTACTTTATTAGGATCAACATTTCCTTTGTTTCGATGTATATTTCTTTCGTTTCGATGCATATGTACTTCATTTTGATGCATATTTACTTCATTACGATCGACATTTCCTTCGTTTCGATGTATATATCTTTCATTTCGTTGCATATTTACTTCATTTTGATACATATTAACTTCATTACAATCAACATTTCCTTATTTTCGGTGCATATTTACTTCATTTTGATGCATATTTACTTCATTACGATCAACATTTCCTTCATTTCGATGGATATTTACTTCATTTTGATGCATATTTACTTCATTACGTTCAACAATTCCTTCGTTTTGAAGCATAATTTCTTAATTTTGATTTTTATTTTGATGCATATATACTTCGTTTCGATGCATATTTCTTTCGTTTTTATGTATATTTTCTTCATTTTGATACATATTTACTTCATTACGTTCAACATTTCTTTCGTTTCGTTGCATATTTACTTCATTTCGATCAATATTTCATTCTATTCGATGCATATTTACTTCATTTTGATACATATTTACTTCATTACGATCAACATTTCCTTCGTTCAGATGCATATTTTCTTAATTTTGATGCATATTTACTTCATTTCGTTGCATATTTCCTTCGTTTCGATGCATATTTACTTCATTTTGATGCATAATTACTACACTACGATCAACATTTCCTTCGTTTCGATGCATATTTACTTCATTTTGATGCATACTTTGATGTATATTTTGATGTATATTTACTTAATTACGACCAATATCTCCTTCGTTTCGATGCATTTTTCCTTCGTTTCGAGGTATATTTACTTCATTTTGATGCATATTTACTTCATTACGATCAACATTTCCTTCGTTTAGTTGTATATTTCTTTCATTTCGATGCATATGTACTTCATTTTGATGTATATTTACTTCATTACAATCAACATTACCTTCGTTTCGATACTTATTTTACTTCATTTAGATGCATATTTACTTCATTACGATCAACATTTCTTTCGTTTCGATGCATATTTACTTCTTTTTAATGCATATTTACTTCATTACGTTTAACATTTCCTTCCTTTCGAAGCATAGTTTCTTTCGTTTCGATACATATTTCCTTCGTTTCGACGCATATTTACTTCATTACGTTCAATATTTCCTTCATTTCGAAGCATATTCACTTCATTTTAATGTATATTTTGAAGGATATTTACTTTGTTTCGATGCATATTTCCTTCATTTCGATGCATATTTTATACATTTTAATGCATATTTACTTCATTATGTTCAACATTTCCTTAGTTTCGATGCATATTTAAATCATTACGATAAACATTTCCTTCATTTCGATGCATATTTACTCATTTTGATGCATATTTACTTCATTACGATCAATATTTCCTTCGTTTCGATGCATATTTAAATCATTACGATCAATATTTTCTTCATTTCGATGCATATTTACTCATTTTGATGCATATTTACTTCATTACGATCAATATTTCCTTCATTTCAATGGATAATTACTATTTTTTTATGAATATTTAATTCATTACGATCAACATTTCCTTCATTTCGATGCATATTTACTTTATTTTGATGCATATTACTTCATTGTGATCAACATTTCCTTCTTTCCGATGCATATTTACTTCATTTTGATGCATATTTACTTCATTTCGATGCATATTTACTTCAGTTTTATGCATATTTTGATGTATATTTACTTCATTATGATTAACATTCCCTTCATTTGGATGCATATTTCCTTCGTTTCGATGCATATTTACTTCATTTTGTTGCATATTTACTTCATTTCGATGTATATTTACTTCATGTTGAAGTATATTCTTTATACTTTTTACAGTAAAAACCTAGTTCACTTCATTTTGATGTATACTTACTTTTTCGGATGCATATTTCCTTCGTTTCGATGCATATTTACTTCATTTTTATGCATATTTACTACATTACGATCACCATTTCCTTCGTTTCAATGCATATTTCCTTCATTTTGATTCATTACGATCAACATTTCCTTTGTTTAGATGTATATTTCTTTCGTTTCGATGCATATGTACTTTATTTTGATGCATATTTACTTCATTACGATCAACATTTCCTTCGTTTCGATGTATATTTCTTTCATTTCGTTGCATATGTACTTCATTATGATGCATATTAACTTCATTACAATCAACATTTCTTAATTTTGATGTATATTTTGATTCATATTTACTTCGTTTCTATGCATATTTCTTTCGTTTCTATGCATATATTCTTCATTTTGATGCATATTTACTTCATTACGTTCAACATTCCTTCGTTAAATTGCATATTTACTCCATTTCGATCAACATTTCCTTCGTTTCGATGCGTATTTACTTCATTTTGATGCATATTTACTTAATTACGATCAACCTTTCCTTCGTTCCGATGCATATTTACTTCATTTTGATGCATAGTTACTTCATTTCGATTCATATTTCCTTCGTTTCGATGCATATTTACTTCATTAAGATGCATATTTACTTCATTATGATCAACATTTCCTTCGTTTAGATGCATATTTCCTTCGTTTCGATGCATACATTGCTTCATTTTGATGCATATTTACTTCATTTCTATGTATATTTACTACATGTTGAAGAATATTCTTTATACTTTTTACAATAAAATCCTAGTTCACTTCATTTTGATGTATATTTACTTTTTTTGGATGCATATTTCCTTCGTTTTGATGCATATTTACTTCATTTTGATGCATATTTACTTCATTACGATCACCATTTCCTTCATTTCAATGCATATTTCTTTCTTTTTGATGTATATTTACTTCATTACGATAACATTTCCTTTGTTTCGATGTATA
Source organism: Pogostemon cablin (assembly GCA_023678885.1). NCBI lineage: Eukaryota > Viridiplantae > Streptophyta > Magnoliopsida > Lamiales > Lamiaceae > Pogostemon > Pogostemon cablin. The sequence continues at coordinate 13,332,423 of CM042984.1, forward strand.
TTTCTTTCGTTTTGTTTCGATGTATATTTCTTTCGTTTCGATGCATACGTACTTTATTTTGATGCATATTTACTTCATTACGATCAACATTTCTTTCGTTTCGATGTATATTTCTTTCATTTCGTTGCATATTTACTTCATTTTTATGCATATTAACTTCATTACAATCAACATTTCCTTCTTTCGTTTCGATGCATATGTACTTTCGTTTCGATGCATATGTACTTCATTTTGATGCGTATTTACTTCATTACGATCAACATTTCCTTCGTTTCGATGAATAATTCTTTCATTTCGTTGCATATTTACTTCATTTTGATGCATATAAACTTCATTACAATCAACATTTCCTTTTTTTCGATGCATATTTACTTCATTTTGATGCATATTTACTACATTACGATCAACATTTCCTTCCTTTCGATGGATATTTACTTCATTTTGATGCATATTTACTTCATTACGTTCAACATTTCCTTCATTTTGAAGCATAATCTCTTAATTTTGATTTATATTTTGATGCATATTTACTTCGTTACGATGCATATTTCTTTCGTTTTTATGCATATTTTTTCATTTTGATGCATATTTACTTCATTACGTTCAACATTTCCTTCGTTTTGAAGAATAATTTCTTAATTTTGATTTATATTTTGATGCATATTTACTTCGTTACGATGCATATTTCTTTCGTTTTTATGCATATTTTCTTCATTTTGAAGCGTATTTACTTAATTACGATCAACATTTCCTTCGTTTCGTTGCATATTTACTTCATTTCGATCAATATTTCCTTCATTTTGATGCATATTTACTTTATTTTGATGCATATTTACTTCATTACGATCAACATTTCCTTCGTTCCAATGCATATTTACTTAATTTTGATGCATATTTCCTTCATTTCGATGCATATTTCCTTCGTTTTGATTCATATTTACTTCATTTTGATGCATAATTACTTCACTACGATCAACATTTCCTTCGTTTCGATGCATATTTACTTCATTTTGATGCATACTTTGATGCATATTTTGATGTAAATTTACTTCATTACGATCAACATTTCCTTCATTTCGATGCATTTTTCATTCGTTTCGAGGTATATTTACTTCATTTTGATGCATATTTACTTCATTACGATCAACATTTCCTTCGTTTAGTTGTATATTTCTTTCATTTCGATGCATTTGTACTTCATTTTGATGTATATTTACTTCATTGCAATCAACATTACCTTCGTTTCGATGCTTATTTTACTTCATTTAGATGCATATTTACTTCATTACGATCAACATTTCTTTCGTTTCGATGCATATTTACTTCTTTTATTTCCTTTTTTAACTCATATTTACTTTATTACGTTCAACATTTCCTTCCTTTTGAAGCATAGTTTCTTCATTTTGATGCATATTTACCTTCGGTTCAATACATATTTCCTTCGTTTCGATGCATATTTACTTCATTATGTTCAACATTTCCTTCGTTTCGAAGCATATTTACTGCATTTTAATGTATATTTTGAAGCATATTTACTTTGATTCGATGCATATTTCCTTCATTTCGATGCATATTTTCTACATTTTAATGCATATTTACTTCATTATGTTCAACATTTTCTTCGTTCCGATGCATATTTAAATAATTACGATCAACATTTCCTTCATTTCGATGCATATTTACTCATTTTGATGCATATTTACTTCATTACGATCAATATTTCTTTCGTTTTGATGCATAATAACTATTTTTTATGAATATTTAATTCATTACGATCAACATTTCCTTCATTTTGATGCATATTTACTTCATTTTGATGTATATTTACTTCATGTTGAAGTATATTCTTTATACTTTTTAGAATAAAAGCCTAGTTCACTTCATTTTGATGTATATTTACTTTTTCGGATGCATATTTCCATCGTTTCGATGCATATTTACTTCATTTTGATGCATATTTACTTCATTACAATCACCATTTCCTTCGTTTCAATGCATATTTACTCCATTTCGATCAACATTTCCTTTGTTTCGATGCGTATTTACTTCATTTTGATGCATATTTACTTAATTACGATCAACATTTCCTTCGTTCCGATGCATATTTACTTCATTTTGATGCATAGTTACTTCATTTCGATTCATATTTCCTTCGTTTCGATGCATATTTACTTCATTATGATGCATATTTACTTCATTATGATCAACATTTACTTCTTTTAGATGCATATTTCCTTCGTTTCGATGCATATTTTGCTTCAATTTGATGCATATTTACTTCATTTCTATGTATATTTACTTCATGTTGAAGAATATTCTTTATACTTTTTACAATAAAAGCCTACTTCACTTCATTTTGATGTATATTTACTTTTTTTGGATGCATATTTCCTTCGTTTCGATGCATATTTACTTCATTTTGATGCATATTTACTTCATTACGATCATCATTTCCTTCGTTTCAATGCATATTTCCTTCATTTTGATGCATATTTACTTCATTACGATCAACATTTCCTTCATTTCGATGTATATTTCTTTCATTTTGATTTATATGTACTTCATTTTGATGCATATTTACTTCATTACGATCAACATTTCCTTCGTTTCGATGTATATTTCTTTCATTTAGTTGCATATTTACTTCATTTTGATGCATATTAACTTCATTACAATCAACATTTCCTTCTTTTCGGTGCATATTTACTTCATTTTGATGCATATTTACTTCATTACGATGAACATTTCCTTCATTTCGATGGATATTTACTTAATTTTGATGCATATTTATTTCATTACGTTCAACATTTCCTTCGTTTTGAAGCATAATTTCTTAATTTTGATTTATATTTTGATGCATATTTACTTCGTTACGATGCATATTTCTTTCGTTTTTATGCATATTTTCTTCATTTTGATGCGTATTTACTTAATTACGATCAACATTTCCATCATTTCGTTGCATATTTACTTCATTTCGATCAATATTTCCTTCGTTTCGATGCATATTTACTTTATTTTGATGCATATTTACTTTATTACGATCAACATTTCCTTCGTTCCGATGCATATTTACTTCATTTTGATGCATACTTTGATGCATATTTTGATATATATTTACTTCATTACGATCAACATTTCCTTCGTTTCGATACAATTTTCCTTCGTTTCGAGGTATATTTACTTCATTTTAATGCATATTTACTTCATTACGATCAACATTTCCTTCGTTTAGTTGTATATTTCTTTCATTTCGATGCATATGTACTTTATTTTGATGTATATTTACTTCATTACAATCAACATTACCTTCTTTCTGATGAATATTTTACTTCATTTAGATGCATTTTTACTTCATTACGATCAACATTTCTTTCGTTTCGATGCATATTTACTTCTTTTTAATGCATATTTACTTCATTACGTTCAACATTTCCTTCCTTTTGAAGCATAGTTTCTTCATTTTGATGCATATTTACCTTCAGTTCGATACATATTTCCTTCGTTTCGATGCATATTTACTTTATTACGTTCTATATTTCCTTCATTTCGAAGCATATTTACTTTATTTTAATGTATATTTTGAAACATATTTACTTTGTTTCGATGCATATTTCCTTCATTTCGATGCAAATTTTCTACATTTTAATGCATATTTACTTCATTATGTTCAACATTTCCTTCGTTTCGATGCATATTTAAATAATTACGATCAATATTTTCTTCATTTCGATGCATATTTACTTATTTTGATGCATATTTACTTCATTACGATCAATATTTCCTTCGTTTCGATGCATAAGTAATTTTTTATTCATATTTAATTCATTACGATCATCATTTCCTTCATTTCGATGCATATTTACTACATTTTGAGGCATATTTACTTCATTATGATCAACATTTCATTCATTCCAATGCGTATTTTGATGTATATTTACTTCATTATGATTAACATTTCCTTCATTCGGATGCATATTTCCTTTGTTTCGAAGCATATTTAGTTCATTTTGATGCATATTTACTTCATTTCGATGCATATTTACTTCATGTTTAAGTATATTCTTTATACTTTTTACAATAAAAGCCTAGTTCACTTCATTTTGATGCATATTTACTTTTTCGGATGCATATTTCCTTCGTTTCGATGCATATTTACTTCATTATGATGCATAGTTACTTCATTTCGATTCATATTTTCTTCGTTTCGATGCATATTTACTTCATTATGATGCATATTTACTTTATTATTATCAACATTTACTTCGTTTAGATGCATATTTCCTTCGTTTCTATGCATATTTTGCTTTATTTTGATGCATATTTACTTCATTTCAATGTATATTTACTACATGTTGAAGAATATTCTTTATACTTTTTACAATAAAAGCCTAGTTCACTTCATTATGATGTATATTTAATTTTTTTTGGATACATATTTCCTTCGTTTCGATGCATATTTACTTCATTTTGATGCATATTTACTTCATTACGATCACCATTTCCTTCGTTTCAATGCATATTTTCTTCATTTTAATGTATATTTACTTTATTAGGATCAACATTTCCTTTGTTTCGATGTATATTTCTTTCGTTTCGATGCATATGTACTTCGTTTTGATGCATATTTACTTCATTACGATCAACATTTCCTTCGTTTCGATGTATATTTCTTTCATTTCGTTGCATATTTACTTCATTTTGATACATATTAACTTCATTACAATCAACATTTCCTTCTTTTCGGTGCATATTTACTTCATTTTGATGCATATTTACTTCATTACGATCAACATTTCCTTCATTTCGATAGATATTTACTTCATTTTGATGCATATTTACTTCATTACGTTCAACAATTCCTTCGTTTTGAAGCATAATTTCTTAATTTTGATTTTTATTTTGATGCATATTTACTTCGTTTCGATGCATATTTCTTTCGTTTTTATGTATATTTTCTTCATTTTGATACATATTTACTTCATTACGTTCTACATTTCTTTCGTTTCGTTGCATATTTACTTCATTTCGAGCAATATTTCATTCGTTTCGATGCATATTTACTTCATTTTGATGCATATTTACTTCATTACGATCAACATTTCCTTCGTTCAGATGCATATTTTCTTAATTTTGATGCATATTTACTTCATTTCGATGCATATTTCCTTCGTTTCGATGCATATTTACTTCATTTTGATGCATAATTACTTCACTACGATCAACATTTCCTTCGTTTCGATGCATATTTACTTCATTTTGATGCATACTTTGATGTATATTTTGATGTATATTTACTTCATTACGACAAATATCTACTTCGTTTCGATGCATTTTTCCTTCGTTTCGAGGTATATTTACTTCATTTTGATGCATATTTACTTCATTACGATCAACATTTCCTTCGTTTAGTTGTATATTTCTTTCATTTCGATGCATATGTACTTCATTTTGATGTATATTTACTTCATTACAATCAACATTACCTTCATTTCGATGCTTATTTTACTTCATTTAGATGCATATTTACTTCATTACGATCAACATTTCTTCCGTTTCGATGCATATTTACTTCTTTTTAATGCATATTTACTTCATTACGTTTAACATTTCCTTCCTTTCGAAGCATAGTTTCTTCATTTTGATGCATATTTACCTTCGGTTCGATACATATTTCCTTCGTTTCGACGCATATTTACTTCATTACGTTCAATATTTCCTTCATTTCAAAGCATATTCACTTCATTTTAATGTATGTTTTGAAGCATATTTACTTTGTTTCGATGCATATTTCCTTCATTTCGATGCATATTTTATACATTTTAATGCATATTTACTTCATTATGTTCAACATTTCCTTCGTTTCGATGCATATTTAAATCATTACGATCAATATTTTCTTCATTTCGATGCATATTTACTCATTTTGATGCATATTTACTTCATTACGATCAATATTTCCTTAATTTCGATGGATAATTACTATTTTTTTATGAATATTTAATTCATTACGATCAACATTTCCTTCATTTCGATGCATATTTACTTTATTTTGATGCATATTACTTCATTGTGATCAACATTTCCTTCTTTCCGATGCATATTTACTTCATTTTGATGCATATTTACTTCATTTCGATGCATATTTACTTCAATTTTATGCATATTTTGATGTATATTTACTTCATTATGATTAACATTCCCTTCATTTGGATGAATATTTCCTTCGTTTCGATGCATATTTACTTCATTTTGTTGCACATTTACTTCATTTCGATGTATATTTACTTCATGTTGAAGTATATTCTTTATACTTTTTACAATAAAAGCCTAGTTCACTTCATTTTGATGTATACTTACTTTTTCGGATGCATATTTCCTTCGTTTCGATGCATATTTACTTCATTTTGATGCATATTTACTACATTACGATCACCATTTCCTTCGTTTCAATGCATATTTCCTTCATTTTGATTCATTACGATCAACATTTCCTTTGTTTAGATGTATATTTCTTTCGTTTCGATGCATATGTACTTTATTTTGATGCATATTTACTTCATTACGATCAATATTTCCTTCGTTTCGATGTATATTTCTTTCATTTCGTTGCATATGTACTTCATTTTGATGCATATTAACTTCATTACAATCAACATTTCTTAATTTTGATGTATATTTTGATTCATATTTACTTCGTTTCTATGCATATTTCTTTCGTTTCTATGCATATATTCTTCATTTTGATGCATATTTACTTCATTACGTTCAACATTTCCTTCGTTCAATTGCATATTTACTCCATTTCGATCAACATTTCCTTCGTTTCGATGCGTATTTACTTCATTTTGATGCATATTTACTTAATTACGATCAACCTTTCCTTCGTTCCGATGCATATTTACTTCATTTTGATGCATAGTTACTTCATTTCGATTCATATTTCCTTCGTGTCGATGCATATTTACTTCATTATGATGCATATTTACTTCATTATGATCAAAATTTCCTTCGTTTAGATGCATATTTCCTTCGTTTCGATGCATACTTTGCTTCATTTTGATGCATATTTACTTCATTTCTATGTATATTTACTACATGTTGAAGAATATTCTTTATACTTTTTACAATAAAATCCTAGTTCACTTCATTTTGATGTATATTTACTTTTTTTGGATGCATATTTCCTTCGTTTCGATGCATATTTACTTCATTTTGATGCATATTTACTTCATTACGATCACCATTTCCTTCATTTCAATGCATATTTCTTTCTTTTTTATGTATATTTACTTCATTATGATAACATTTCCTTTGTTTCGATGTATATTTCTTTCGTTTCGATGCATACGTACTTTATTTTGATGCATATTTACTTAATTACGATCAACATTTCTTTTGTTTCGATGTATATTTCTTTCATTTCGTTGCATATTTACTTCATTTTTATGCATATTAACTTCATTACAATCAACATTTCCTTCTTTCGTTTCGATGCATACGTACTTTTGTTTCGATGCATATGTACTTCATTTTGATGCGTATTTACTTCATTACGATCAACATTTCCTTCGTTTCGATGTATATTTCTTTCATTTCGTTGCGTATTTACTTCATTTTGATGCATATTAACTTCATTACAATCAACATTTCCTTTTTTCGATGCATATTTACTTCATTTTGATGCATATTTATTTCATTACGATCAACATTTCTTTCCTTTCGATGGATATTTACTTCATTTTGATGCATATTTACTTCATTACGTTCAACATTTCCTTCATTTTGAAGCATAATTTCTTAATTTTGATTTATATTTTGATGCATATTTACTTCGTTACGATGCATATTTCTTTCGTTTTTATGCATATTTTTTCATTTTGATGCATATTTACTTCATTACGTTCAACATTTCCTTCGTTTTGAAGCATAATTTCTTAATTTTGATTTATATTTTGATGCATATTTACTTCGTTACGATGCATATTTCTTTCATTTTTATGTATATTTTCTTCATTTTGAAGCGTATTTACTTAATTACGATCAACATTTCCTTCGTTTCGTTGCATATTTACTTCATTTCGATCAATATTTCCTTCGTTTCGATGCATATTTACTTTATTTTGATGCATATTTACTTCATTACGATCAACATTTCCTTCGTTCCGATGCATATTTACTTAATTTTGATGCATATTTACTTCATTTCGATGCATATATCCATCGTTTTGATTCATATTTACTTCATTTTGATGCACAATTACTTCACTACGATCAACATTTCCTTTGTTTCGAAGCATATTTACTTCATTTTGATGCATACTTTGATGCATATTTTGATGTAAATTTACTTCATTACGATCAACATTTCCTTCGTTTCGATGCATTTTTCCTTCGTTTCGAGGTATATTTACTTCATTTTGATGCATATTTACTTCATTACGATCAACATTTCATTCGTTTAGTTGTATATTTCTTTCATTTCGATGCATTTGTACATCATTTTGATGTACATTTACTTCATTGCAATCAACATTACCTTCGTTTCGATGCTTATTTTACTTCATTTAGATGCATATTTACTTCATTACGATCAACATTTCTTTCGTTTCGATGCATATTTACTTCTTTTATTTCCTTTTTTAACGCATATTTACTTTATTACGTTCAACATTTCCTTCATTTTGAAGCATAGTTTCTTCATTTTGATGCATATTTACCTTCGGTTCGATACATATTTCCTTCGTTTCGATGCATATTTACTTCATTACGTTCAACATTTCCTTCGTTTCGAAGCAAATTTACTTCATTTTAATGTATATTTTGAAGCATATTTACTTTGTTTTGATGCATATTTCCTTCATTTCGATGCATATTTTCTACATTTTAATGCATATTTACTTCATTATGTTCAACATTTCCTTCGTCTCGATGCATATTTAAATCATTACGATCAACATTTCCTTCATTTCGATGCATATTTACTCATTTTGATGCATATTTACTTCATTACGATCAATATTTCCTACGTTTCGATGCATATTTAAATCATTACGATCAACATTTCCATCATTTCGATGCATATTTACTCATTTTGATGCATATTTACTTCATTACGATCAATATTTCTTTCGTTTTGATGCATAATTACTATTTTTTATGAATATTTAATTCATTACGATCAACATTTCCTTCATTTTGATGCATATTTACTCATTTTGATGTATATTTACTTCATGTTGAAGTATATTCTTTATACTTTTTAGAATAAAAGCCTAGTTCACTTCATTTTGATGTATATTTACTTCATTTTGATGCATATTTACTTCATTACAATCACCATTTCCTTCGTTTCAATGCATATTTACTCCATTTCGATCAACATTTCCTTCGTTTTGATGCGTATTTACTTCATTTTGATGCATATTTACTTAAGTACGATCAACATTTCCTTCGTTCCGATGCATATTTACTTCATTTTGATACATAGTTACTTCATTTCGATTCATATTTCCTTCGTTTCGATGCATATTTACTTCATTATGATCAACATTTACTTCGTTTAGATGCATATTTCCTTCGTTTCGATACATATTTTGCTTCAATTTGATGCATATTTACTTCATTTCTATGTATATTTACTTCATGTTGAAGAATATTCTTTATACTTTTTACAATAAAAGCCTACTTCACTTCATTTTGATGTATATTTACTTTTTTTGGATGCATATTTCCTTCGTTTCGATGCATATTTACTTCATTTTGATGCATATTTACTTCATTACGATCATCATTTCCTTCGTTTCAATGCATATTTCCTTCATTTTGATGCATATTTACTTCATTACGATCAACATTTCCTTCGTTTCGATGTATATTTCTTTCGTTTCGATTTATATGTACTTCATTTTGATGCATATTTACTTCATTACGATCAACATTTCCTTCGTTTCGATGTATATTTCTTTCATTTCGTTGCATATTTACTTCATTTTGATGCATATTAACTTCATTACAATCAACATTTCCTTCTTTTCGGTGCATATTTACTTCATTACGATCAACATTTCCTTCATTTTGATGCATATTTATTTCATTACGTTCAACATTTCCTTCGTTTTGAAGCATAATTTCTTAATTTTGATTTATATTTTGATGCATATTTACTTCGTTACGATGCATATTTCTTTCGTTTTTATGCATATTTTCTTCATTTTGATGCGTATTTACCTAATTACGATCAACATTTCCATCATTTCGTAGCATATTTACTTCATTTTGAACAATATTTCCTTCGTTTCGATGCATATTTACTTTATTTTGATGCATATTTACTTCATTACGATCAACATTTCCTTCGTTCCGATGCATATTTACTTCATTTTGATGCATACTTTGATGCATATTTTGATATATATTTACTTCATTACGATCAACATTTCCTTCATTTCGATACATTTTTCGTTCGTTTCGAGGTATATTTACTTCATTTTAATGCATATTTACTTCATTACGATCAACATTTCCTTCGTTTAGTTGTATATTTCTTTCATTTCGATGCATATGTACTTCATTTTGATGTATATTTACTTCATTACAATCACCATTTCCTTCGTTTGAATGCATATTTACTCCATTTCGATCAACATTTCCTTCGTTTCGATGCGTATTTACTTCATTTTGATGCATATTTACTTCATTACAATCACCATTTCCTTCGTTTGAATGCATATTTACTCCATTTCGATCAACATTTCCTTCGTTTCGATGCGTATTTACTTCATTTTGATGCATATTTACTTAATTACGATCAACATTTCCTTCGTTCCGATGCATATTTACTTCATTTTGATGCATAGTTACTTCATTTTGAATCATATTTTCTTCGTTTCGATGCATATTTACTTCATTATGATCAACATTTACTTCGTTTAGATGCATATTTCCTTCGTTTCGATGCATATTTTGCTTCATTTTGATGCATATTTACTTCATTTCTATGTATATTTACTTCATGTTGAAGAATATTCTTTATACTTTTTACAATAAAAGCCTACTTCACTTCATTTTGATGTATATTTACTTTTTTTGGATGCATATTTCCTTCGTTTCGATGCATATTTACTTCATTTTGATGCATATTTACTTCATTACGATCATCATTTCCTTCGTTTCAATGCATATTTCCTTCATTTTGATGCATATTTACTTCATTACGATCAACATTTCCTTCGTTTCGATGTATATTTCTTTCGTTTCGATTTATATGTACTTCATTTTGATGCATATTTACTTCATTACGATCAACATTTCCTTCGTTTCGATGTATATTTCTTTCATTTCGTTGCATATTTACTTCATTATGATGCATATTAACTTCATAACAATCAACATTTCCTTCTTTTCGGTGCATATTTACTTCATTTTGATGCATATTTACTTCATTACGATCAACATTTCCTTCATTTCGATGGATATTTACTTAATTTTGATGCATATTTATTTCATTACGTTCAACATTTCCTTCGTTTTGAAGCATAATTTCTTAATTTTGATTTATATTTTGATGCATATTTACTTCGTTACGATGCATATTTCTTTCGTTTTTATGCATATTTTCTTCATTTTGATGCGTATTTACTTAATTACGATCAACATTTCCATCATTTCGTTGCATATTTACTTCATTTCGATCAATATTTCCTTCGTTTCGATGCATATTTACTTTATTTTGATGCATATTTACTTTATTACGATCAACATTTCCTTCGTTCCGATGCATATTTACTTCATTTTGATGCATACTTTGATGCATATTTTGATATATATTTACTTCATTACGATCAACATTTCCTTCGTTTCGATACAATTTTCCTTCGTTTCGAGGTATATTTACTTCATTTTAATGCATATTTACTTCATTACGATCAACATTTCCTTCGTTTAGTTGTATATTTCTTTCATTTCGATGCATATGTACTTCATTTTGATGTATATTTACTTCATTACAATCAACATTACCTTCTTTCTGATGAATATTTTACTTCATTTAGATGCATTTTTACTTCATTACGATCAACATTTCTTTCGTTTCGATGCATATTTACTTCTTTTTAATGCATATTTACTTCATTACGTTCAACATTTCCTTCCTTTTGAAGCATAGTTTCTTCATTTTGATGCATATTTACTTCATTACGTTCAACATTTCTTTCGTTTCGTTGCATATTTACTTCCTTTCGATCAATATTTCCTTCGTTTCGATGCATATTTACTTCATTTTGATGCATATTTACTTCATTACGATCAATATTTCCTTCGTTCCGATGCATATTTACTTCATTTTGATGCATATTTACTTCATTTCGATGCATATTTCCTTCGTTTCGATGCATATTTACTTCATTTTGATGCATAATTACTTCACTACGATCAACATTTCCTTCGTTTCGATGCATATTTACTTCATTTTGATGCATACTTTGATGCATATTTTGATGTATATTTACTTCATTGCGATCAACATTTCCTTCGTTTCGATGCATTTTTCCTTCGTTTAGAGGTATATTTACTTCATTTTGATGCATATTTACTTCATTACGATCAACATTTCATTCGTTTAGTTGTATATTTCTTTCATTACGAGGCATATGTACTTCATTTTGGTGTTTATTTACTTCATTACAATCAACATTACCTTCGTTTTGATGCTTATTTTACTTGATTTAGATGCATATTTACTACATTATGATAAACATTTCTTTCGTTTCGATGCATATTTACTCCTTTTTAATGCATATTTACTTCATTACGTTCAACATTTTCTTCCTTTTAAGCATAGTTTCTTCATTTTGATGCATATTTACCTTCGGTTCGATACATATTTCCTTCGTTTCGATGCATATCATTACATTCAACATTTCCTTCATTTCGAAGCATATTTACTTCATTTTAATGTATATTTTGAAGCATATTTACTTTGTTTCGATGCATATTTCCTTCATTTCGATGCATATTTTCTACATTTTAATGCATATTTACTTCATTATGTTCAACATTTTATTCGTTTCGATGCATATTTAAATCATTACGATCAACATTTCCTTCATTTTGATGCATATTTACTTCATTACGATCAATATTTTCTTCGTTTTGATGCATATTTAAATCATTACTATCAACATTTCCTTCATTTCGATGCATATTTACTCATTTTGATGCATATTTACTTCATTACGATCAATATTCCTTCATTTCGATGCATAATTACTATTTTCTACTCATATTTAATTCGTTACGATCAACATTTCCTTCATTTCGATGCATATTTACTTCGTTTTGATGCATATTTACTTCATTATGATCAACATTTCCTTTTTTCCGATGCATATTTACTTCATTTTGATGCATATTTACTTCATTTCGATGCATATTTACTTCATTTTAATGCATATTTTGATGTATATTTACTTCATTATGATTAACATTTCCTTCATTTGGATGCATATTTCCTTCGTTTCGATGCATATTTACTTCATTTTGATGTATATTTACTTCATTTCGATGTATATTTACTTCATGTTGAAGTATATTCTTTATACTTTTTACAATAAAAGCCTAGTTCACTTCATTTTGATGTATATTTACTTTTTTCGGATGCATATTTCCTTCGTTTCGATGCATATTTACTTCATTTTGATGCATATTTACTTCATTACAATCACCATTTCCTTCGTTTGAATGCATATTTACTCCATTTCGATCAACATTTCCTTCGTTTCGATGCGTATTTACTTCATTTTGATGCATATTTACTTAATTACGATCAACATTTCCTTCGTTCCGATACATATTTACTTCATTTTGATGCATAGTTACTTCATTTTGAATCATATTTTCTTCGTTTCGATGCATATTTACTTCATTATGATCAACATTTACTTCGTTTAGATGCATATTTCCTTCGTTTCGATGCATATTTTGCTTCATTTTGATGCATATTTACTTCATTTCTATGTATATTTACTTCATGTTGAAGAATATTCTTTATACTTTTTACAATAAAAGCCTACTTCACTTCATTTTGATGTATAGTTACTTTTTTTGGATGCATATTTCCTTCGTTTCGATGCATATTTACTTCATTTTGATGCATATTTACTTCATTACGATCATCATTTCCTTCGTTTCAATGCATATTTCCTTCATTTTGATGCATATTTACTTCATTACGATCAACATTTCCTTCGTTTCGATGTATATTTCTTTCGTTTCGATTTATATGTACTTCATTTTGATGCATATTTACTTCATTACGATCAACATTTCCTTCGTTTCGATGTATATTTCTTTCATTTCGTTGCATATTTACTTCATTTTGATGCATATTAACTTCATTACAATCAACATTTCCTTCTTTTCGGTGCATATTTACTTCATTTTGATGCATATTTACTTCATTACGATCAACATTTCCTTCATTTCGATGGATATTTACTTAATTTTGATGCATATTTATTTCATTACATTCAACATTTCCTTCGTTTTGAAGCATAATTTCTTAATTTTGATTTATATTTTGATGCATATTTACTTCGTTACGATGCATATTTCTTTCGTTTTTATGCATATTTTCTTCATTTTGATGCGTATTTACTTAATTACGATCAACATTTCCATCATTTCGTAGCATATTTACTTCATTTCGATCAATATTTCCTTCGTTTCGATGCATATTTACTTTATTTTGATGCATATTTACTTCATTACGATCAACATTTCCTTCGTTCCGATGCATATTTACTTCATTTTGATGCATACTTTGATGCAAATTTTGATATATATTTACTTCATTACGATCAACATTTTCTTCGTTTCGATACATTTTTCCTTCGTTTCGAGGTATATTTACTTCATTTTAATGCATATTTACTTCATTACGATCAACATTTCCTTCGTTTAGTTGTATATTTCTTTCATTTCGATGCATATGTACTTCATTTTGATGTATATTTACTTCATTACAATCAACATTACCTTCTTTTCGATGCATATTTTACTTCATTTAGATGCATTTTTACTTCATTACGATCAACATTTCTTTCGTTTCGATGCATATTTACTTCTTTTTAATGCATATTTACTTCATTACGTTCAACATTTCCTTCCTTTTGAAGCATAGTTTCTTCATTTTGATGCATATTTACCTTCAGTTCGATACATATTTTCTTCGTTTCGATGCATATTTATTTTATTACGTTCAACATTTCCTTCATTTCGAAGCATATTTACTTCATTTTAATGTATATTTTGAAGCATATTTACTTTGTTTCGATGCATATTTCCTTCATTTCGATGCAAATTTTCTACATTTTAATGCATATTTACTTCATTATGTTCAAAATTTCCTTCGTTTCGATGCATATTTAAATCATTACGATCAATATTTTCTTCATTTCGATGCATATTTACTTATTTTGATGCATATTTACTTCATTACGATCAATATTTCCTTCGTTTCGATGCATAATTACTTTTTTATTCATATTTAATTCATTACGATCATCATTTCCTTCATTTCGATGCATATTTACTACATTTTGATGCATATTTACTTCATTATGATCAACATTTCATTCATTCCAATGCATATTTACTTCATTTTGATACATATTTTGATGTATATTTACTTCATTATGATTAACATTTCCTTCATTCGGATGCATATTTCCTTTGTTTCGAAGCATATTTACTTCATTTTGATGCATATTTACTTCATTTCGATGCATATTTACTTCATGTTGAAGTATATTCTTTATACTTTTTACAATAAAAGCCTAGTTCACTTCATTTTGATGTATATTTACTTTTTCGGATGCATATTTCCTTCGTTTCGATGCATATTTACTTCATTATGATGCATAGTTACTTCATTTCGATTCATATTTTCTTCGTTTCGATGCATATTTACTTCATTATGATGCATATTTACTTTATTATTATCAACATTTACTTCGTTTAGATGCATATTTCCTTTATTTCGATGCATATTTTGCTTCATTTTGATGCATATTTACTTCATTTCTATGTATATTTACTTCATGTTGAAGAATATTCTTTATACTTTTTACAATAAAATCCTACTTCAGTTCATTTTGATGTATATTTACTTTTTTTGGATGCATATTTCCTTCGTTTCAATGCATATTTACATCATTTTGATCCATATTTACTTCATTACGATCAACATTTCCTTCGTTTTGATGAATATTTCTTTCATTTCGTTGCATATTTACTTCATTTTGATGTATATTAACTTCATTACTATCAACATTTCCTTCTTTTCGGTGCATATTTACTTCATTTTGATGCATATTTACTTCATTACGATCAACATTTCCTTCATTTCGATGGATATTTACTTCATTTTGATGCATATTTACTTCATTACGTTCAACATTTCCTTTGTTTCGATGTATATTTCTTTCGTTTCGATGCATATGTACTTCATTTTGATGCATATTTACTTCATTACAATCAACATTTCCTTCGTTTCGATGTATATTTCTTTCATTTCGTTGCATATTTACTTCATTTTGATGCATATTAACTTCATTACAATCAACATTTCCTTCTTTTCGGTGCATATTTACTTCTTTTTGATGCATATTTACTTCATTACGATCAACATTTCCTTCATTTCGATGGATATTTACTTCATTTTGATGCACATTTACTTCATTACGTTCAACATTTCCTTCGTTTTGAAGCATAATTTCTTAATTTTGATTTTTATTTTGATGCATATTTACTTCATTTCGATGCATATTTCTTTCGTTTTATGTATATTTTCTTCATTTTGATGCATATTTACTAATTTACGTTCAACATTTCTTTCGTTTCGTTGCATATTTACTTCATTTCGATCAATATTTCCTTCGTTTCGATGCATATTTACTTCATTTTGATGCATATTTACTTCATTACAATCAACATTTCCTTCGTTCCGATGCATATTTACTTCATTTTGATGCATATTTACTTCATTTCGATGCATATTTCCTTCGTTTCGATGCATATTTACTTCATTTTGATGCATAATTACTTCACTACGATCAACATTTCCTTCGTTTCGATGCATATTTACTTCATTTTGATGCATACTTTGATGCATATTTTGATGTATATTTACTTCATTGCGATCAACATTTCCTTCATTTCGATGCATTTTTCCTTCGTTTAGAGGTATATTTACTTCATTTTGATGCATATTTACTTCATTACGATCAACATTTCATTCGTTTAGTTGTATATTTCTTTCATTACGAGGCATATGTACTTCATTTTGGTGTTTATTTACTTCATTACAATCAACATTACCTTCGTTTTGATGCTTATTTTACTTGATTTAGATGCATATTTACTACATTACGATAAACATTTCTTTCGTTTCGATGCATATTTACTTCTTTTTAATGCATATTTACTTCATTACGTTCAACATTTTCTTCCTTTTGAAGCATAGTTTCTTCATTTTGATGCATATTTACCTTCGGTTCGATACATATTTCCTTCGTTTCGATGCATATCATTACGTTCAACATTTCCTTCATTTCGAAGCATATTTACTTCAATTTAATGTATATTTTGAAGCATATTTACTTTGTTTCGATGCATATTTCCTTCATTTCGATGCATATTTTCTACATTTTAATGCATATTTACTTCATTATGTTCAACATTTTATTCGTTTCGATGCATATTTAAATCATTACGATCAACATTTCCTTCATTTTGATGCATATTTACTTCATTACGATCAATATTTTCTTCGTTTCGATGCATATTTAAATCATTACTATCAACATTTCCTTCATTTCGATGCATATTTACTCATTTTGATGCATATTTACTTCATTACGATTAATATTCCTTCATTTCGATGCATAATTACTATTTTCTACTCATATTTAATTCGTTACGATCAACATTTCCTTCATTTCGATGCATATTTACTTCATTTTGATGCATATTTACTTCATTATGATCAACATTTCCTTTTTTCCGATGCATATTTACTTCATTTTGATGCATATTTACTTCATTTCGATGCATATTTACTTCATTTTGATGCATATTTTGATGTATATTTACTTCATTATGATTAACATTTCCTTCATTTGGATGCATATTTCCTTCGTTTCGATGCATATTTACTTCATTTTGATGTATATTTACTTCATTTCGATGTATATTTACTTCATGTTGAAGTATATTCTTTATACTTTTTACAATAAAAGCCTAGTTCACTTCATTTTGATGTATATTTACTTTTTTCGGATGTATATTTCCTTCGTTTCGATGCATATTTACTTCATTTTGATGCATATTTACTTCATTACAATCACCATTTCCTTCGTTTGAATGCATATTTACTCCATTTCGATCAACATTTCCTTCGTTTCGATGCGTATTTACTTCATTTTGATGCATATCTACTTAATTACGATCAACATTTCCTTCGTTCCGATGCATATTTACTTCATTTTGATGCATAGTTACTTCATTTTGAATCATATTTTCTTCGTTTCGATGCATATTTACTTCATTATGATCAACATTTACTTCGTTTAGATGCATATTTCCTTCGTTTCGATGCATATTTTGCTTCATTTTGATGCATATTTACTTCATTTCTATGTATATTTACTTCATGTTGAAGAATATTCTTTATACTTTTTACAATAAAAGCCTACTTCACTTCATTTTGATGTATATTTACTTTTTTTGGATGCATATTTCCTTCGTTTCGATGCATATTTACTTCATTTTGATGCATATTTACTTCATTACGATCATCATTTCCTTCGTTTCAATGCATATTTCCTTCATTTTGATGCATATTTACTTCATTACGATCAACATTTCCTTCGTTTCGATGTATATTTCTTTCGTTTCGATTTATATGTACTTCATTTTGATGCATATTTACTTCATTACGATCAACATTTCCTTCGTTTCGATGTATATTTCTTTCATTTCGTTGCATATTTACTTCATTTTGATGCATATTAACTTCATTACAATCAACATTTCCTTCTTTTCGGTGCATATTTACTTCATTTTGATGCATATTTACTTCATTACGATCAACATTTCCTTCATTTCGATGGATATTTACTTAATTTTGATGCATATTTATTTCATTACGTTCAACATTTCCTTCGTTTTGAAGCATAATTTCTTAATTTTGATTTATATTTTGATGCATATTTACTTCGTTACGATGCATATTTCTTTCGTTTTTATGCATATTTTCTTCATTTTGATGCGTATTTACTTAATTACGATCAACATTTCCATCATTTCGTAGCATATTTACTTCATTTCGATCAATATTTCCTTCGTTTCGATGCATATTTACTTTATTTTGATGCATATTTACTTCATTACGATCAACATTTCCTTCGTTCCGATGCATATTTACTTCATTTTGATGCATACTTTGATGCATATTTTGATATATATTTACTTCATTACGATCAACATTTCCTTCGTTTCGATACATTTTTCCTTCGTTTCGAGGTATATTTACTTCATTTTAATGCATATTTACTTCATTACGATCAACATTTCCTTCGTTTAGTTGTATATTTCTTTCATTTCGATGCAAATGTACTTCATTTTGATGTATATTTAATTCATTACAATCAACATTACCTTCTTTTCGATGCATATTTTACTTCATTTAGATGCATTTTTACTTCATTACGATCAACATTTCTTTCGTTTCGATGCATATTTACTTCTTTTTAATGCATATTTACTTAATTACGTTCAACATTTCCTTCCTTTTGAAGCATAGTTTCTTCATTTTGATGCATATTTACCTTCAGTTCGATACATATTTCCTTCGTTTCGATGCATATTTAGTTTATTACGTTCAACATTTCCTTCATTTCGAAGCATATTTACTTCATTTTAATGTATATTTTGAAGCATATTTACTTTGTTTCGATGCATATTTCCTTCATTTCGATGCAAATTTTCTACATTTTAATGCATATTTACTTCATTATGTTCAAAATTTCCTTCGTTTCGATGCATATTTAAATCATTACGATCAATATTTTCTTCATTTCGATGCATATTTACTTATTTTGATGCATATTTACTTCATTACGATCAATATTTCCTTCGTTTCGATGCATAATTACTTTTTTATTCATATTTAATTCATTACGATCATCATTTCCTTCATTTCGATGCATATTTACTACATTTTGATGCATATTTACTTCATTATGATCAACATTTCATTCATTCCAATGCATATTTACTTTGTTTCGATGCATATTTCCTTCATTTCGATGCAAATTTTCTACATTTTAATGCATATTTACTTCATTATGTTCAAAATTTCCTTCGTTTCGATGCATATTTAAATCATTACGATCAATATTTTCTTCATTTCGATGCATATTTACTTATTTTGATGCATATTTACTTCATTACGATCAATATTTCCTTCGTTTCGATGCATAATTACTTTTTTATTCATATTTAATTCATTACGATCATCATTTCCTTCATTTCGATGCATATTTACTACATTTTGATGCATATTTACTTCATTATGATCAACATTTCATTCATTCCAATGCATATTTACTTCATTTTGATGCATATTTTGATGTATATTTACTTAATTATGATTAACATTTCCTTCATTCTGATGCATATTTCCTTTGTTTCGAAGCATATTTACTTCATTTTGATGCATATTTACTTCATTTCGATGCATATTTACTTCATGTTGAAGTATATTCTTTATACTTTTTACAATAAAAGCCTAGTTCACTTCATTTTGATGTATATTTACTTTTTCGGATGCATATTTCCTTCGTTTCGATGCATATTTACTTCATTATGATGAATAGTTACTTCATTTCGATTCATATTTTCTTCGTTTCGATGCATATTTACTTCATTATGATGCATATTTACTTTATTATTATCAACATTTACTTCGTTTAGATGCATATTTCCTTCATTTCGATGCATATTTTGCTTCATTTTGATGCATATTTACTTCATTTCTATGTATATTTACTTCATGTTGAAGAATATTCTCTATACTTTTTACAATAAAAGCCTACTTCAGTTCATTTTGATGTATATTTACTTTTTTTGGATGCATATTTCCTTCGTTTCAATGCATATTTACATCATTTTGATCCATATATACTTCATTACGATCAACATTTCCTTCGTTTTGATGAATATTTCTTTCATTTCGTTGCATATTTACTTCATTTTGATGCATATTAACTTCATTACTATCAACATTTCCTTCTTTTCGGTGCATATTTACTTTATTTTGATGCATATTTACTTCATTACGATCAACATTTCCTTCATTTCGATGGATATTTACTTCATTTTGATGCATATTTACTTCATTACGTTCAACATTTCCTTTGTTTCGATGTATATTTCTTTCGTTTCGATGCATATATACTTCATTTTGATGCATATTTACTTCATTACAATCAACATTTCCTTCGTTTCGATGTATATTTCTTTCATTTCGTTGCATATTTACTTCATTTTGATGCATATTACCTTCATTACAATCAACATTTCCTTCTTTTCGGTGCATATTTACTTCTTTTTGATGCATATTTACTTCATTACGATCAACATTTCCTTCATTTCGATGGATATTTACTTCATTTTGATGCACATTTACTTCATTACGTTCAACATTTCCTTCGTTTTGAAGCATAATTTCTTAATTTTGATTTTTATTTTGATGCATATTTACTTCATTTCGATGCATATTTCTTTCGTTTTTATGTATATTTTCTTCATTTTGATGCATATTTACTTCATTACGTTCAACATTTCTTTCGTTTCGTTGCATATTTACTTCATTTCGATCAATATTTCCTTCGTTTCGATGCATATTTACTTCATTTTGATGCATATTTACTTCATTACGATCAACATTTCCTTCGTTCCGATGCATATTTACTTCATTTTGATGCATATTTACTTCATTTCGATGCATATTTCCTTCGTTTCGATGCATATTTACTTCATTTTGATGCATAATTACTTCACTACGATCAACATTTCCTTCGTTTCGATGCATATTTACTTCATTTTGATGCATACTTTGATGCATATTTTGATGTATATTTACTTCATTGCGATCAACATTTCCTTCGTTTCGATGCATTTTTCCTTCGTTTAGAGGTATATTTACTTCATTTTGATGCATATTTACTTCATTACGATCAACATTTCATTCATTTAGTTGTATATTTCTTTCATTACGAGGCATATGTACTTCATTTTGGTGTTTATTTACTTCATTACAATCAACATTACCTTCGTTTTGATGCTTATTTTACTTGATTTAGATGCATATTTACTACATTACGATAAACATTTCTTTCGTTTCGATGCATATTTACTCCTTTTTAATGCATATTTACTTCATTACGTTCAACATTTTCTTCCTTTTGAAGCATAGTTTCTTCATTTTGATGCATATTTACCTTCGGTTCGATACATATTTCCTTCGTTTCGATGCATATCATTACGTTCAACATTTCCTTCATTTCGAAGCATATTTACTTCATTTTAATGTATATTTTGAAGCATATTTACTTTGTTTCGATGCATATTTCCTTCATTTCGATGCATATTTTCTACATTTTAATGCATATTTACTTCATTATGTTCAACATTTTATTCGTTTCGATGCATATTTAAATCATTACGATCAACATTTCCTTCATTTCGATGCATATTTACTTCATTACGATCAATATTTTCTTCGTTTCGATGCATATTTAAATCATTACTATCAACATTTCCTTCATTTCGATGCATATTTACTCATTTTGATGCATATTTACTTCATTACGATCAATATTCCTTCATTTCGATGCATAATTACTATTTTCTACTCATATTTAATTCGTTACGATCAACATTTCCTTCATTTCGATGCATATTTACTTCATTTTGATGCATATTTACTTCATTATGATCAACATTTCCTTTTTTCCGATGCATATTTACTTCATTTTGATGCATATTTACTTCATTTCGATGCATATTTACTTCATTTTGATGCATATTTTGATGTATATTTACTTCATTATGATTAACATTTCCTTCATTTGGATGCATATTTCCTTCGTTTCGATGCATATTTACTTCATTTTGATGTATATTTACTTCATTTCGATGTATATTTACTTCATGTTGAAGTATATTCTTTATACTTTTTACAATAAAAGCCTAGTTCACTTCATTTTGATGTATATTTACTTTTTCGGATGGATATTTCCTTCGTTTCGATGCATATTTACTTCATTTTGATGCATATTTACTTCATTACAATCACCATTTCCTTCGTTTGAATGCATATTTACTCCATTTCGATCAACATTTCCTTCGTTTCGATGCGTATTTACTTCATTTTGATGCATATTTACTTAATTACGATCAACATTTCCTTCGTTCCGATGCATATTTACTTCATTTTGATGCATAGTTACTTCATTTTGAATCATATTTTCTTCGTTTCGATGCATATTTACTTCATTATGATCAACATTTACTTCGTTTAGATGCATATTTCCTTCGTTTCGATGCATATTTTGCTTCATTTTGATGCATATTTACTTCATTTCTATGTATATTTACTTCATGTTGAAGAATATTCTTTATACTTTTTACAATAAAAGCCTACTTCACTTCATTTTGATGTATATTTAATTTTTTTGGATGCATATTTCCTTCGTTTCGATGCATATTTACTTCATTTTGATGCATATTTACTTCATTACGATCATCATTTCCTTCGTTTCAATGCATATTTCCTTCATTTTGATGCATATTTACTTCATTACGATCAACATTTCCTTCGTTTCGATGTATATTTCTTTCGTTTCGATTTATATGTACTTCATTTTGATGCATATTTACTTCATTACGATCAACATTTCCTTCGTTTCGATGTATATTTCTTTCATTTCGTTGCATATTTACTTCATTTTGATGCATATTAACTTCATTACAATCAACATTTCCTTCTTTTCGGTGCATATTTACTTCATTTTGATGCATATTTACTTCATTACGATCAACATTTCCTTCATTTCGATGGATATTTACTTAATTTTGATGCATATTTATTTCATTACGTTCAACATTTCCTTCGTTTTGAAGCATAATTTCTTAATTTTGATTTATATTTTGATGCATATTTACTTCGTTACGATGCATATTTCTTTCGTTTTTATGCATATTTTCTTCATTTTGATGCGTATTTACTTAATTACGATCAACATTTCCATCATTTCGTAGCATATTTACTTCATTTCGATCAATATTTCCTTTGTTTCGATGCATATTTACGTTATTTTGATGCATATTTACTTCATTACGATCAACATTTCCTTCGTTCCGATGCATATTTACTTCATTTTGATGCATACTTTGATGCATATTTTGATATACATTTACTTCATTACGATCAACATTTCCTTCGTTTCGATACATTTTTCCTTCGTTTCGAGGTATATTTACTTCATTTTAATGCATATTTACTTCATTACGATCAACATTTCCTTCGTTTAGTTGTATATTTCTTTCATTTCGATGCATATGTACTTCATTTTGATGTATATTTACTTCATTACAATCAACATTACCTTCTTTTCGATGCATATTTTACTTGATTTAGATGCATTTTTACTTCATTACGATCAACATTTCTTTCGTTTCGATGCATATTTACTTCTTTTTAATGCATATTTACTTCATTACGTTCAACATTTCCTTCCTTTTGAAGCATAGTTTCTTCATTTTGATGCATATTTACCTTCAGTTCGATACATATTTCCTTCGTTTCGATGCATATTTACTTTATTACGTTCAACATTTCCTTCATTTCGAAGCATATTTACTTTATTTTAATGTATATTTTGAAGCATATTTACTTTGTTTCGATGCATATTTCCTTCATTTCGATGCAAATTTTCTACATTTTAATGCATATTTACTTCATTATGTTCAAAATTTCCTTCGTTTCGATGCATATTTAAATAATTACGATCAATATTTTCTTCATTTCGATGCATATTTACTTATTTTGATGCATATTTACTTCATTACGATCAATATTTCCTTCGTTTCGATGCATAATTACTTTTTTATTCATATTTAATTCATTACGATCATCATTTCCTTCATTTCGATGCATATTTACTACATTTTGATGCATATTTACTTCATTATGATCAACATTTCATTCATTCCAATGCATATTTACTTCATTTTGATGCATATTTTGATATATATTTACTTCATTATGATTAACATTTTCTTCATTCGGATGCATATTTCCTTTGTTTCGAAGCATATTTACTTCATTTTGATGCATATTTACTTCATTTCGATGCATATTTACTTCATGTTGAAGTATATTCTTTATACTTTTTACAATAAAAGCCTAGTTCACTTCATTATGATGTATATTTACTTTTTCGGATGCATATTTCCTTCGTTTCGATGCATATTTACTTCATTATGATGCATAGTTACTTCATTTCGATTCATATTTTCTTCGTTTCGATGCATATTTACTTCATTATGATGCATATTTACTTTATTATTATCAACATTTACTTCGTTTAGATGCATATTTCCTTCATTTCGATGCATATTTTGCTTCATTTTGATGCATATTTACTTCATTTCTATGTATATTTACTTCATGTTGAAGAATATTCTTTATACTTTTTACAATAAAAGCCTACTTCACTTCATTTTGATGTATATTTACTTTTTTTGGATGCATATTTCCTTCGTTTCGATGCAAATTTACTTCAATTTGATGCATATTTACTTCATTACGATCATCATTTCCGTCGTTTCAATGCATATTTCCTTCATTTTGATGCATATTTACTTCATTACGATCAACATTTCCTTCGTTTCGATGTATATTTCTTTCGTTTCGATTTATATGTACTTCATTTTGATGCATATTTACTTCATTACGATCAACATTTCCTTCGTTTCGATGTATATTTCTTTCATTTCGTTGCATATTTACTTCATTTTGATG
The DNA here is from genome assembly GCA_023678885.1 of Pogostemon cablin. Lineage (NCBI taxonomy): Eukaryota > Viridiplantae > Streptophyta > Magnoliopsida > Lamiales > Lamiaceae > Pogostemon > Pogostemon cablin. The sequence goes on from CM042984.1 coordinate 13,358,575, forward strand.
CATATTAACTTCATTACAATCAACATTTCCTTCTTTTCGGTGCATATTTACTTCATTTTGATGCATATTTACTTCATTACGATCAACATTTCCTTCATTTCGATGGATATTTACTTAATTTTGATGCATATTTATTTCATTACGTTCAACATTTCCTTCGTTTTGAAGCATAATTTCTTAATTTTGATTTATATTTTGATGCATATTTACTTCGTTACGATGCATATTTCTTTCGTTTTTATGCATATTTTCTTCATTTTGATGCGTATTTACTTAATTACGATCAACATTTCCATCATTTCGTAGCATATTTACTTCATTTCGATCAATATTTCCTTCGTTTCGATGCATATTTACTTTATTTTGATTCATATTTACTTCATTACGATTAACATTTCCTTCGTTCCGATGCATATTTACTTCATTTTGATGCGTACTTTGATGCATATTTTGATATACATTTACTTCATTACGATCAACATTTCATTCGTTTCGATACATTTTTCCTTCGTTTCGAGGTATATTTACTTCATTTTAATGCATATTTACTTCATTACGATCAACATTTCCTTCGTTTAGTTGTATATTTCTTTCATTTCGATGCATATGTACTTCATTTTGATGTATATTTACTTCATTACAATCAACATTACCTTCTTTTCGATGCATATTTTACTTCATTTAGATGCATTTTTACTTCATTACGATCAACATTTCTTTCGTTTCGATGCATATTTACTTCTTTTTAATGCATATTTACTTCATTACGTTCAACATTTCCTTCCTTTTGAAGCATAGTTTCTTCATTTTGATGCATATTTACCTTCAGTTCGATACATATTTCCTTCGTTTCGATGCATATTTACTTTATTACGTTCAACATTTCCTTCATTTCGAAGCATATTTACTTTATTTTAATGTATATTTTGAAGCATATTTACTTTGTTTCGATGCATATTTCCTTCATTTCGATGCAAATTTTCTACATTTTAATGCATATTTACTTCATTATGTTCAAAATTTCCTTCGTTTCGATGCATATTTAAATAATTACGATCAATATTTTCTTCATTTCGATGCATATTTACTTATTTTGATGCATATTTACTTCATTACGATCAATATTTCCTTTGTTTCGATGCATAATTACTTTTTTATTCATATTTAATTCATTACGATCATCATTTCCTTCATTTCGATGCATATTTACTACATTTTGATGCATATTTACTTCATTATGATCAACATTTCATTCATTCCAATGCATATTTACTTCATTTTGATGCATATTTTGATGTATATTTACTTCATTATGATTAACATTTCCTTCATTCGGATGCATATTTCCTTTGTTTCGAAGCATATTTACTTCATTTCGATGCATATTTACTTCATGTTGAAGTATATTCTTTATACTTTTTACAATAAAAGCCTAGTTCACTTCATTTTGATGTATATTTACTTTTTCGGATGCATATTTCCTTCGTTTCGATGCATATTTACTTCATTATGATGCATAGTTACTTCATTTCGATTCATATTTTCTTCGTTTCGATGCATATTTACTTCATTATGATGCATATTTACTTTATTATTATCAACATTTACTTCGTTTAGATGCATATTTCCTTCATTTCGATGCATATTTTGCTTCATTTTGATGCATATTTACTTCATTTCTATGTATATTTACTTCATGTTGAAGAATATTCTTTATACTTTTTACAATAAAAGCCTACTTCAGTTCATTTTGATGTATATTTACTTTTTTTGGATGCATATTTCCTTCGTTTCAATGCATATTTACATCATTTTGATCCATATTTACTTCATTACGATCAACATTTCCTTCGTTTTGATGAATATTTCTTTCATTTCGTTGCATATTTACTTCATTTTGATGCATATTAACTTCATTACTATCAACATTTCCTTCTTTTCGGTGCATATTTACTTCATTTTGATGCATATTTACTTCATTACGATCAACATTTCCTTCATTTCGATGGATATTTACTTCATTTTGATGCATATTTACTTCATTACGTTCAACATTTCCTTTGTTTCGATGTATATTTCTTTCGTTTCGATGCATATGTACTTCATTTTGATGCATATTTACTTCATTACAATCAACATTTCCTTCGTTTCGATGTATATTTCTTTCATTTCGTTGCATATTTACTTCATTTTGATGCATATTAACTTCATTACAATCAACATTTCCTTCTTTTCGGTGCATATTTACTTCTTTTTGATGCATATTTACTTCATTACGATCAACATTTCCTTCATTTCGATGGATATTTACTTCATTTTGATGCACATTTACTTCATTACGTTCAACATTTCCTTCGTTTTGAAGCATAATTTCTTAATTTTGATTTTTATTTTGATGCATATTTACTTCATTTCGATGCATATTTCTTTCGTTTTTATGTATATTTTCTTCATTTTGATGCATATTTACTTCATTACGTTCAACATTTCTTTCGTTTCGTTGCATATTTACTTCATTTCGATCAATATTTCCTTCGTTTCGATGCATATTTACTTCATTTTGATGCATATTTACTTCATTACGATCAACATTTCCTTCGTTCCGATGCATATTTACTTCATTTTGATGCATATTTACTTCATTTCGATGCATATTTCCTTCGTTTCGATGCATATTTACTTCATTTTGATGCATAATTACTTCACTACGATCAACATTTCCTTCGTTTCGATGCATATTTACTTCATTTTGATGCATACTTTGATGCATATTTTGATGTATATTTACTTCATTGCGATCAACATTTCCTTCGTTTCGATGCATTTTTCCTTCGTTTAGAGGTATATTTACTTCATTTTGATGCATATTTACTTCATTACGATCAACATTTCATTCGTTTAGTTGTATATTTCTTTCATTACGAGGCATATGTACTTCATTTTGGTGTTTATTTACTTCATTACAATCAACATTACCTTCGTTTTGATGCTTATTTTACTTGATTTAGATGCATATTTACTACATTACGATAAACATTTCTTTCGTTTCGATGCATATTTATTCCTTTTTAATGCATATTTACTTCATTACGTTCAACATTTTCTTCCTTTTGAAGCATAGTTTCTTCATTTTGATGCATATTTACCTTCGGTTCGATATATATTTCCTTCGTTTCGATGCATATCATTACGTTCAACATTTCCTTCATTTCGAAGCATATTTACTTCATTTTAATGTATATTTTGAAGCATATTTACTTTGTTTCGATGCATATTTCCTTCATTTCGATGCATATTTTCTACATTTTAATGCATATTTACTTCATTATGTTCAACATTTTATTCGTTTCGATGCATATTTAAATCATTACGATCAACATTTCCTTCATTTTGATGCATATTTACTTCATTACGATCAATATTTTCTTCGTTTCGATGCATATTTAAATCATTACTATCAACATTTCCTTCATTTCGATGCATATTTACTCATTTTGATGCATATTTACTTCATTACGATCAATATTCCTTCATTTCGATGCATAATTACTATTTTCTACTCATATTTAATTCGTTACGATCAACATTTCCTTCATTTCGATGCATATTCACTTCATTTTGATGCATATTTACTTCATTATGATCAATATTTCCTTTTTTCCGATGCATATTTACTTCATTTTGATGCATATTTACTTCATTTCGATGCATATTTACTTCATTTTGATGCATATTTTGATGTATATTTACTTCATTTTGATTAACATTTCCTTCATTTGGATGCATATTTCATTCGTTTCGATGCATATTTACTTCATTTTGATGTATATTTACTTCATTTCGATGTATATTTACTTCATGTTGAAGTATATTCTTTATACTTTTTACAATAAAAGCCTAGTTCACTTCATTTTGATGTATATTTACTTTTTCGGATGCATATTTCCTTCGTTTCGATGCATATTTACTTCATTTTGATGCATATTTACTTCATTACAATCACCATTTCCTTCGTTTGAATGCATATTTACTCCATTTCGATCAACATTTCCTTCGTTTCGATGCGTATTTACTTCATTTTGATGCATATCTACTTAATTACGATCAACATTTCCTTCGTTCCGATGCATATTTACTTCATTTTGATGCATAGTTACTTCATTTCGATTCATATTTCCTTCGTTTCGATGCATATTTACTTCATTTTGATGCATATTTACTTCATTACGATCATCATTTCCTTCGTTTCAATGCATATTTCCTTCATTTTGATGCATATTTACTTCATTACGATCAACATTTCCTTCGTTTCGATGTATATTTCTTTCGTTTCGAATTATATGTACTTCATTTTGATGCATATTTACTTCATTACGATCAACATTTCCTTCGTTTCGATGTATATTTCTTTCATTTCGTTGCATATTTACTTCATTTTGATGCATATTAACTTCATTACAATCAACATTACCTTCTTTTCGGTGCATATTTACTTCATTTTGATGCATATTTACTTCATTACGATCAACATTTCCTTCATTTCGATGGATATTTACTTAATTTTGATGCATATTTATTTCATTACATTCAACATTTCCTTCGTTTTGAAGCATAATTTCTTAATTTTGATTTATATTTTGATGCATATTTACTTCGTTACGATGCATATTTCTTTCGTTTTTATGCATATTTTCTTCATTTTGATGCGTATTTACTTAATTACGATCAACATTTCCATCATTTCGTAGCATATTTACTTCATTTCGATCAATATTTCCTTCGTTTCGATGCATATTTACTTTATTTTGATGCATATTTACTTCATTACGATCAACATTTCCTTCGTTCCGATGCATATTTACTTCATTTTGATGCATACTTTGATGCAAATTTTGATATATATTTACTTCATTACGATCAACATTTTCTTCGTTTCGATACATTTTTCCTTCGTTTCGAGGTATATTTACTTCATTTTAATGCATATTTACTTCATTACGATCAACATTTCCTTCGTTTAGTTGTATATTTCTTTCATTTCGATGCATATGTACTTCATTTTGATGTATATTTACTTCATTACAATCAACATTACCTTCTTTTCGATGCATATTTTACTTCATTTAGATGCATTTTTACTTCATTACGATCAACATTTCTTTCGTTTCGATGCATATTTACTTCTTTTTAATGCATATTTACTTCATTACGTTCAACATTTCCTTCCTTTTGAAGCATAGTTTCTTCATTTTGATGCATATTTACCTTCAGTTCGATACATATTTTCTTCGTTTCGATGCATATTTATTTTATTACGTTCAACATTTCCTTCATTTCGAAGCATATTTACTTCATTTTAATGTATATTTTGAAGCATATTTACTTTGTTTCGATGCATATTTCCTTCATTTCGATGCAAATTTTCTACATTTTAATGCATATTTACTTCATTATGTTCAAAATTTCCTTCGTTTCGATGCATATTTAAATCATTACGATCAATATTTTCTTCATTTCGATGCATATTTACTTATTTTGATGCATATTTACTTCATTACGATCAATATTTCCTTCGTTTCGATGCATAATTACTTTTTTATTCATATTTAATTCATTACGATCATCATTTCCTTCATTTCGATGCATATTTACTACATTTTGATGCATATTTACTTCATTATGATCAACATTTCATTCATTCCAATGCATATTTACTTCATTTTGATACATATTTTGATGTATATTTACTTCATTATGATTAACATTTCCTTCATTCGGATGCATATTTCCTTTGTTTCGAAGCATATTTACTTCATTTTGATGCATATTTACTTCATTTCGATGCATATTTACTTCATGTTGAAGTATATTCTTTATACTTTTTACAATAAAAGCCTAGTTCACTTCATTTTGATGTATATTTACTTTTTCGGATGCATATTTCCTTCGTTTCGATGCATATTTACTTCATTATGATGCATAGTTACTTCATTTCGATTCATATTTTCTTCGTTTCGATGCATATTTACTTTATTATGATGCATATTTACTTTATTATTATCAACATTTACTTCGTTTAGATGCATATTTCCTTTATTTCGATGCATATTTTGCTTCATTTTGATGCATATTTACTTCATTTCTATGTATATTTACTTCATGTTGAAGAATATTCTTTATACTTTTTACAATAAAATCCTACTTCAGTTCATTTTGATGTATATTTACTTTTTTTGGATGCATATTTCCTTCGTTTCAATGCATATTTACATCATTTTGATCCATATTTATTTCATTACGATCAACATTTCCTTCGTTTTGATGAATATTTCTTTCATTTCGTTGCATATTTACTTCATTTTGATGCATATTAACTTCATTACTATCAACATTTCCTTCTTTTCGGTGCATATTTACTTCATTTTGATGCATATTTACTTCATTACGATCAACATTTCCTTCATTTCGATGGATATTTACTTCATTTTGATGCATATTTACTTCATTACGTTCAACATTTCCTTTGTTTCGATGTATATTTCTTTCGTTTCGATGCATATGTACTTCATTTTGATGCATATTTACTTCATTACAATCAACATTTCCTTCGTTTCGATGTATATTTCTTTCATTTCGTTGCATATTTACTTCATTTTGATGCATATTAACTTCATTACAATCAACATTTCCTTCTTTTCGGTGCATATTTACTTCTTTTTGATGCATATTTACTTCATTACGATCAACATTTCCTTCATTTCGATGGATATTTACTTCATTTTGATGCACATTTACTTCATTACGTTCAACATTTCCTTCGTTTTGAAGCATAATTTCTTAATTTTGATTTTTATTTTGATGCATATTTACTTCATTTCGATGCATATTTCTTTCGTTTTTATGTATATTTTCTTCATTTTGATGCATATTTACTTCATTACGTTCAACATTTCTTTCGTTTCGTTGCATATTTACTTCATTTCGATCAATATTTCCTTCGTTTCGATGCATATTTACTTCATTTTGATGCATATTTACTTCATTACGATCAACATTTCCTTCGTTCCGATGCATATTTACTTCATTTTGATGCATATTTACTTCATTTCGATGCATATTTCCTTCGTTTCGATGCATATTTACTTCATTTTGATGCATAATTACTTCACTACGATCAACATTTCCTTCGTTTCGATGCATATTTACTTCATTTTGATGCATACTTTGATGCATATTTTGATGCATATTTACTTCATTGCGATCAACATTTCCTTCGTTTCGATGCATTTTTCCTTCGTTTAGAGGTATATTTACTTCATTTTGATGCATATTTACTTCATTACGATCAACATTTCATTCGTTTAGTTGTATATTTCTTTCATTACGAGGCATATGTACTTCATTTTGGTGTTTATTTACTTCATTACAATCAACATTACCTTCGTTTTGATGCTTATTTTACTTGATTTAGATGCATATTTACTACATTACGATAAACATTTCTTTCGTTTCGATGCATATTTACTTCTTTTTAATGCATATTTACTTCATTACGTTCAACATTTTCTTCCTTTTGAAGCATAGTTTCTTCATTTTGATGCATATTTACCTTCGGTTCGATACATATTTCCTTCGTTTCGATGCATATCATTACGTTCAACATTTCCTTCATTTCGAAGCATATTTACTTCAATTTAATGTATATTTTGAAGCATATTTACTTTGTTTCGATGCATATTTCCTTCATTTCGATGCATATTTTCTACATTTTAATGCATATTTACTTCATTATGTTCAACATTTTATTCGTTTCGATGCATATTTAAATCATTACGATCAACATTTCCTTCATTTTGATGCATATTTACTTCATTACGATCAATATTTTCTTCGTTTCGATGCATATTTAAATCATTACTATCAACATTTCCTTCATTTCGATGCATATTTACTCATTTTGATGCATATTTACTTCATTACGATTAATATTCCTTCATTTCGATGCATAATTACTATTTTCTACTCATATTTAATTCGTTACGATCAACATTTCCTTCATTTCGATGCATATTTACTTCATTTTGATGCATATTTACTTCATTATGATCAACATTTCCTTTTTTCCGATGCATATTTACTTCATTTTGATGCATATTTACTTCATTTCGATGCATATTTATTTCATTTTGATGCATATTTTGATGTATATTTACTTCATTATGATTAACATTTCCTTCATTTGGATGCATATTTCCTTCGTTTCGATGCATATTTACTTCATTTTGATGTATATTTACTTCATTTCGATGTATATTTACTTCATGTTGAAGTATATTCTTTATACTTTTTACAATAAAAGCCTAGTTCACTTCATTTTGATGTATATTTACTTTTTTCGGATGCATATTTCCTTCGTTTCGATGCATATTTACTTCATTTTGATGCATATTTACTTCATTACAATCACCATTTCCTTCATTTGAATGCATATTTACTCCATTTCGATCAACATTTCCTTCGTTTCGATGCGTATTTACTTCATTTTGATGCATATCTACTTAATTACGATCAACATTTCCTTCGTTCCGATGCATATTTACTTCATTTTGATGCATAGTTACTTCATTTTGAATCATATTTTCTTCGTTTCGATGCATATTTACTTCATTATGATCAACATTTACTTCGTTTAGATGCATATTTCCTTCGTTTCGATGCATATTTTGCTTCATTTTGATGCATATTTACTTCATTTCTATGTATATTTACTTCATGTTGAAGAATATTCTTTATACTTTTTACAATAAAAGCCTACTTCACTTCATTTTGATGTATATTTACTTTTTTTGGATGCATATTTCCTTCGTTTCGATGCATATTTACTTCATTTTGATGCATATTTACTTCATTACGATCATCATTTCCTTCGTTTCAATGCATATTTCCTTCATTTTGATGCATATTTACTTCATTACGATCAAAATTTCCTTCGTTTTGATGTATATTTCTTTCGTTTCGATTTATATGTACTTCATTTTGATGCATATTTACTTCATTACGATCAACATTTCCTTCGTTTCGATGTATATTTCTTTCATTTCGTTGCATATTTACTTCATTTTGATGCATATTAACTTCATTACAATCAACATTTCCTTCTTTTCGGTGCATATTTACTTCATTTTGATGCATATTTACTTCATTACGATCAACATTTCCTTCATTTCGATGGATATTTACTTAATTTTGATGCATATTTATTTCATTACATTCAACATTTCCTTCGTTTTGAAGCATAATTTCTTAATTTTGATTTATATTTTGATGCATATTTACTTCGTTACGATGCATATTTCTTTCGTTTTTATGCATATTTTCTTCATTTTGATGCGTATTTACTTAATTACGATCAACATTTCCATCATTTCGTAGCATATTTACTTCATTTCGATCAATATTTCCTTCGTTTCGATGCATATTTACTTTATTTTGATGCATATTTACTTCATTACGATCAACATTTCCTTCGTTCCGATGCATATTTACTTCATTTTGATGCATACTTTGATGCATATTTTGATATATATTTACTTCATTACGATCAACATTTCCTTCGTTTCGATACATTTTTCCTTCGTTTCGAGGTATATTTACTTCATTTTAATGCATATTTACTTCATTACGATCAACATTTCCTTCGTTTAGTTGTATATTTCTTTCATTTCGATGCATATGTACTTCATTTTGATGTATATTTACTTCATTACAATCAACATTACCTTCTTTTCGATGCATATTTTACTTCATTTAGATGCATTTTTACTTCATTACGATCAACATTTCTTTCGTTTCGATGCATATTTACTTCTTTTTAATGCATATTTACTTAATTACGTTCAACATTTCCTTCCTTTTGAAGCATAGTTTCTTCATTTTGATGCATATTTACCTTCAGTTCGATACATATTTCCTTCGTTTCGATGCATATTTACTTTATTACGTTCAACATTTCCTTCATTTCGAAGCATATTTACTTCATTTTAATGTATATTTTGAAGCATATTTACTTTGTTTCGATGCATATTTCCTTCATTTCGATGCAAATTTTCTACATTTTAATGCATATTTACTTCATTATGTTCAAAATTTCCTTCGTTTCGATGCATATTTAAATCATTACGATCAATATTTTCTTCATTTCGATGCATATTTACTTATTTTGATGCATATTTACTTCATTACGATCAATATTTCCTTCGTTTCGATGCATAATTACTTTTTTATTCATATTTAATTCATTACGATCATCATTTCCTTCATTTCGATGCATATTTACTACATTTTGATGCATATTTACTTCATTATGATCAACATTTCATTCATTCCAATGCATATTTACTTTGTTTCGATGCATATTTCCTTCATTTCGATGCAAATTTTCTACATTTTAATGCATATTTACTTCATTATGTTCAAAATTTCCTTCGTTTCGATGCATATTTAAATCATTACGATCAATATTTTCTTCATTTCGATGCATATTTACTTATTTTGATGCATATTTACTTCATTACGATCAATATTTCCTTCGTTTCGATGCATAATTACTTTTTTATTCATATTTAATTCATTACGATCATCATTTCCTTCATTTTGATGCATATTTACTACATTTTGATGCATATTTACTTCATTATGATCAACATTTCATTCATTCCAATGCATATTTACTTCATTTTGATGCATATTTTGATGTATATTTACTTAATTATGATTAACATTTCCTTCATTCTGATGCATATTTCCTTTGTTTCGAAGCATATTTACTTCATTTTGATGCATATTTACTTCATTTCGATGCATATTTACTTCATGTTGAAGTATATTCTTTATACTTTTTACAATAAAAGCCTAGTTCACTTCATTTTGATGTATATTTACTTTTTCGGATGCATATTTCCTTCGTTTCGATGCATATTTACTTCATTATGATGAATAGTTACTTCATTTCGATTCATATTTTCTTCGTTTCGATGCATATTTACTTCATTATGATGCATATTTACTTTATTATTATCAACATTTACTTCGTTTAGATGCATATTTCCTTCATTTCGATGCATATTTTGCTTCATTTTGATGCATATTTACTTCATTTCTATGTATATTTACTTCATGTTGAAGAATATTCTTTATACTTTTTACAATAAAAGCCTACTTCAGTTCATTTTGATGTATATTTACTTTTTTTGGATGCATATTTCCTTCGTTTCAATGCATATTTACATCATTTTGATCCATATTTACTTCATTACGATCAACATTTCCTTCGTTTTGATGAATATTTCTTTCATTTCGTTGCATATTTACTTCATTTTGATGCATATTAACTTCATTACTATCAACATTTCCTTCTTTTCGGTGCATATTTACTTTATTTTGATGCATATTTACTTCATTACGATCAACATTTCCTTCATTTCGATGGATATTTACTTCATTTTGATGCATATTTACTTCATTACGTTCAACATTTCCTTTGTTTCGATGTATATTTCTTTCGTTTCGATGCATATATACTTCATTTTGATGCATATTTACTTCATTACAATCAACATTTCCTTCGTTTCGATGTATATTTCTTTCATTTCGTTGCATATTTACTTCATTTTGATGCATATTACCTTCATTACAATCAACATTTCCTTCTTTTCGGTGCATATTTACTTCTTTTTGATGCATATTTACTTCATTACGATCAACATTTCCTTCATTTCGATGGATATTTACTTCATTTTGATGCACATTTACTTCATTACGTTCAACATTTCCTTCGTTTTGAAGCATAATTTCTTAATTTTGATTTTTATTTTGATGCATATTTACTTCATTTCGATGCATATTTCTTTCGTTTTTATGTATATTTTCTTCATTTTGATGCATATTTACTTCATTACGTTCAACATTTCTTTCGTTTCGTTGCATATTTACTTCATTTCGATCAATATTTCCTTCGTTTCGATGCATATTTACTTCATTTTGATGCATATTTACTTCATTACGATCAACATTTCCTTCGTTCCGATGCATATTTACTTCATTTTGATGCATATTTACTTCATTTCGATGCATATTTCCTTCGTTTCGATGCATATTTACTTCATTTTGATGCATAATTACTTCACTACGATCAACATTTCCTTCGTTTCGATGCATATTTACTTCATTTTGATGCATACTTTGATGCATATTTTGATGTATATTTACTTCATTGCGATCAACATTTCCTTCGTTTCGATGCATTTTTCCTTCATTTAGAGGTATATTTACTTCATTTTGATGCATATTTACTTCATTACGATCAACATTTCATTCATTTAGTTGTATATTTCTTTCATTACGAGGCATATGTACTTTATTTTGGTGTTTATTTACTTCATTACAATCAACATTACCTTCATTTTGATGCTTATTTTACTTGATTTAGATGCATATTTACTACATTACGATAAACATTTCTTTCGTTTCGATGCATATTTACTCCTTTTTAATGCATATTTACTTCATTACGTTCAACATTTTCTTCCTTTTGAAGCATAGTTTCTTCATTTTGATGCATATTTACCTTCGGTTCGATACATATTTCCTTCGTTTCGATGCATATCATTACGTTCAACATTTCCTTCATTTCGAAGCATATTTACTTCATTTTAATGTATATTTTGAAGCATATTTACTTTGTTTCGATGCATATTTCCTTCATTTCGATGCATATTTTCTACATTTTAATGCATATTTACTTCATTATGTTCAACATTTTATTCGTTTCGATGCATATTTAAATCATTACGATCAACATTTCCTTCATTTCGATGCATATTTACTTCATTACGATCAATATTTTCTTCGTTTCGATGCATATTTAAATCATTACTATCAACATTTCCTTCATTTCGATGCATATTTACTCATTTTGATGCATATTTACTTCATTACGATCAATATTCCTTCATTTCGATGCATAATTACTATTTTCTACTCATATTTAATTCGTTACGATCAACATTTCCTTCATTTCGATGCATATTTACTTCATTTTGATGCATATTTACTTCATTATGATCAACATTTCCTTTTTTCCGATGCATATTTACTTCATTTTGATGCATATTTACTTCATTTCGATGCATATTTACTTCATTTTGATGCATATTTTGATGTATATTTACTTCATTATGATTAACATTTCCTTCATTTGGATGCATATTTCCTTCGTTTCGATGCATATTTACTTCATTTTGATGTATATTTACTTCATTTCGATGTATATTTACTTCATGTTGAAGTATATTCTTTATACTTTTTACAATAAAAGTATAGTTCACTTCATTTTGATGTATATTTACTTTTTCGGATGCATATTTCCTTCGTTTCGATGCATATTTACTTCATTTTGATGCATATTTACTTCATTACAATCACCATTTCCTTCGTTTGAATGCATATTTACTCCATTTCGATCAACATTTCCTTCGTTTCGATGCGTATTTACTTCATTTTGATGCATATTTACTTAATTACGATCAACATTTCCTTCGTTCCGATGCATATTTACTTCATTTTGATGCATAGTTACTTCATTTTGAATCATATTTTCTTCGTTTTGATGCATATTTACTTCATTATGATCAACATTTACTTCGTTTAGATGCATATTTCCTTCGTTTCGATGCATATTTTGCTTCATTTTGATGCATATTTACTTCATTTCTATGTATATTTACTTCATGTTGAAGAATATTCTTTATACTTTTTACAATAAAAGCCTACTTCACTTCATTTTGATGTATATTTAATTTTTTTGGATGCATATTTCCTTAGTTTCGATGCATATTTACTTCATTTTGATGCATATTTACTTCATTACGATCATCATTTCCTTCGTTTCAATGCATATTTCCTTCATTTTGATGCATATTTACTTCATTACGATCAACATTTCCTTCGTTTCGATGTATATTTCTTTCGTTTCGATTTATATGTACTTCATTTTGATGCATATTTACTTCATTACGATCAACATTTTCTTCGTTTCGATGTATATTTCTTTCATTTCGTTGCATATTTACTTCATTTTGATGCATATTAACTTCATTACAATCAACATTTCCTTCTTTTCGGTGCATATTTACTTCATTTTGATGCATATTTACTTCATTACGATCAACATTTCCTTCATTTCGATGGATATTTACTTAATTTTGATGCATATTTATTTCATTACGTTCAACATTTCCTTCGTTTTGAAGCATAATTTCTTAATTTTGATTTATATTTTGATGCATATTTACTTCGTTACGATGCATATTTCTTTCGTTTTTATGCATATTTTCTTCATTTTGATGCGTATTTACTTAATTACGATCAACATTTCCATCATTTCGTAGCATATTTACTTCATTTCGATCAATATTTCCTTCGTTTCGATGCATATTTACTGTATTTTGATTCATATTTACTTCATTACGATTAACATTTCCTTCGTTCCGATGCATATTTACTTCATTTTGATGCGTACTTTGATGCATATTTTGATATACATTTACTTCATTACGATCAACATTTCCTTCGTTTCGATACATTTTTCCTTCGTTTCGAGGTATATTTACTTCATTTTAATGCATATTTACTTCATTACGATCAACATTTCCTTCGTTTAGTTGTATATTTCTTTCATTTCGATGCATATGTACTTCATTTTGATGTATATTTACTTCATTACAATCAACATTACCTTCTTTTCGATGCATATTTTACTTCATTTAGATGCATTTTTACTTCATTACGATCAACATTTCTTTCGTTTCGATGCATATTTACTTCTTTTTAATGCATATTTACTTCATTACGTTCAACATTTCCTTCCTTTTGAAGCATAGTTTCTTCATTTTGATGCATATTTACCTTCAGTTCGATACATATTTCTTTCGTTTCGATGCATATTTACTTTATTACGTTCAACATTTCCTTCATTTCGAAGCATATTTACTTTATTTTAATGTATATTTTGAAGCATATTTACTTTGTTTCGATGCATATTTCCTTCATTTCGATGCAAATTTTCTACATTTTAATGCATATTTACTTCATTATGTTCAAAATTTCCTTCGTTTCGATGCATATTTAAATAATTACGATCAATATTTTCTTCATTTCGATGCATATTTACTTATTTTGATGCATATTTACTTCATTACGATCAATATTTCCTTTGTTTCGATGCATAATTACTTTTTTATTCATATTTAATTCATTACGATCATCATTTCCTTCATTTCGATGCATATTTACTACATTTTGATGCATATTTACTTCATTATGATCAACATTTCATTCATTCCAATGCATATTTACTTCATTTTGATGCATATTTTGATGTATATTTACTTCATTATGATTAACATTTCCTTCATTCGGATGCATATTTCCTTTGTTTCGAAGCATATTTACTTCATTTCGATGCATATTTACTTCATGTTGAAGTATATTCTTTATACTTTTTACAATAAAAGCCTAGTTCACTTCATTTTGATGTATATTTACTTTTTCGGATGCATATTTCCTTCGTTTCGATGCATATTTACTTCATTATGATGCATAGTTACTTCATTTCGATTCATATTTTCTTCGTTTCGATGCATATTTACTTCATTATGATGCATATTTACTTTATTATTATCAACATTTACTTCGTTTAGATGCATATTTCCTTCATTTCGATGCATATTTTGCTTCATTTTGATGCATATTTACTTCATTTCTATGTATATTTACTTCATGTTGAAGAATATTCTTTATACTTTTTACAATAAAAGCCTACTTCAGTTCATTTTGATGTATATTTACTTTTTTTGGATGCATATTTCCTTCGTTTCAATGCATATTTACATCATTTTGATCCATATTTACTTCATTACGATCAACATTTCCTTCGTTTTGATGAATATTTCTTTCATTTCGTTGCATATTTACTTCATTTTGATGCATATTAACTTCATTACTATCAACATTTCCTTCTTTTCGGTGCATATTTACTTCATTTTGATGCATATTTACTTCATTACGATCAACATTTCCTTCATTTCGATGGATATTTACTTCATTTTGATGCATATTTACTTCATTACGTTCAACATTTCCTTTGTTTCGATGTATATTTCTTTCGTTTCGATGCATATGTACTTCATTTTGATGCATATTTACTTCATTACAATCAACATTTCCTTCGTTTCGATGTATATTTCTTTCATTTCGTTGCATATTTACTTCATTTTGATGCATATTAACTTCATTACAATCAACATTTCCTTCTTTTCGGTGCATATTTACTTCTTTTTGATGCATATTTACTTCATTACGATCAACATTTCCTTCATTTCGATGGATATTTACTTCATTTTGATGCACATTTACTTCATTACGTTCAACATTTCCTTCGTTTTGAAGCATAATTTCTTAATTTTGATTTTTATTTTGATGCATATTTACTTCATTTCGATGCATATTTCTTTCGTTTTTATGTATATTTTCTTCATTTTGATGCATATTTACTTCATTACGTTCAACATTTCTTTCGTTTCGTTGCATATTTACTTCATTTCGATCAATATTTCCTTCGTTTCGATGCATATTTACTTCATTTTGATGCATATTTACTTCATTACGATCAACATTTCCTTCGTTCCGATGCATATTTACTTCATTTTGATGCATATTTACTTCATTTCGATGCATATTTCCTTCGTTTCGATGCATATTTACTTCATTTTGATGCATAATTACTTCACTACGATCAACATTTCCTTCGTTTCGATGCATATTTACTTCATTTTGATGCATACTTTGATGCATATTTTGATGTATATTTACTTCTTTGCGATCAACATTTCCTTCGTTTCGATGCATTTTTCCTTCGTTTAGAGGTATATTTACTTCATTTTGATGCATATTTACTTCATTACGATCAACATTTCATTCGTTTAGTTGTATATTTCTTTCATTACGAGGCATATGTACTTCATTTTGGTGTTTATTTACTTCATTACAATCAACATTACCTTCGTTTTGATGCTTATTTTACTTGATTTAGATGCATATTTACTACATTACGATAAACATTTCTTTCGTTTCGATGCATATTTACTCCTTTTTAATGCATATTTACTTCATTACGTTCAACATTTTCTTCCTTTTGAAGCATAGTTTCTTCATTTTGATGCATATTTACCTTCGGTTCGATATATATTTCCTTCGTTTCGATGCATATCATTACGTTCAACATTTCCTTCATTTCGAAGCATATTTACTTCATTTTAATGTATATTTTGAAGCATATTTACTTTGTTTCGATGCATATTTCCTTCATTTCGATGCATATTTTCTACATTTTAATGCATATTTACTTCATTATGTTCAACATTTTATTCGTTTCGATGCATATTTAAATCATTACGATCAACATTTCCTTCATTTTGATGCATATTTACTTCATTACGATCAATATTTTCTTCGTTTCGATGCATATTTAAATCATTACTATCAACATTTCCTTCATTTCGATGCATATTTACTCATTTTGATGCATATTTACTTCATTACGATCAATATTCCTTCATTTCGATGCATAATTACTATTTTCTACTCATATTTAATTCGTTACGATCAACATTTCCTTCATTTCGATGCATATTTACTTCATTTTGATGCATATTTACTTCATTATGATCAACATTTCCTTTTTTCCGATGCATATTTACTTCATTTTGATGCATATTTACTTCATTTCGATGCATATTTACTTCATTTTGATGCATATTTTGATGTATATTTACTTCATTTTGATTAACATTTCATTCATTTGGATGCATATTTCATTCGTTTCGATGCATATTTACTTCATTTTGATGTATATTTACTTCATTTCGATGTATATTTACTTCATGTTGAAGTATATTCTTTATACTTTTTACAATAAAAGCCTAGTTCACTTCATTTTGATGTATATTTACTTTTTCGGATGCATATTTCCTTCGTTTCGATGCATATTTACTTCATTTTGATGCATATTTACTTCATTACAATCACCATTTCCTTCGTTTGAATGCATATTTACTCCATTTCGATCAACATTTCCTTCGTTTCGATGCGTATTTACTTCATTTTGATGCATATTTACTTAATTACGATCAACATTTCCTTCGTTCCGATGCATATTTACTTCATTTTGATGCATAGTTACTTCATTTTGAATCATATTTTCTTCGTTTCGATGCATATTTACTTCATTATGATCAACATTTACATCGTTTAGATGCATATTTCCTTCGTTTCGATGCATATTTTGCTTCATTTTGATGCATATTTACTTCATTTCTATGTATATTTACTTCATGTTGAAGAATATTCTTTATACTTTTTACAATAAAAGCCTACTTCACTTCATTTTGATGTATATTTAATTTTTTTGGATGCAAATTTCCTTCGTTTCGATGCATATTTACTTCATTTTGATGCATATTTACTTCATTACGATTATCATTTCCTTCATTTCAATGCATATTTCCTTCATTTTGATGCATATTTACTTCATTACGATCAACATTTCCTTCGTTTCGATGTATATTTCTTTCGTTTCGATTTATATGTACTTCATTTTGATGCATATTTACTTCATTACGATCAACATTTCCTTCGTTTCGATGTATATTTCTTTCATTTCGTTGCATATTTACTTCATTTTGATGCATATTAACTTCTTTACAATCAACATTTCCTTCTTTTCGGTGCTTATTTACTTCATTTTGATGCATATTTACTTCATTACGATCAACATTTCCTTCATTTCGATGGATATTTACTTCATTTTGATGCATATTTACTTCATTACGTTCAACATTTCCTTTGTTTCGATGTATATTTCTTTCGTTTCGATGCATATGTACTTCATTTTGATGCATATTTACTTCATTACAATCAACATTTCCTTCGTTTCGATGTATATTTCTTTCATTTCGTTGCATATTTACTTCATTTTGATGCATATTAACTTCATTACAATCAACATTTCCTTCTTTTCGGTGCATATTTACTTCTTTTTGATGCATATTTACTTCATTACGATCAACATTTCCTTCATTTCGATGGATATTTACTTAATTTTGATGCACATTTACTTCATTACGTTCAACATTTCCTTCGTTTTGAAGCATAATTTCTTAATTTTGATTTTTATTTTGATGCATATTTACTTCATTTCGATGCATATTTCTTTCGTTTTTATGTATATTTTCTTCATTTTGATGCATATTTACTTCATTACGTTCAACATTTCTTTCGTTTCGTTGCATATTTACTTCATTTCGATCAATATTTCCTTCGTTTCGATGCATATTTACTTCATTTTGATGCATATTTACTTCATTACGATCAACATTTCCTTCGTTCCGATGCATATTTACTTCATTTTGATGCATATTTACTTCATTTCGATGCATATTTCCTTCGTTTCGATGCATATTTACTTCATTTTGATGCATAATTACTTCACTACGATCAATATTTCCTTCGTTTCGATGCATAATTACTTTTTTATTCATATTTAATTCATTACGATCATCATTTCCTTCATTTCGATGCATATTTACTACCTTTTGATGCATATTTACTTCATTATGATCAACATTTCATTCATTCCAATGCATATTTACTTCATTTTGATGCATATTTTGATGTATATTTACTTCATTATGATTAACATTTCCTTCATTCGGAGGCATATTTCCTTTGTTTCGAAGCATATTTACTTCATTTTGATGCATATTTACTTCATTTCGATGCATATTTACTTCATGTTGAAGTATATTCTTTATACTTTTTACAATAAAAGCCTAGTTCACTTCATTTTGATGTATATTTACTTTTTCGGATGCATATTTCCCTCGTTTCGATGCATATTTACTTCATTATGATGCATAGTTACTTCATTTCGATTCATATTTTCTTCGTTTCGATGCATATTTACTTCATTATGATGCATATTTACTTTATTATTATCAACATTTACTTCGTTTAGATGCATATTTCCTTCATTTCGATGCATATTTTGCTTCATTTTGATGCATATTTACTTCATTTCTATGTATATTTACTTCATGTTGAAGAATATTCTTTATACTTTTTACAATAAAAGCCTACTTCACTTCATTTTGATGTATATTTAATTTTTTTGGATGCATATTTCCTTAGTTTCGATGCATATTTACTTCATTTTGATGCATATTTACTTCATTACGATCATCATTTCCTTCGTTTCAATGCATATTTCCTTCATTTTGATGCATATTTACTTCATTACGATCAACATTTCCTTCGTTTCGATGTATATTTCTTTCGTTTCGATTTATATGTACTTCATTTTGATGCATATTTACTTCATTACGATCAACATTTCCTTCGTTTCGATGTATATTTCTTTCATTTCGTTGCATATTTACTTCATTTTGATGCATATTAACTTCATTACAATCAACATTTCCTTCTTTTCGGTGCATATTTACTTCATTTTGATGCATATTTACTTCATTACGATCAACATTTCCTTCATTTCGATGGATATTTACTTAATTTTGATGCATATTTATTTCATTACGTTCAACATTTCCTTCGTTTTGAAGCATAATTTCTTAATTTTGATTTATATTTTGATGCATATTTACTTCGTTACGATGCATATTTCTTTCGTTTTTATGCATATTTTCTTCATTTTGATGCGTATTTACTTAATTACGATCAACATTTCCATCATTTCGTAGCATATTTACTTCATTTCGATCAATATTTCCTTTGTTTCGATGCATATTTACGTTATTTTGATGCATATTTACTTCATTACGATCAACATTTCCTTCGTTCCGATGCATATTTACTTCATTTTGATGCATACTTTGATGCATATTTTGATATACATTTACTTCATTACGATCAACATTTCCTTCGTTTCGATACATTTTTCCTTCGTTTCGAGGTATATTTACTTCATTTTAATGCATATTTACTTCATTACGATCAACATTTCCTTCGTTTAGTTGTATATTTCTTTCATTTCGATGCATATGCACTTCATTTTGATGTATATTTACTTCATTACAATCAACATTACCTTCTTTTTGATGCATATTTTACTTCATTTAGATGCATTTTTACTTCATTACGATCAACATTTCTTTCGTTTCGATGCATATTTACTTCTTTTTAATGCATATTTACTTCATTACGTTCAACATTTCCTTCCTTTTGAAGCATAGTTTCTTCATTTTGATGCATATTTACCTTCAGTTCGATACATATTTCCTTCGTTTCGATGCATATTTTCTTTTATTACGTTCAACATTTCCTTCATTTCGAAGCATATTTACTTTATTTTAATGTATATTTTGAAGCATATTTACTTTGTTTCGATGCATATTTCCTTCATTTCGATGCAAATTTTCTACATTTTAATGCATATTTACTTCATTATGTTCAAAATTTCCTTCGTTTCGATGTATATTTAAATAATTACGATCAATATTTTCTTCATTTCGATGCATATTTACTTATTTTGATGCATATTTACTTCATTACGATCAATATTTCCTTCGTTTCGATGCATAATTACTTTTTTATTCATATTTAATTCATTACGATCATCATTTCCTTCATTTCGATGCATATTTACTACATTTTGATGCATATTTACTTCATTATGATCAACATTTCATTCATTCCAATGCATATTTACTTCATTTTGATGCATATTTTGATGTATATTTACTTCATTATGATTAACATTTCCTTCATTCGGATGCATATTTCCTTTGTTTCGAAGCATATTTACTTCATTTTGATGCATATTTACTTCATTTCGATGCATATTTACTTCATGTTGAAGTATATTCTTTATACTTTTTACAATAAAAGCCTAGTTCACTTCATTTTGATGTATATTTACTTTTTCGGATGCATATTTCCTTCGTTTCGATGCATATTTACTTCATTATGATGCATAGTTACTTCATTTCGATTCATATTTTCTTCGTTTCGATGCATATTTACTTCATTATGATGCATATTTACTTTATTATTATCAACATTTACTTCGTTTAGATGCATATTTCCTTCATTTCGATGCATATTTTGCTTCATTTTGATGCATATTTACTTCATTTCTATGTATATTTACTTCATGTTGAAGAATATTCTTTATACTTTTTACAATAAAAGCCTACTTTACTTCATTTTGATGTATATTTACTTTTTTTGGATGCATATTTCCTTCGTTTCGATGCAAATTTACTTCAATTTGATGCATATTTACTTCATTACGATCATCATTTCCTTCGTTTCAATGCATATTTCCTTCATTTTGATGCATATTTACTTCATTACGATCAACATTTCCTTCGTTTCGATGTATATTTCTTTCGTTTCGATTTATATGTACTTCATTTTGATGCATATTTACTTCATTACGATCAACATTTCCTTCGTTTCGATGTATATTTCTTTCATTTCGTTGCATATTTACTTCATTTTGATGCATATTAACTTCATTACAATCAACATTTCCTTCTTTTCGGTGCATATTTACTTCATTTTGATGCATATTTACTTCATTACGATCAACATTTCCTTCATTTCGATGGATATTTACTTAATTTTGATGCATATTTATTTCATTACGTTCAACATTTCCTTCGTTTTGAAGCATAATTTCTTAATTTTGATTTATATTTTGATGCATATTTACTTCGTTACGATGCATATTTCTTTCGTTTTTATGCATATTTTCTTCATTTTGATGCGTATTTACTTAATTACGATCAACATTTCCATCATTTCGTAGCATATTTACTTCATTTCGATCAATATTTCCTTCGTTTCGATGCATATTTACTGTATTTTGATTCATATTTACTTCATTACGATTAACATTTCCTTCGTTCCGATGCATATTTACTTCATTTTGATGCGTACTTTGATGCATATTTTGATATACATTTACTTCATTACGATCAACATTTCCTTCGTTTCGATACATTTTTCCTTCGTTTCGAGGTATATTTACTTCATTTTAATGCATATTTACTTCATTACGATCAACATTTCCTTCGTTTAGTTGTATATTTCTTTCATTTCGATGCATATGTACTTCATTTTGATGTATATTTACTTCATTACAATCAACATTACCTTCTTTTCGATGCATATTTTACTTCATTTAGATGCATTTTTACTTCATTACGATCAACATTTCTTTCGTTTCGATGCATATTTACTTCTTTTTAATGCATATTTACTTCATTACGTTCAACATTTCCTTCCTTTTGAAGCATAGTTTCTTCATTTTGATGCATATTTACCTTCAGTTCGATACATATTTCCTTCGTTTCGATGCATATTTACTTTATTACGTTCAACATTTCCTTCATTTCGAAGCATATTTACTTTATTTTAATGTATATTTTGAAGCATATTTACTTTGTTTCGATGCATATTTCCTTCATTTCGATGCAAATTTTCTACATTTTAATGCATATTTACTTCATTATGTTCAAAATTTCCTTCGTTTCGATGCATATTTAAATAATTACGATCAATATTTTCTTCATTTCGATGCATATTTACTTATTTTGATGCATATTTACTTCATTACGATCAATATTTCCTTTGTTTCGATGCATAATTACTTTTTTATTCATATTTAATTCATTACGATCATCATTTCCTTCATTTCGATGCATATTTACTACATTTTGATGCATATTTACTTCATTATGATCAACATTTCATTCATTCCAATGCATATTTACTTCATTTTGATGCATATTTTGATGTATATTTACTTCATTATGATTAACATTTCCTTCATTCGGATGCATATTTCCTTTGTTTCGAAGCATATTTACTTCATTTCGATGCATATTTACTTCATGTTGAAGTATATTCTTTATACTTTTTACAATAAAAGCCTAGTTCACTTCATTTTGATGTATATTTACTTTTTCGGATGCATATTTCCTTCGTTTCGATGCATATTTACTTCATTATGATGCATAGTTACTTCATTTCGATTCATATTTTCTTCGTTTCGATGCATATTTACTTCATTATGATGCATATTTACTTTATTATTATCAACATTTACTTCGTTTAGATGCATATTTCCTTCATTTCGATGCATATTTTGCTTCATTTTGATGCATATTTACTTCATTTCTATGTATATTTACTTCATGTTGAAGAATATTCTTTATACTTTTTACAATAAAAGCCTACTTCAGTTCATTTTGATGTATATTTACTTTTTTTGGATGCATATTTCCTTCGTTTCAATGCATATTTACATCATTTTGATCCATATTTACTTCATTACGATCAACATTTCCTTCGTTTTGATGAATATTTCTTTCATTTCGTTGCATATTTACTTCATTTTGATGCATATTAACTTCATTACTATCAACATTTCCTTCTTTTCGGTGCATATTTACTTCATTTTGATGCATATTTACTTCATTACGATCAACATTTCCTTCATTTCGATGGATATTTACTTCATTTTGATGCATATTTACTTCATTACGTTCAACATTTCCTTTGTTTCGATGTATATTTCTTTCGTTTCGATGCATATGTACTTCATTTTGATGCATATTTACTTCATTACAATCAACATTTCCTTCGTTTCGATGTATATTTCTTTCATTTCGTTGCATATTTACTTCATTTTGATGCATATTAACTTCATTACAATCAACATTTCCTTCTTTTCGGTGCATATTTACTTCTTTTTGATGCATATTTACTTCATTACGATCAACATTTCCTTCATTTCGATGGATATTTACTTCATTTTGATGCACATTTACTTCATTACGTTCAACATTTCCTTCGTTTTGAAGCATAATTTCTTAATTTTGATTTTTATTTTGATGCATATTTACTTCATTTCGATGCATATTTCTTTCGTTTTTATGTATATTTTCTTCATTTTGATGCATATTTACTTCATTACGTTCAACATTTCTTTCGTTTCGTTGCATATTTACTTCATTTCGATCAATATTTCCTTCGTTTCGATGCATATTTACTTCATTTTGATGCATATTTACTTCATTACGATCAACATTTCCTTCGTTCCGATGCATATTTACTTCATTTTGATGCATATTTACTTCATTTCGATGCATATTTCCTTCGTTTCGATGCATATTTACTTCATTTTGATGCATAATTACTTCACTACGATCAACATTTCCTTCGTTTCGATGCATATTTACTTCATTTTGATGCATACTTTGATGCATATTTTGATGTATATTTACTTCATTGCGATCAACATTTCCTTCGTTTCGATGCATTTTTCCTTCGTTTAGAGGTATATTTACTTCATTTTGATGCATATTTACTTCATTACGATCAACATTTCATTCGTTTAGTTGTATATTTCTTTCATTACGAGGCATATGTACTTCATTTTGGTGTTTATTTACTTCATTACAATCAACATTACCTTCGTTTTGATGCTTATTTTACTTGATTTAGATGCATATTTACTACATTACGATAAACATTTCTTTCGTTTCGATGCATATTTACTCCTTTTTAATGCATATTTACTTCATTACGTTCAACATTTTCTTCCTTTTGAAGCATAGTTTCTTCATTTTGATGCATATTTACCTTCGGTTCGATATATATTTCCTTCGTTTCGATGCATATCATTACGTTCAACATTTCCTTCATTTCGAAGCATATTTACTTCATTTTAATGTATATTTTGAAGCATATTTACTTTGTTTCGATGCATATTTCCTTCATTTCGATGCATATTTTCTACATTTTAATGCATATTTACTTCATTATGTTCAACATTTTATTCGTTTCGATGCATATTTAAATCATTACGATCAACATTTCCTTCATTTTGATGCATATTTACTTCATTACGATCAATATTTTCTTCGTTTCGATGCATATTTAAATCATTACTATCAACATTTCCTTCATTTCGATGCATATTTACTCATTTTGATGCATATTTACTTCATTACGATCAATATTCCTTCATTTCGATGCATAATTACTATTTTCTACTCATATTTAATTCGTTACGATCAACATTTCCTTCATTTCGATGCATATTTACTTCATTTTGATGCATATTTACTTCATTATGATCAACATTTCCTTTTTTCCGATGCATATTTACTTCATTTTGATGCATATTTACTTCATTTCGATGCATATTTACTTCATTTTGATGCATATTTTGATGTATATTTACTTCATTTTGATTAACATTTCATTCATTTGGATGCATATTTCATTCGTTTCGATGCATATTTACTTCATTTTGATGTATATTTACTTCATTTCGATGTATATTTACTTCATGTTGAAGTATATTCTTTATACTTTTTACAATAAAAGCCTAGTTCACTTCATTTTGATGTATATTTACTTTTTCGGATGCATATTTCCTTCGTTTCGATGCATATTTACTTCATTTTGATGCATATTTACTTCATTACAATCACCATTTCCTTCGTTTGAATGCATATTTACTCCATTTCGATCAACATTTCCTTCGTTTCGATGCGTATTTACTTCATTTTGATGCATATTTACTTAATTACGATCAACATTTCCTTCGTTCCGATGCATATTTACTTCATTTTGATGCATAGTTACTTCATTTTGAATCATATTTTCTTCGTTTCGATGCATATTTACTTCATTATGATCAACATTTACATCGTTTAGATGCATATTTCCTTCGTTTCGATGCATATTTTGCTTCATTTTGATGCATATTTACTTCATTTCTATGTATATTTACTTCATGTTAAAGAATATTCTTTATACTTTTTACAATAAAAGCCTACTTCACTTCATTTTGATGTATATTTAATTTTTTTGGATGCATATTTCCTTCGTTTCGATGCATATTTACTTCATTTTGATGCATATTTACTTCATTACGATTATCATTTCCTTCATTTCAATGCATATTTCCTTCATTTTGATGCATATTTACTTCATTACGATCAACATTTCCTTCGTTTCGATGTATATTTCTTTCGTTTCGATTTATATGTACTTCATTTTGATGCATATTTACTTCATTACGATCAACATTTCCTTCGTTTCGATGTATATTTCTTTCATTTCGTTGCATATTTACTTCATTTTGATGCATATTAACTTCTTTACAATCAACATTTCCTTCTTTTCGGTGCTTATTTACTTCATTTTGATGCATATTTACTTCATTACGATCAACATTTCCTTCATTTCGATGGATATTTACTTCATTTTGATGCATATTTACTTCATTACGTTCAACATTTCCTTTGTTTCGATGTATATTTCTTTCGTTTCGATGCATATGTACTTCATTTTGATGCATATTTACTTCATTACAATCAACATTTCCTTCGTTTCGATGTATATTTCTTTCATTTCGTTGCATATTTACTTCATTTTGATGCATATTAACTTCATTACAATCAACATTTCCTTCTTTTCGGTGCATATTTACTTCTTTTTGATGCATATTTACTTCATTACGATCAACATTTCCTTCATTTCGATGGATATTTACTTAATTTTGATGCACATTTACTTCATTACGTTCAACATTTCCTTCGTTTTGAAGCATAATTTCTTAATTTTGATTTTTATTTTGATGCATATTTACTTCATTTCGATGCATATTTCTTTCGTTTTTATGTATATTTTCTTCATTTTGATGCATATTTACTTCATTACGTTCAACATTTCTTTCGTTTCGTTGCATATTTACTTCATTTCGATCAATATTTCCTTCGTTTCGATGCATATTTACTTCATTTTGATGCATATTTACTTCATTACGATCAACATTTCCTTCGTTCCGATGCATATTTACTTCATTTTGATGCATATTTACTTCATTTCGATGCATATTTCCTTCGTTTCGATGCATATTTACTTCATTTTGATGCATAATTACTTCACTACGATCAATATTTCCTTCGTTTCGATGCATAATTACTTTTTTATTCATATTTAATTCATTACGATCATCATTTCCTTCATTTCGATGCATATTTACTACCTTTTGATGCATATTTACTTCATTATGATCAACATTTCATTCATTCCAATGCATATTTACTTCATTTTGATGCATATTTTGATGTATATTTACTTCATTATGATTAACATTTCCTTCATTCGGATGCATATTTCCTTTGTTTCGAAGCATATTTACTTCATTTTGATGCATATTTACTTCATTTCGATGCATATTTACTTCATGTTGAAGTATATTCTTTATACTTTTTACAATAAAAGCCTAGTTCACTTCATTTTGATGTATATTTACTTTTTCGGATGCATATTTCCTTCGTTTCGATGCATATTTACTTCATTATGAAGCATAGTTACTTCATTTCGATTCATATTTTGTTCGTTTCGATGCATATTTACTTCATTATGATGCATATTTACTTTATTATTATCAACATTTACTTCATTTAGATGCATATTTCCTTCATTTCGATGCATATTTTGCTTCATTTTGATGCATATTTACTTCATTTCTATGTATATTTACTTCATGTTGAAGAATATTCTTTATACTTTTTACAATAAAAGCCTACTTCACTTCATTTTGATGTATATTTACTTTTTTTGGATGCATATTTCCTTCGTTTCGATGCATATTTACTTCATTTTGATGCATATTTACTTCATTACGATCATCATTTCCTTCGTTTCAATGCATATTTCCTTCATTTTGATGCATATTTACTTCATTACGATCAACATTTCCTTCGTTTCGATGTATATTTCTTTCGTTTCGATTTATATGTACTTCATTTTGATGCATATTTACTTCATTACGATCAACATTTCCTTCGTTTCGATGTATATTTCTTTCATTTCGTTGCATATTTACTTCATTTTGATGCATATTAACTTCATTACAATCAACATTTCCTTCTTTTCGGTGCATATTTACTTCATTTTGATGCATATTTACTTCATTACGATCAACATTTCCTTCATTTCGATGGATATTTACTTAATTTTGATGCATATTTATTTCATTACGTTCAACATTTCTTTCGTTTTGAAGCATAATTTCTTAATTTTGATTTATATTTTGATGCATATTTACTTCATTACGATGCATATTTATTTCGTTTTTATGCATATTTTCTTCATTTTGATGCGTATTTACTTAATTACGATCAACATTTTCATCATTTTGTAGCATATTTACTTCATTTCGATCAATATTTCCTTCGTTTCGATGCATATTTACTTCATTTTGATGCATATTTACTTCATTACGATCAACATTTCCTTCGTTCCGATGCATATTTACTTCATTTTGATGCATATTTACTTCATTTCGATGCATATTTCCTTCGTTTCGATGCATATTTACTTCATTTTGATGCATAATTACTTCACTACGATCAACATTTCCTTCGTTTCGATGCATATTTACTTCATTTTGATGCATACTTTGATGCATATTTTGAAGTATATTTACTTCATTGCGATCAACATTTCCTTCGTTTCGATGCATTTTTCCTTCGTTTAGAGGTATATTTACTTCATTTTGATGCATATTTACTTCATTACGATCAACATTTCATTCGTTTAGTTGTATATTTCTTTCATTACGAGGCATATGTACTTCATTTTGGTGTTTATTTACTTCATTACAATCAACATTACCTTCGTTTTGATGCTTATTTTACTTGATTTAGATGCATATTTACTTCATTACGATAAACATTTCTTTCGTTTCGATGCATATTTACTCCTTTTTAATGCATATTTACTTCATTACGTTCAACATTTTCTTCCTTTTGAAGCATAGTTTCTTCATTTTGATGCATATTTACCTTCGGTTCGATATATATTTCCTTCGTTTCGATGCATATCATTACGTTCAACATTTCCTTCATTTCGAAGCATATTTACTTCATTTTAATGTATATTTTGAAGCATATTTACTTTGTTTCGATGCATATTTCCTTCATTTCGATGCATATTTTCTACATTTTAATGCATATTTACTTCATTATGTTCAACATTTTATTCGTTTCGATGCATATTTAAATCATTACGATCAACATTTCCTTCATTTTGATGCATATTTACTTCATTACGATCAATATTTTCTTCGTTTCGATGCATATTTAAATCATTACTATCAACATTTCCTTCATTTCGATGCATATTTACTCATTTTGATGCATATTTACTTCATTACGATCAATATTCCTTCATTTCGATGCATAATTACTATTTTCTACTCATATTTAATTCGTTACGATCAACATTTCCTTCATTTCGATGCATATTTACTTCATTTTGATGCATATTTACTTCATTATGATCAACATTTCCTTTTTTCCGATGCATATTTACTTCATTTTGATGCATATTTACTTCATTTCGATGCATATTTACTTCATTTTGATGCATATTTTGATGTATATTTACTTCATTTTGATTAACATTTCATTCATTTGGATGCATATTTCATTCGTTTCGATGCATATTTACTTCATTTTGATGTATATTTACTTCATTTCGATGTATATTTACTTCATGTTGAAGTATATTCTTTATACTTTTTACAATAAAAGCCTAGTTCACTTCATTTTGATGTATATTTACTTTTTCGGATGCATATTTCCTTCGTTTCGATGCATATTTACTTCATTTTGATGCATATTTACTTCATTACAATCACCATTTCCTTCGTTTGAATGCATATTTACTCCATTTCGATCAACATTTCCTTCGTTTCGATGCGTATTTACTTCATTTTGATGCATATTTACTTAATTACGATCAACATTTCCTTCGTTCCGATGCATATTTACTTCATTTTGATGCATAGTTACTTCATTTTGAATCATATTTTCTTCGTTTCGATGCATATTTACTTCATTATGATCAACATTTACATCGTTTAGATGCATATTTCCTTCGTTTCGATGCATATTTTGCTTCATTTT
This sequence comes from Pogostemon cablin, assembly GCA_023678885.1. Lineage (NCBI taxonomy): Eukaryota > Viridiplantae > Streptophyta > Magnoliopsida > Lamiales > Lamiaceae > Pogostemon > Pogostemon cablin. The sequence goes on from CM042984.1 coordinate 13,389,708, forward strand.
GATGCATATTTACTTCATTTCTATGTATATTTACTTCATGTTAAAGAATATTCTTTATACTTTTTACAATAAAAGCCTACTTCACTTCATTTTGATGTATATTTAATTTTTTTGGATGCATATTTCCTTCGTTTCGATGCATATTTACTTCATTTTGATGCATATTTACTTCATTACGATTATCATTTCCTTCATTTCAATGCATATTTCCTTCATTTTGATGCATATTTACTTCATTACGATCAACATTTCCTTCGTTTCGATGTATATTTCTTTCGTTTCGATTTATATGTACTTCATTTTGATGCATATTTACTTCATTACGATCAACATTTCCTTCGTTTCGATGTATATTTCTTTCATTTCGTTGCATATTTACTTCATTTTGATGCATATTAACTTCTTTACAATCAACATTTCCTTCTTTTCGGTGCTTATTTACTTCATTTTGATGCATATTTACTTCATTACGATCAACATTTCCTTCATTTCGATGGATATTTACTTCATTTTGATGCATATTTACTTCATTACGTTCAACATTTCCTTTGTTTCGATGTATATTTCTTTCGTTTCGATGCATATGTACTTCATTTTGATGCATATTTACTTCATTACAATCAACATTTCCTTCGTTTCGATGTATATTTCTTTCATTTCGTTGCATATTTACTTCATTTTGATGCATATTAACTTCATTACAATCAACATTTCCTTCTTTTCGGTGCATATTTACTTCTTTTTGATGCATATTTACTTCATTACGATCAACATTTCCTTCATTTCGATGGATATTTACTTCATTTTGATGCACATTTACTTCATTACGTTCAACATTTCCTTCGTTTTGAAGCATAATTTCTTAATTTTGATTTTTATTTTGATGCATATTTACTTCATTTCGATGCATATTTCTTTCGTTTTTATGTATATTTTCTTCATTTTGATGCATATTTACTTCATTACGTTCAACATTTCTTTCGTTTCGTTGCATATTTACTTCATTTCGATCAATATTTCCTTCGTTTCGATGCATATTTACTTCATTTTGATGCATATTTACTTCATTACGATCAACATTTCCTTCGTTCCGATGCATATTTACTTCATTTTGATGCATATTTACTTCATTTCGATGCATATTTCCTTCGTTTCGATGCATATTTACTTCATTTTGATGCATAATTACTTCACTACGATCAATATTTCCTTCGTTTCGATGCATAATTACTTTTTTATTCATATTTAATTCATTACGATCATCATTTCCTTCATTTCGATGCATATTTACTACCTTTTGATGCATATTTACTTCATTATGATCAACATTTCATTCATTCCAATGCATATTTACTTCATTTTGATGCATATTTTGATGTATATTTACTTCATTATGATTAACATTTCCTTCATTCGGATGCATATTTCCTTTGTTTCGAAGCATATTTACTTCATTTTGATGCATATTTACTTCATTTCGATGCATATTTACTTCATGTTGAAGTATATTCTTTATACTTTTTACAATAAAAGCCTAGTTCACTTCATTTTGATGTATATTTACTTTTTCGGATGCATATTTCCTTCGTTTCGATGCATATTTACTTCATTATGATGCATAGTTACTTCATTTCGATTCATATTTTGTTCGTTTCGATGCATATTTACTTCATTATGATGCATATTTACTTTATTATTATCAACATTTACTTCGTTTAGATGCATATTTCCTTCATTTCGATGCATATTTTGCTTCATTTTGATGCATATTTACTTCATTTCTATGTATATTTACTTCATGTTGAAGAATATTCTTTATACTTTTTACAATAAAAGCCTACTTCACTTCATTTTGATGTATATTTACTTTTTTTGGATGCATATTTCCTTCGTTTCGATGCATATTTACTTCATTTTGATGCATATTTACTTCATTACGATCATCATTTCCTTCGTTTCAATGCATATTTCCTTCATTTTGATGCATATTTACTTCATTACGATCAACATTTCCTTCGTTTCGATGTATATTTCTTTCGTTTCGATTTATATGTACTTCATTTTGATGCATATTTACTTCATTACGATCAACATTTCCTTCGTTTCGATGTATATTTCTTTCATTTCGTTGCATATTTACTTCATTTTGATGCATATTAACTTCATTACAATCAACATTTCCTTCTTTTCGGTGCATATTTACTTCATTTTGATGCATATTTACTTCATTACGATCAACATTTCCTTCATTTCGATGGATATTTACTTAATTTTGATGCATATTTATTTCATTACGTTCAACATTTCCTTCGTTTTGAAGCATAATTTCTTAATTTTGATTTATATTTTGATGCATATTTACTTCATTACGATGCATATTTATTTCGTTTTTATGCATATTTTCTTCATTTTGATGCGTATTTACTTAATTACGATCAACATTTTCATCATTTTGTAGCATATTTACTTCATTTCGATCAATATTTCCTTCGTTTCGATGCATATTTACTTTATTTTGATGCATATTTACTTCATTACGATCAACATTTCCTTCGTTCCGATGCATATTTACTTCATTTTGATGCATACTTTGATGCATATTTTGATATACATTTACTTCATTACGATCAACATTTCCTTCGTTTCGATACATTTTTCCTTCGTTTCGAGGTATATTTACTTCATTTTAATGCATATTTACTTCATTACGATCAACATTTCCTTCGTTTAGTTGTATATTTCTTTCATTTCGATGCATATGTACTTCATTTTGATGTATATTTACTTCATTACAATCAACATTACCTTCTTTTCGATGCATATTTTACTTGATTTAGATGCATTTTTACTTCATTACGATCAACATTTCTTTCGTTTCGATGCATATTTACTTCTTTTTAATGCATATTTACTTCATTACGTTCAACATTTCCTTTCTTTTGAAGCATAGTTTCTTAATTTTGATGCATATTTACCTTCAGTTCGATACATATTTCCTTCGTTTCGATGCATATTTACTTTATTACGTTCAACATTTCCTTCATTTCGAAGCATATTTACTTTATTTTAATGTATATTTTGAAGCATATTTACTTTGTTTCGATGCATATTTCCTTCATTTCGATGCAAATTTTCTACATTTTAATGCATATTTACTTCATTATGTTCAAAATTTCCTTCGTTTCGATGCATATTTAAATCATTACGATCAATATTTTCTTCATTTCGATGCATATTTACTTATTTTGATGCATATTTACTTCATTACGATCAATATTTCCTTCGTTTCGATGCATAATTACTTTTTTATTCATATTTAATTCATTACGATCATCATTTCCTTCATTTCGATGCATATTTACTACATTTTGATGCATATTTACTTCATTATGATCAACATTTCATTCATTCCAATGCATATTTACTTCATTTTGATGCATATTTTGATGTATATTTACTTCATTATGATTAACATTTCCTTCATTCGGATGCATATTTCCTTTGTTTCGAAGCATATTTACTTCATTTTGATGCATATTTACTTCATTTCGATGCATATTTACTTCATGTTGAAGTATATTCTTTATACTTATTACAATAAAAGCCTAGTTCACTTCATTTTGATGTATATTTACTTTTTCGGATGCATATTTCCTTCGTTTCGATGCATATTTACTTCATTATGATGCATAGTTACTTCATTTCGATTCATATTTTCTTCGTTTCGATGCATATTTACTTCATTATGATTCATATTTACTTTATTATTATCAACATTTACTTCGTTTAGATGCATATTTCCTTCATTTCGATGCATATTTTGCTTCATTTTGATGCATATTTACTTCATTTCTATGTATATTTACTTCATGTTGAAGAATATTCTTTATACTTTTTACAATAAAAGCCTACTTCAGTTCATTTTGATGTATATTTACTTTTTTTGGATGCATATTTCCTTCGTTTCAATGCATATTTACATCATTTTGATCCATATTTACTTCATTACGATCAACATTTCCTTCGTTTTGATGAATATTTCTTTCATTTCGTTGCATATTTACTTCATTTTGAAGCATATTAACTTCATTACTATCAACATTTCCTTCTTTTCGGTGCATATTTACTTCATTTTGATGCATATTTACTTTATTACGATCAACATTTCCTTCATTTCGATGGATATTTACTTCATTTTGATGCATATTTACTTCATTACGTTCAACATTTCCTTTGTTTCGATGTATATTTCTTTCGTTTCGATGCATATGTACTTCATTTTGATGCATATTTACTTCATTACAATCAACATTTCCTTCGTTTCGATGTATATTTCTTTCATTTCGTTGCATATTTACTTCATTTTGATGCATATTAACTTCATTATAATCAACATTTCCTTCTTTTCGGTGCATATTTACTTCTTTTTGATGCATATTTACTTCATTACGATCAACATTTCCTTCATTTCGATGGATATTTACTTCATTTTGATGCACATTTACTTCATTACGTTCATCATTTCCTTCGTTTTGAAGCATAATTTCTTAATTTTGATTTTTATTTTGATGCATATTTACTTCATTTCGATGCATATTTCTTTCGTTTTTATGTATATTTTCTTCATTTTGATGCATATTTACTTCATTACGTTCAACATTTCTTTCGTTTCGTTGCATATTTACTTCATTTCGATCAATATTTCCTTCGTTTCGATGCATATTTACTTCATTTTGATGCATATTTACTTCATTACGATCAACATTTCCTTCGTTCCGATGCATATTTACTTCATTTTGATGCATATTTACTTCATTTCGATGCATATTTCCTTCGTTTCGATGCATATTTCCTTCGTTTCGATGCATATTTACTTCATTTTGATGCATAATTACTTCACTACGATCAACATTTCATTCGTTTCGATGCATATTTACTTCATTTTGATGCATACTTTGATGCATATTTTGATGTATATTTACTTCATTGCGATCAACATTTCCTTCGTTTCGATGCATTTTTCCTTCGTTTAGAGGTATATTTACTTCATTTTGATGCATATTTACTTCATTACGATCAACATTTCATTCGTTTAGTTGTATATTTCTTTCATTACGAGGCATATGTACTTCATTTTGGTGTTTATTTACTTCATTACAATCAACATTACCTTCGTTTTGATGCTTATTTTACTTGATTTAGATGCATATTTACTACATTACGATAAACATTTCTTTCGTTTCGATGCATATTTACTCCTTTTTAATGCATATTTACTTCATTACGTTCAACATTTTCTTCCTTTTGAAGCATAGTTTCTTCATTTTGATGCATATTTACCTTCGGTTCGATACATATTTCCTTCGTTTCGATGCATATCATTACGTTCAACATTTCCTTCATTTCGAAGCATATTTACTTCATTTTAATGTATATTTTGAAGCATATTTACTTTGTTTCGATGCATATTTCCTTCATTTCGATGCATATTTTCTACATTTTAATGCATATTTACTTCATTATGTTCAACATTTTATTCGTTTCGATGCATATTTAAATCATTACGATCAACATTTTCTTCATTTTGATGCATATTTACTTCATTACGATCAATATTTTCTTCGTTTCGATGCATATTTAAATCATTACTATCAACATTTCCTTCATTTCGATGCATATTTACTCATTTTGATGCATATTTACTTCATTACGATCAATATTCCTTCATTTCGATGCATAATTACTATTTTCTACTCATATTTAATTCGTTACGATCAACATTTCCTTCATTTCGATGCATATTTACTTCATTTTGATGCATATTTACTTCATTATGATCAACATTTCCTTTTTTCCGATGCATATTTACTTCATTTTGATGCATATTTACTTCATTTCGATGCATATTTACTTCATTTTAATGCATATTTTGATGTATATTTACTTCATTATGATTAACATTTCCTTCATTTTGGATGCATATTTCCTTCGTTTCGATGCATATTTACTTCATTTTGATGCATATTTACTTCATTACAATCACCATTTCCTTCGTTTGAATGCATATTTACTCCATTTCGATCAACATTTCCTTCGTTTCGATGCGTATTTACTTCATTTTGATGCATATTTACTTAATTACGATCAACATTTCCTTCGTTTCGATGCATATTTACTTCATTTTGATGCATAGTTACTTCATTTTGAATCATATTTTCTTCGTTTCGATGCATATTTACTTCATTATGATCAACATTTACTTCGTTTAGATGCATATTTCCTTCGTTTCGATGCATATTTTGCTTCATTTTGATGCATATTTACTTCATTTCTATGTATATTTACTTCATGTTGAAGAATATTCTTTATACTTTTTACAATAAAAGCCTACTTCACTTCATTTTGAAGTATATTTACTTTTTTTGGATGCATATTTCCTTCGTTTCGATGCATATTTACTTCATTTTGATGCATATTTACTTAATTACGATCACCATTTCCTTCGTTTCAATGCATATTTGCTTTATTTTGATGCATATTTACTTCATTACGATCAACATTTCCTTTGTTTCGATGTATATTTCTTTCGTTTCGATACATATGTACTTCATTTTGATGCATATTTACTTCATTATGATAAACATTTCCTTCGTTTCGATGTATATTTCTTTCATTTCGTTGCATATTTACTTCATTTTGATGCATATTAACTTCATTACAATCAACATTTCCTTCTTTTCGGTGCATATTTACTTCATTTTGATGCATATTTACTTCATTACGATCAACATTTCCTTCATTTCGATGGATATTTACTTAATTTTGATGCATATTTACTTCATTACATTCAACATTTCCTTCGTTTTGAAGCATAATTTCTTAATTTTGATTTATATTTTGATGCATATTTACTTCTTTACGATGCGTATTTCTTTCGTTTTTATGCATATTTTCTTCATTTTGATGCGTATTTACTTAATTACGATCAACATTTCCTTAATTTCGTTGCATATTTACTTCATTTCGATCAATATTTCCTTCGTTTCGATGCATATTTACTTTATTTTGATGCATATTTACTTCATTACGATCTACATTTCCTTCGTTCCGATGCATATTTACTTCATTTTGATGCATACTTTGATGCATATTTTGATGTATATTTACTTCATTACGATCAACATTTCCTTCGTTTCGATACATTTTTCCTTCGTTTCGAGGTATATTTACTTCATTTTAATGCATATTTACTTCATTACGATCAACGTTTCCTTCGTTTAGTTGTATATTTCTTTCATTTCGATGCATATGTACTTCATTTTGATGTATATTTACTTCATTACAATCAACATTACCTTCTTTTCGATGCATATTTTACTTCATTTAGATGCATTTTTACTTCATTACGATCAATATTTCTTTCGTTTCGATGCATATTTACTTCTTTTTAATGCATATTTACTTCATTACGTTCAACATTTCCTTCCTTTTGAAGCAGAGTTTCTTCATTTTGATGCATATTTACCTTCGGTTAGATACATATTTCCTTCGTTTCGATGCATATTTACTTCATTACGTTCAACATTTCCTTCATTTCGAAGCATATTTACTTCATTTTAATGTATATTTTGAAGCATATTTACTTTGTTTCGATACATATTTCCTTCATTTCGATGCATATTTTCTACATTTTAATGCATATTTACTTCATTATGTTCAACATTTCCTTTGTTTCGATGCATATTTAAATCATTACGATCAATATTTTCTTCATTTCGAGGCATATTTACTTATTTTGATGCATATTTACTTCATTACGTTCAATATTTCCTTCGTTTCGATGCACAATTACTTTTTTATTCATATTTAATTCATTACGATCAACATTTCCTTCATTTCGATGCATATTTACTTCATTTTGATGCATATTTACTTCATTATGAACAACATTTCCTTCATTCCAATGCATATTTACTTCATTTTGATGCATATTTACTTCATTTCGATGCATATTTACTTCATTTTGATGCATATTTTGATGTATATTTACTTCATTATGATTAACATTTCCTTCATTCGGATGCATATTTCCTTTGTTTCGATGCATATTTACTTCATTTTGATGCATATTTACTTCATTTCGATGCATATTTACTTCATGTCAAAGTATATTATTTATACTTTTTACAATAAAAGCCTAGTTCACTTCATTTTGATGTATATTTACTTTTTCGGATGCATATTTCCTTCGTTTCGAAGCATATTTACTTTATTTTGATGCATATTTACTTAATTACGATCACCATTTCCTTCGTTTCAATGCATATTTACTCCATTTCGATCAACATTTCCTTCGTTTCGATGCGTATTTACTTCATTTTGATGCATATTTACTTAATTACGATCAACATTTCCATCGTTCCGATGCATATTTACTTCATTTTGATGCATAGTTACTTCATTTCGATTCATATTTTCTTCGTTTCGATGCATATTTACTTCATTATGATGCATATTTACTTCATTATTTTCAACATTTACTTCGTTTAGTCGTATATTTCTTTCATTTCGATGCATATGTACTTCATTTTGATGTATATTTACTTCATTACAATCAACATTACCTTCTTTTCGATGCATATTTTACTTCATTTAGATGCATTTTTACTTCATTACGATCAACATTTCTTTCGTTTCGATGCATATTTACTTCTTTTTAATGCATATTTACTTCATTACGTTCAACATTTCCTTCCTTTTGAAGCATAGTTTCTTCATTTTGATGCATATTTAACTTCGGTTCGATACATATTTCCTTCGTTTCGATGCATATTTACTTTATTACGTTCAACATTTCCTTCATTTCGAAGCATATTTACTTCATTTTAATGTATATTTTTAAGCATATTTATTTTGTTTCGATGCATATTTCCTTCATTTCGATGCATATTTTCTACATTTTAATGCATATTTACTTCATTATGTTCAACATTTCCTTCGTTTCCATGCATATTTAAATCATTACGATCAATATTTTCTTCATTTCGATGCATATTTACTTATTTTGATGCATATTTACTTCATTACGATCAATATTTCCTTCGTTTCGATGCATAATTACTTTTTTATTCATATTTAATTCATTACGATCAACATTTCCTTCATTTCGATGCGTATTTACTTCATTTTGATGCATATTTACTTCATTATGATCAACATTTCCTTCATTCCAATGCATATTTACTTCATTTTGATGCATATTTACTTCATTTCGATGCATATTTACTTCATTTTGATGCATATTTTGATGTATATTTACTTCATTATGATTAACATTTCCTTCATTCGGATGCATATTTCCTTTGTTTCGATGCATATTTACTTCATTTTCATGCATATTTACTTCATTTAGATGCATATTTACTTCATGTTGAAGTATATTCTTTATACTTTTTACAATAAAAGCCTAGTTCACTTCATTTTGATGTATATTTACTTTTTCGGAGGCATATTTCCTTCGTTTCGATGCATATTTACTTCATTTTGATGCATATTTACTTAATTAAGATCACCATTTCCTTCATTTCAATGCATATTTACTCTATTTCGATCAACATTTCCTTCGTTTCGATGCGTATTTACTTCATTTTGATGCATATTTACTTAATTATTATCAACATTTCCTTCGTTCCGATGCATATTTACTTCATTTTGATGCATAGTTACTTCATTTCGATTCATATTTTCTTCGTTTCGATGCATATTTACTTCATTATGATGCATATTTAGTTTATTATTATCAACATTTACTTCGTTTAGATGCATATTTCCTTCGTTTCGATGCTTATTTTGCTTCATTTTGATGCATATTTACTTCATTTCTATGTATATTTACTTCATGTTGAAGAATATTCTTTATACTTTTTACAATAAAAGTCTACTTCAGTTCATTTTGATGTATATTTACTTTTTTTGGATGCATATTTCCTTCGTTTCAATGCATATTTACTTCATTACGATCAACATTTCCTTCGTTTTGATGTATATTTCTTTCATTTCGTTGCATATTTACTTCATTTTGATGCATATTAACTTCATTACAATCAACATTTCCTTCTTTTCGGTGCATATTTACTTCATTTTGATGCATATTTACTTAATTTCGATCAACATTTCCTTCATTTCGATGGATATTTACTTCATTTTGATGCATATTTACTTCATTACGTTCAACATTTCCTTTGTTTCGATGTATATTTCTTTCGTTTCGATGCATATGTACTTCATTTTGATGCATATTTACTTCATTACAATCAACATTTCCTTCGTTTCGATATATATTTCTTTCATTTCGTTGCATATTTACTTCATTTTGATGCATATTAACTTCATTACAATCAACATTTCCTTCTTTTCGGTGCATATTTACTTCTTTTTTATGCATATTTACTTCATTACGATCAACATTTCCTTCATTTCGATGAATATTTACTTCATTTTGATGCACATTTACTTCATTACGTTCAACATTTCCTTCGTTTTGAGGCATAATTTCTTATTTTTGATTTTTATTTTGATGCATATTTACTTCGTTTCGATGCATATTTCTTTCGTTTTTATTTATATTTTCTTCATTTTGATGCATATTTACTTCATTACGTTCAACATTTCTTTCGTTTCGTTGCATATTTACTTCATTTTTATCAATATTTCCTTCGTTTCGATGCATATTTACTTCATTTTGATGCATATTTACTTCATTACGATCAACATTTCCTTCGTTCCGATGCATATTTACTTCATTTTGATGCATATTTACTTCATTTCGATGCATATTTTCTTCGTTTCGATGCATATTTACTTCATTTTGATGCATAATTACTTCACTACGATCAACATTTCCTTCGTTTCGATGCATATTTACTTCATTTTGATGCATACTTTGATGCATATATTGATGTATATTTACTTCATTGCGATCAACATTTCCTTCGTTTCGATGCATTTTTCCTTCGTTTAGAGGTATATTTACTTCATTTGATGCATATTTACTTCATTACGATCAACATTTCCTTCGTTTAGTTGTATATTTCTTTCATTTCGATGCATTTGTACTTCATTTTGATGTATATTTACTTCATTACAATCAACATTACCTTCGTTTCGATGCTTATTTTACTTGATTTAGATGCATATTTACTACATTACGATCAACATTTCTTTCGTTTCGATGCATATTTACTCCTTTTTAATGCATATTTACTTCATTACGTTCAACATTTTCTTCCTTTTGAAGCATAGTTTCTTCATTTTGATGCATATTTACCTTCGGTTCGATACATATTTCCTTCGTTTCGATGCATATCATTACGTTCAACATTTCCTTCATTTCGAAGCATATTTACTTCATTTTAATGTGTATTTTGATGCATATTTACTTTGTTTCGATGCATATTTCCTTCATTTCGATGCATATTTTCTACATTTTAATGCATATTTACTTCATTATGTTCAACGTTTCATTCGTTTCGATGCATATTTAAATAATTACGATCAACATTTCCTTTATTTTGATGCATATTTACTTCATTACGATCAATATTTTCTTCGTTTCGATGCATATTTAAATCATTACTATCAACATTTCCTTCATTTCGATGCATATTTACTCATTTTGATGCATATTTACTTCATTACGATCAATATTTCCTTCATTTCGATGCATAATTACTATTTTCTACGCATATTTAATTCGTTACGATCAACATTTCCTTCATTTCGGTGCATATTTACTTCATTTTGATGCATATTTACTTCATTATGATCAACATTTCCTTTTTTCCGATGCATATTTACTTCATTTTGATGCATATTTACTTCATTTCGATGCATATTTACTTCATTTTTATTCATATTTTGATGTATATTTACTTCATTATGATTAACATTTCCTTCATTTGAATGCATATTTCCTTCGTTTCGATGCATATTTACTTCATTTTGATGCATATTTACTTCATTTCGATGTATATTTACTTCATGTTGAAGTATATTCTTTATACTTTTTACAATAAAAGCCTAGTTCACTTCATTTTGATGTATATTTACTTTTTCGGATGCATATTTCCTTCTTTTCGATGCATATTTACTTCATTTTGATGCATATTAACTTCATTACAATCACCATTTCCTTCGTTTCAATGCATATTTACTCCATTTCGATCAACATTTCCTTCGTTTCGCTGCGTATTTACTTCATTTTGATGCATATTTACTTAATTACCATCAACATTTCCTTCGTTCCGATGCATATTTACTTCATTTTGATGCATAGTTACTTCATTTTGATTCATATTTCCTTCGTTTCGATGCCTATTTACTTCATTATTATGCATATTTACTTCATTATGATCAACATTTACTTCGTTTAGATGCATATTTCCTTCGTTTCGATGCATATTTGCTTCATTTTGATGTATATTTACTTTTTTTGGATGCATATTTCCTTCGTTTCGATGCATATTTACTTCATTTTGATGCATATTTACTTCATTACGATCACCATTTCCTTCGTTTAAATGCATATTTCTTTCATTTTGATGCATATTTACTTCATTACGATCAACATTTCCTTTGTTTCGATGTATATTTCTTTCGTTTCGATGCATATGTACTTCATTTTGATGCATATTTACTTCATTACGATCAACATTTCCTTCGTTTCGATGTATATTTCTTTCATTTCGTTGCATATTTACTTCATTTTGATGCATATTAACTTCATTACAATCATTTTTTCCTTCTTTTCGGTGCATATTTACTTCATTTTGATGCATATTTACTTCATTACGATCAACATTTCCTTCATTTCGATGAATATTTACTAAATTTTGATGCATATTTACTTCATTACGTTCAACATTTCCTTCGTTTTGAAGCATAATTTCTTAATTTTGATTTATATTTTGATGCATATTTACTTCTTTACGATGCATATTTCGTTCGTTTTATGCATATTTTCTTCATTTTGATGCGTATTTACTTAATTACGATCAACATTTCCTTCATTTCGTTGCATATTTACTTCATTTCGATCAATACTTCCTTCGTTTCGATGCATATTTACTTTATTTTGATGCATATTTACTTCATTACGATCAACATTTCCTTCGTTCCGATGCATATTTACTTCATTTTGATGCATAGTTTGATGTATATTTACTTCATTACGATCAACATTTCCTTCGTTTCGATACATTTTTCCTTCGTTTCGAGGTATATTTACTTCATTTTAATGCATATTTACTTCATTACGATCAACGTTTCCTTCGTTTAGTTGTATATTTCTTTCATTTCGATGCATATGTACTTCATTTTGATGTATATTTACTTCATTACAATCAACATTACCTTCTTTTCGATGCATATTTTACTTCATTTAGATGCATTTTTACTTCATTACGATCTACATTTCTTTCGTTTCGATGCATATTTACTTCTTTTTAATGCATATTTACTTCATTACGTTCAACATTTCCTTCCTTTTGAAGCAGAGTTTCTTCATTTTGATGCATATTTACCTTCGGTTAGATACATATTTCCTTCATTTCGATGCATATTTACTTCGTTACGTTCAACATTTCCTTCATTTCGAAGCATATTTACTTTATTTTAATGTATATTTTGAAGCATATTTACTTTGTTTCGATGCATATTTCCTTCATTTCGATGCATATTTTCTACATTTTAATGCATATTTACTTCATTATGTTCAACATTTCCTTCGTTTCGATGCATATTTAAATCATTACGATCAATATTTTCTTCATTTCGATGCATATTTACTTATTTTGATGCATATTTACTTCATTACGATCAATATTTCCTTCGTTTCGATGCATAATTACTTTTTTATTCATATTTAATTCATTACGATCAACATTTCCTTCATTTTGATGCATATTTACTTCATTTTGATGCATATTTACATCATTATGATCAACATTTCCTTCATTCCAATGCATATTTACTTCATTTTGATGCATATTTACTTCATTTCGATGCATATTTACTTCATTTTGATGCATATTTTGATGTATATTTACTTCATTATGATTAACATTTCCTTCATTCGGATGCATATTTCCTTTGTTTCGATGCATATTTACTTCATTTTGATGCATATTTACTTCATTTCGATGCATATTTACTTCATGTTGAAGTATATTCTTTATACTTTTTACAATAAAAGCCTAGTTCACTTCATTTTGATGTATATTTACTTTTTTTGGATGCATATTTCCTTCGTTCCGATGTATATTTACTTCATTTTGATGCATATTTCCTTCATTTCGATGCATATTTCCTTCGTTTCGATGCATATTTACTTTATTTTGATGCATAATTACTTCACTACGATCAACATTTCCTTCGTTTCGATGCATATTTACTTCATTTTGATGCATACTTTGATGCATATTTTGATGTAAATTTACTTCATTACGATCAACATTTCCTTCGTTTCGATGCATTTTTCCTTCGTTTCAAGGTATATTTACTTCATTTTGATGCATATTTACTTCATTACGATCAACATTTCCTTCGTTTAGTTGTATATTTCTTTCATTTCGATGCATTTGTACTTCATTTTGATGTATATTTACTTCATTGCAATCAACATTACCTTCGTTTCGATGCTTATTTTACTTCATTTAGATGCATATTTACTTCATTACGATCAACATTTCTTTCGTTTCGATGCATATTTACTTCTTTTATTTCCTTTTTTTAACGCATATTTACTTTATTACGTTCAACATTTCCTTCCTTTTGAAGCATAGTTTCTTCATTTTGATGCATATTTACCTTCGGTTCGATACATATTTCCTTCGTTTCGATGCATATTTACTTCATTACGTTCAACATTTCCTTCGTTTCGAAGCATATTTACTTCATTTTAATGTATATTTTGAAGCATATTTACTTTGTTTCGATGCATATTTCCTTCATTTCGATGCATATTTTCTACATTTTAATGCATATTTACTTCATTATGTTCAACATTTCCTTCATTTCGATGCATATTTACTCATTTTGATGCATATTTACTTCATTACGATCAATATTTCCTACGTTTCGATGCATATTTAAATCATTACGATCAACATTTCCTTCATTTCGATGCATATTTACTCATTTTGATGCATATTTACTTCATTACGATCAATATTTCTTTCGTTTTGATGCATAATTACTATTTTTTTATGAATATTTAATTCATTACGATCAACATTTCCTTCATTCTGATGCATATTTACTTCATTTTGATGTATATTTACTTCATGTTGAAGTATATTCTTTATACTTTTTAGAATAAAAGCCTAGTTCACTTCATTTTGATGTATATTTACTTTTTCGGATGCATATTTCCATCGTTTCGATGCATATTTACTTCATTTTGATGCATATTTACTTCATTACAATCACCATTTCCTTCGTTTCAATGCATATTTACTCAATTTCAATCAACATTTCCTTCGTTTCGATGCGTATTTACTTAATTTTGATGCATATTTACTTAATTACGATCAACATTTCCTTCGTTCTGATGCATATTTACTTCATTTTGATGCATAGTTACTTCATTTCGATTCATATTTCCTTCGTTTCGATGCATATTTACTTCATTATGATGCATATTTACTTCATTATGATCAACATTACTTCGTTTAAATGCATATTTCCTTCGTTTCGATGCATATTTTTCTTCAATTTGATGCATATTTACTTTATTTCTATGTTTATTTACTTCATGTTGAACAATATTCTTTATACTTTTTACAATAAAAGCCTACTTCACTTCATTTTGATATATATATTTTCTTTTTTTGGATGCATATTTCCTTCGTTTCGATGCATATTTACTTCATTTTGATGCATATTTACTTCATTACGATCATCATTTCCTTCGTTTCAATGCATATTTCCTTCATTTTGATGCATATTTACTTCATTACGATCAACATTTCCTTCGTTTCGATGTATATTTCTTTCATTTCGTTGCATATTTACTTCATTTTGATGCATATTAACTTCATTACAATCAACATTTCCTTCTTTTCGGTGCATATTTACTTCATTTTGATGCATATTTACTTCATTACGATCAACATTTCCTTCATTTCGATGGATATTTACTTAATTTTGATGCATATTTATTTCATTACGTTCAACATTCCCTTCGTTTTGAAGCATAATTTCTTAATTTTGATTTATATTTTGATGCATATTTACTTCGTTACGATGCATATTTCTTTCGTTTTTATGCATATTTTCTTCATTTTGATGCGTATTTACTTAATTACGATCAACATTTCCTTCATTTCGTTGCATATTTACTTCATTTCGATCAATATTTCCTTCGTTTCGATGCATATTTACTTTATTTTGATGCATATTTACTTCATTACGATCAACATTTCCTTCGTTCCAATGCATATTTACTTCATTTTGATGCATACTTTGATGCATATTTTGATATATATTTACTTCATTACGATCAACATTTCCTTCGTTTCGATACATTTTTCCTTCGTTTCGAGGTATATTTACTTCATTATGATGCATATTTACTTCATTATGATCAACATTTACTTCGTTTAGATGCATATTTCCTTCGTTTCGATGCATATTTGCTTCATTTTGATGTATATTTACTTTTTTTGGATGCATATTTCCTTCGTTTCGATGCATATTTACTTCATTTTGATGCATATTTACTTCATTACGATCACCATTTCCTTCGTTTAAATGCATATTTCTTTCATTTTGATGCATATTTACTTCATTACGATCAACATTTCCTTTGTTTCGATGTATATTTCTTTCGTTTCGATGCATATGTACTTCATTTTGATGCATATTTACTTCATTACGATCAACATTTCCTTCGTTTCGATGTATATTCATTTCATTTCGTTGCATATTTACTTCATTTTGATGCATATTAACTTCATTACAATCATTTTTTCCTTCTTTTCGGTGCATATTTACTTCATTTTGATGCATATTTACTTCATTACGATCAACATTTCCTTCATTTCGATGAATATTTACTAAATTTTGATGCATATTTACTTCATTACGTTCAACATTTCCTTCGTTTTGAAGCATAATTTCTTAATTTTGATTTATATTTTGATGCATATTTACTTCTTTACGATGCATATTTCGTTCGTTTTATGCATATTTTCTTCATTTTGATGCGTATTTACTTAATTACGATCAACATTTCCTTCATTTCGTTGCATATTTACTTCATTTCGATCAATACTTCCTTCGTTTCGATGCATATTTACTTTATTTTGATGCATATTTACTTCATTACGATCAACATTTCCTTCGTTCCGATGCATATTTACTTCATTTTGATGCATAGTTTGATGTATATTTACTTCATTACGATCAACATTTCCTTCGTTTCGATACATTTTTCCTTCGTTTCGAGGTATATTTACTTCATTTTAATGCATATTTACTTCATTACGATCAACGTTTCCTTCGTTTAGTTGTATATTTCTTTCATTTCGATGCATATGTACTTCATTTTGATGTATATTTACTTCATTACAATCAACATTACCTTCTTTTCGATGCATATTTTACTTCATTTAGATGCATTTTTACTTCATTACGATCTACATTTCTTTCGTTTCGATGCATATTTACTTCTTTTTAATGCATATTTACTTCATTACGTTCAACATTTCCTTCCTTTTGAAGCAGAGTTTCTTCATTTTGATGCATATTTACCTTCGGTTAGATACATATTTCCTTCATTTCGATGCATATTTACTTCATTACGTTCAACATTTCCTTCATTTCGAAGCATATTTACTTTATTTTAATGTATATTTTGAAGCATATTTACTTTGTTTCGATGCATATTTCCTTCATTTCGATGCATATTTTCTACATTTTAATGCATATTTACTTCATTATGTTCAACATTTCCTTCGTTTCGATGCATATTTAAATCATTACGATCAATATTTTCTTCATTTCGATGCATATTTACTTATTTTGATGCATATTTACTTCATTACGATCAATATTTCCTTCGTTTCGATGCATAATTACTTTTTTATTCATATTTATTTCATTACGATCAACATTTCCTTCATTTTGATGCATATTTACTTCATTTTGATGCATATTTACATCATTATGATCAACATTTCCTTCATTCCAATGCATATTTACTTCATTTTGATGCATATTTACTTCATTTCGATGGATATTTACTTCATTTTGATGCATATTTTGATGTATATTTACTTCATTATGATTAACATTTCCTTCATTCGGATGCATATTTCCTTTGTTTCGATGCATATTTACTTCATTTTGGTGCATATTTACTTCATTTCGATGCATATTTACTTCATGTTGAAGTATATTCTTTATACTTTTTACAATAAAAGCCTAGTTCACTTCATTTTGATGTATATTTACTTTTTTTGGATGCATATTTCCTTCGTTCCGATGCATATTTACTTCATTTTGATGCATATTTACTTCATTTCGATGCATATTTCCTTCGTTTCGATGCATATTTACTTTATTTTGATGCATAATTACTTCACTACGATAAACATTTCCTTCGTTTCGATGCATATTTACTTCATTTTGATGTATACTTTGATGCATATTTTGATGTAAATTTACTTCATCACGATCAACATTTCCTTCGTTTCGATGCATTTTTCCTTCGTTTCAAGGTATATTTACTTCATTTTGATGCATATTTACTTCATTACGATCAACATTTCCTTCGTTTAGTTGTATATTTCTTTCATTTCGATGCATTTGTACTTCATTTTGATGTATATTTACTTCATTGCAATCAACATTACCTTCGTTTCGATGCTTATTTTACTTCATTTAGATGCATATTTACTTCATTACGATCAACATTTCTTTCGTTTCGATGCATATTTACTACTTTTATTTCCTTTTTTTAACGCATATTTACTTTATTACGTTCAACATTTCCTTCCTTTTGAAGCATAGTTTCTTCATTTTGATGCATATTTACCTTCGGTTCGATACATATTTCCTTCATTTCGATGCATATTTACTTCATTACGTTCAACATTTCCTTCGTTTCGAAGCATATTTACTTCATTTTAATGTATATTTTGAAGCATATTTACTTTGTTTCGATGCATATTTCCTTCATTTCGATGCATATTTTCTACATTTTAATGCATATTTACTTCATTATGTTCAACATTTCCTTCGTTTCGATGCATATTTAAATCATTACGATCAACATTTCCTTCATTTCGATGCATATTTACTCATTTTGATGCATATTTACTTCATTTCGATCAATATTTCCTACGTTTCGATGCATATTTAAATCATTACGATCAACATTTCCTTCATTTCGATGCATATTTACTCATTTTGATGCATATTTACTTCATTACGATCAATATTTCTTTCGTTTTGATGCATAATTACTATTTTTTTATGAATATTTAATTCATTACGATCAACATTTCCTTCATTCTGATGCATATTTACTTCATTTTGATGTATATTTACTTCATGTTGAAGTATATTCTTTATACTTTTTAGAATAAAAGCCTAGTTCACTTCATTTTGATGTATATTTACTTTTTCGGATGCATATTTCCATCGTTTCGATGCATATTTACTTCATTTTGATGCATATTTACTTCATTACAATCACCATTTCCTTCGTTTCAATGCATATTTACTCAATTTCGATCAACATTTCCTTCGTTTCGATGCGTATTTACTTCATTTTGATGCATATTTACTTAATTACGATCAACATTTCCTTCGTTCTGATGCATATTTACTTCATTTTGATGCATAGTTACTTCATTTCGATTCATATTTCCTTCGTTTCGATGCATATTTACTTCATTATGATGCATATTTACTTCATTATGATCAACATTACTTCGTTTAAATGCATATTTCCTTCGTTTCGATGCATATTTTTCTTCAATTTGATGCATATTTACTTTATTTCTATGTTTATTTACTTCATGTTGAACAATATTCTTTATACTTTTTACAATAAAAGCCTACTTCACTTCATTTTGATATATATATTTTCTTTTTTTGGATGCATATTTCCTTCGTTTCGGTGCATATTTACTTCATTTTGATGCATATTTACTTCATTACGATCATCATTTCCTTCGTTTCAATGCATATTTCCTTCATTTTGATGCATATTTACTTCATTACGATCAACATTTCCTTCGTTTCGATGTATATTTCTTTCGTTTCGATTTATATGTACTTCATTTTGATGCATATTTACTTCATTACGATCAACATTTCCTTCGTTTCGATGTATATTTCTTTCATTTCGTTGCATATTTACTTCATTTTGATGCATATTAACTTCATTACAATCAACATTTCCTTCTTTTCGGTGCATATTTACTTCATTTTGATGCATATTTACTTCATTACGATCAACATTTCCTTCATTTCGATGGATATTTACTTAATTTTGATGCATATTTATTTCATTACGTTCAACATTCCCTTCGTTTTGAAGCATAATTTCTTAATTTTGATTTATATTTTGATGCATATTTACTTCGTTACGATGCATATTTCTTTCGTTTTTATGCATATTTTCTTCATTTTGATGCGTATTTACTTAATTACGATCAACATTTCCTTCATTTCGTTGCATATTTACTTCATTTCGATCAATATTTCCTTCGTTTCGATGCATATTTACTTTATTTTGATGCATATTTACTTCATTACGATCAACATTTCCTTCGTTCCGATGCATATTTATTTCATTTTGATGCATACTTTGATGCATATTTTGATATATATTTACTTCATTACGATCAACATTTCCTTCGTTTCGATACATTTTTCCTTCGTTTCGAGGTATATTTACTTAATTTTAATGCATATTTACTTCATTACGATCAACATTTCCTTCGTGTAGTTGTATATTTCTTTCATTTCGATGCATATGTACTTCATTTTGATGTATATTTACTTCATTACAATCAACATTACCTTCTTTTCGATGCATATTTTACTTCATTTAGATGCATTTTTACTTCATTACGATCAACATTTCTTTCGTTTCGATGCATATTTACTTCTTTTTAATGCATATTTACTTCATTACGTTCAACATTTCCTTCCTTTTGAAGCATAGTTTCTTCATTTTGATGCATATTTACCTTCAGTTCGATACATATTTCCTTCGTTTCGATGCATATTTACTTTATTACGTTCAACATTTCCTTCATTTCGAAGCATATTTACTTCATTTTAATGTATATTTTGAAGCATATTTACTTTGTTTCGATGCATATTTCCTTCATTTCGATGCAAATTTTCTACATTTTAATGTATATTTACTTCATTATGTTTAAAATTTCCTTCGTTTCGATGCATATTTAAATCATTACGATCAATATTTTCTTCATTTCGATGCATATTTACTTATTTTGATGCATATTTACTTCATTACGATCAATATTTCCTTAGTTTCGATGCATAATTACTTTTTTATTCATATTTAATTCATTACGATCAACATTTCCTTCATTTTGATGCATATTTACTTCATTTTGATGCATATTTACATCATTATGATCAACATTTCCTTCATTCCAATGCATATTTACTTCATTTTGATGCATATTTGCTTCATTTCGATGCATATTTACTTCATTTTGATGCACATTTTGATGTATATTTACTTCATTATGATTAACATTTCCTTCATTCGGATGCATATTTCCTTTGTTTCGATGCATATTTACTTCATTTTGATGCATATTTACTTCATTTCGATGCATATTTACTTCATGTTGAAGTATATTCTTTATACTTTTTACAATAAAAGCCTAGTTCACTTCATTTTGATGTATATTTACTTTTTTCGGATGCATATTTCCTTCGTTTCGATGCATATTTACTTCATTTTGATGCATATTTACTTCATTACAATCACCATTTCCTTCGTTTGAATGCATATTTACTCCATTTCGATCAACATTTCCTTCGTTTCGATGCGTATTTACTTCATTTTGATGCATATCTACTTAATTACGATCAACATTTCCTTCGTTCCGATGCATATTTACTTATTTTGATGCATAGTTACTTCATTTCGATTCATATTTCCTTCGTTTTGATGCATATTTACTTCATTATGATGCATATTTACTTCATTATGATCAACATTACTTCGTTTAAATGCATATTTCCTTCGTTTCGATGCATATTTTGCTTCAATTTGATGCATATTTCCTTCGTTTCGATGCATATTTTACTTCAATTCGATGCATATTTAAATCATTACGATCAACATTTCCTTCATTTTGATGCATATTTACTTCATTACGATCAATATTTTCTTCGTTTCGATGCATAATTACTATTTTCTACGCATATTTAATTTGTTACGATCAACATTTCCTTCATTTCGGTGCATATTTACTTTATTTTGATGCATATTTACTTCATTATGATCAATATTTCCTTTTTTCCGATGCATATTTACTTCATTTTGATGCATATTTACTTCATTTCGATGTATATTTACTTCATTTTGATGCGTATTTTGATGTATATTTACTTCATTATGATTAACATTTCCTTCATTTGGATGCATATTTCCTTCGTTTGGATGCATATTTACTTCATTTTGATGCATATTTACTTCATTTCGATGTATATTTACTTCATGTTGAAGTATATTCTTTATACTTTTCACAATAAAAGCCTTGTTCACTTCATTTTGATGTATATTTACTTTTTCGGATGCATATTTCCTTCGTTTCGATGCATATTTACTTCATTTTGATGTATATTAACTTCATTACAATCACCATTTCCTTCGTTTCAATGCATATTTACTCCATTTCGATCAATATTTCCTTCGTTTCGATGCGTATTTACTTCATTTTGATGCATATTTACTTAATTACGATCAACATTTCCTTCATTCCGATGCATATTTACTTCATTTTGATGCATAGTTACTTCATTTTGATTCATATTTCCTTCGTTTCGATGCCTATTTACTTCATTATGATGCATATTTACTTCATTATGATCAACATTTACTTCGTTTAGATGCATATTTCCTTCGTTTCGATGCATATTTTGCTTCATTTTGATGCATATTTACTTCATTTCTATGTATATTTACTTCATGTTGAAGAATTTTCTTTATACTTTTTACAATAAAAGCCTATTTCACTTCATTTTGATGTATATTTACTTTTTTTGGATGCATATTTCCTTCGTTTCGATGCATATTTACTTCATTTTGATGCATATTTACTTCATTACGATCACCATTTCCTTCGTTTAAATGCATATTTCTTTCATTTTGATGCATATTTACTTCATTACGATCAACATTTCCTTTGTTTCGATGTATATTTCTTTCGTTTCGATGCATATGTACTTCATTTTGATGCATATTTACTTCATTACGATCAACATTTCCTTCGTTTCGATGTATATTTCTTTCATTTCGTTGCAAATTTACTTCATTTTGATGCATATTAACTTCATTACAATCAACATTTCCTTCTTTTCGGTGCATATTTACTTCATTTTGATGCATATTTACTTCATTACGATGAACATTTCCTTCATTTCGATGGATATTTACTTAATTTTGATGCATATTTACTTCATTACGTTCAACATTTCCTTCGTTTTGAAGCATAATTTCTTAATTTTGATTTATATTTTGATGCATATTTACTACTTTACAATGCATATTTCTTTCGTTTTTATGCATATTTTCTTCATTTTGATGCGTATTTACTTAATTACGATCAACATTTCCTTCATTTCGTTGCATATTTACTTCATTTCGATCAATACTTCCTTCGTTTCGATGCATATTTACTTTATTTTTATGCATATTTACTTCATTACGATCAACATTTCCTTCGTTCCGATGCATATTTTCTTCATTTTGATGCATATTTTGATGTATATTTACTACATTACGATCAACATTTCCTTCGTTTCGATACATTTTTCCTTCGTTTCGAGGTATATTTACTTCATTTTAATGCATATTTACTTCATTACGATCAACGTTTCCTTCGTTTAGTTGTATATTTCTTTCATTTCGATGCATATGTACTTCATTTTGATGTATATTTACTTCATTACAATCAACATTACCTTCTTTTCGATGCATATTTTACTTCATTTAGATGCATTTTTACTTCATTACGATCTACATTTCTTTCGTTTCGATGCATATTTACTTCTTTTTAATGCATATTTACTTCATTACGTTCAACATTTCCTTCCTTTTGAAGCAGAGTTTCTTCATTTTGATGCATATTTACCTTCAGTTAGATACATATTTCCTTCATTTCGAAGCATATTTACTTTATTTTAATGTATATTTTGAAGCATATTTACTTTGTTTCGATGCATATTTCCTTCATTTCGATGCATATTTTCTACATTTAAATGCATATTTACTTCATTGTGTTCAACATTTCCTTCGTTTCGATGCATATTTAAATCATTACGATCAATATTTTCTTCATTTCGATGCATATTTACTTATTTTGATGCATATTTACTTCATTACGATCAATTTTTCCTTCGTTTCGATGCATAATTACTTTTTTATTCATATTTAATTCATTACGATCAACATTTCCTTCATTTTGATGCATATTTACTTCATTTTGATGCATATTTACATCATTATGATCAACATTTCCTTCATTCCAATGCATATTTAATTCATTTCGATGCATATTTACTTCATTTCGATGCATATTTTGATGTATATTTACTTCATTATGATTAACATTTCCTTCATTCGGATGCATATTTCCTTTGTTTCGATGCATATTTACTTCATTTTGATGCATATTTACTTTATTTCCATGCATATTTACTTCATGTTGAAGTATATTCTTTATACTTTTTACAATAAAAGCCTAGTTCACTTCATTTTGATGTATATTTACTTTTTTTGGATGCATATTTCCTTCGTTCCGATGCATATTTACTTCATTTTGATGCATATTTACTTCATTTCGATGCATATTTCCTTCGTTTCGATGCATATTTACTTCATTTTGATGCATACTTTGATGCATATTTTGATGTAAATTTACTTCATTACGATCAACATTTCCTTCGTTTCGATGCATTTTTCCTTCGTTTCGAGGTATATTTACTTAATTTTGATGCATATTTACTTCATTACGATCAATATTTCCTTCGTTTAGTTGTATATTTCTTTCATTTCGATGCATTTGTACTTCATTTTGATGTATATTTACTTCATTGCAATCAACATTACCTTCGTTTCGATGCTTATTTTACTTCATTTAGATGCATATTTACTTCATTACGATCAACATTTCTTTCGTTTCGTTGCATATTTACTTCTTTTATTTCCATTTTTTTAACGCATATTTACTTTATTACGTTCAACATTTCCTTCCTTTTGAAGCATAGTTTCTTCATTTTGATGCATATTTACCTTCGGTTCGATACATATTTCCTTCGTTTCGATTCATATTTACTTCATTACGTTCAACATTTCCTTCGTTTCGAAGCATATTTACTTCATTTTAATGTATATTTTGAAGCATATTTACTTTGTTTCGATGCATATTTCCTTCATTTCGATGCATATTTTCTACATTTTAATGCATATTTACTTCATTATGTTCAACATTTCCTTTGTTTCGATGCATATTTAAATCATTACGATCAACATTTCCTTCATTTCGATGCATATTTACTCATTTTGATGCATATTTACTTCATTACGATCAATATTTCCTACGTTTCGATGCATATTTAAATCATTACGATCAACATTTCCTTCATTTCGATGCATATTTACTCATTTTGATGCATATTTACTTCATTACGATCAATATTTCATTCGTTTTGATGCATAATTACTATTTTTTTATGAATATTTAATTCATTACGATCAACATTTCCTTCATTTTGATGCATATTTACTTCATTTTGATGCATATTTACTTCATTTTGATGTATATTTACTTCATGTTGAAGTATATTCTTTATACTTTTTAGAATAAAAGCCTAGTTTACTTCATTTTGATGTATATTTACTTTTTCGGATGCATATTTCCATCATTTCGATGCATATTTACTTCATTTTGATGCATATTTACTTCATTACAATCACCATTTCCTTCGTTTCAATGCATATTTACTCAATTTCGATCAACATTTCCTTCGTTTCGATGCGTATTTACTTCATTTTGATGCATATTTACTTAATTACGATCAACATTTCCTTCGTTCCGATGCATATTTACTTCATTTTGATGC
This sequence comes from Pogostemon cablin, assembly GCA_023678885.1. Lineage (NCBI taxonomy): Eukaryota > Viridiplantae > Streptophyta > Magnoliopsida > Lamiales > Lamiaceae > Pogostemon > Pogostemon cablin. Next base: position 13,416,111 of record CM042984.1, read on the forward strand.
ATAGTTACTTCATTTCGATTCATATTTCCTTCGTTTCGATGCATATTTACTTCATTATGATGCATATTTACTTCATTATGATCAACATTACTTCGTTTAAATGCATATTTCCTTCGTTTCGATGCATATTTTTCTTCAATTTGATGCATATTTACTTTATTTCTATGTTTATTTACTTCATGTTGAACAATATTCTTTATACTTTTTACAATAAAAGTCTACTTCACTTCATTTTGATATATATATTTTCTTTTTTTGGATGCATATTTCCTTCGTTTCGATGCATATTTACTTCATTTTGATGCATATTTACTTCATTACGATCATCATTTCCTTCGTTTCAATGCATATTTCCTTCATTTTGATGCATATTTAGTTCATTACGATCAACATTTCCTTCGTTTCGATGTATATTTCTTTCGTTTCGATTTATATGTACTTCATTTTGATGCATATTTACTTCATTACGATCAACATTTCCTTCGTTTCGATGTATATTTCTTTCATTTCGTTGCATATTTACTTCATTTTGATGCATATTAACTTCATTACAATCAACATTTCCTTCTTTTCGGTGCATATTTACTTCATTTTGATGCATATTTACTTCATTACGATCAACATTTCCTTCATTTCGATGGATATTTACTTAATTTTGATGCATATTTATTTCATTACGTTCAACATTCCCTTCGTTTTGAAGCATAATTTCTTAATTTTGATTTATATTTTGATGCATATTTACTTCGTTACGATGCATATTTCTTTCGTTTTTATGCATATTTTCTTCATTTTGATGCGTATTTACTTAATTACGATCAACATTTCCTTCATTTCGTTGCATATTTACTTCATTTCGATCAATATTTCCTTCGTTTCGATGCATATTTACTTTATTTTGATGCATATTTACTTCATTACGATCAACATTTCCTTCGTTCCGATGCATATTTATTTCATTTTGATGCATACTTTGATGCATATTTTGATATATATTTACTTCATTACGATCAACATTTCCTTCGTTTCGATACATTTTTCCTTCGTTTCGAGGTATATTTACTTCATTTTAATGCATATTTACTTCATTACGATCAACATTTCCTTCGTGTAGTTGTATATTTCTTTCATTTCGATGCATATGTACTTCATTTTGATGTATATTTACTTCATTACAATCAACATTACCTTCTTTTCGATGCATATTTTACTTCATTTAGATGCATTTTTACTTCATTACGATCAACATTTCTTTCGTTTCGATGCATATTTACTTCTTTTTAATGCATATTTACTTCATTACGTTCAACATTTCCTTCCTTTTGAAGCATAGTTTCTTCATTTTGATGCATATTTACCTTCAGTTCGATACATATTTCCTTCGTTTCGATGCATATTTACTTTATTACGTTCAACATTTCCTTCATTTCGAAGCATATTTACTTCATTTTAATGTATATTTTGAAGCATATTTACTTTGTTTCGATGCATATTTCCTTCATTTCGATGCAAATTTTCTACATTTTAATGCATATTTACTTCATTATGTTTAAAATTTCCTTCGTTTCGATGCATATTTAAATCATTACGATCAATATTTTCTTCATTTCGATGCATATTTACTTATTTTGATGCATATTTACTTCATTACGATCAATATTTCCTTAGTTTCGATGCATAATTACTTTTTTATTCATATTTAATTCATTACGATCAACATTTCCTTCATTTTGATGCATATTTACTTCATTTTGATGCATATTTACATCATTATGATCAACATTTCCTTCATTCCAATGCATATTTACTTCATTTTGATGCATATTTACTTCATTTCAATGCATATTTACTTCATTTTGATGCACATTTTGATGTATATTTACTTCATTATGATTAACATTTCCTTCATTCGGATGCATATTTCCTTTGTTTCGATGCATATTTACTTCATTTTGATGCATATTTACTTCATTTCGATGCATATTTACTTCATGTTGAAGTATATTCTTTATACTTTTTACAATAAAAGCCTAGTTCACTTCATTTTGATGTATATTTACTTTTTTTGGATGCATATTTCCTTCGTTCCGATGCATATTTACTTCATTTTGATGCATATTTACTTCATTTCGATGTATATTTCCTTCGTTTCGATGCATATTTACTTTATTCTGATGCATAATTACTTCACTACGATCAACATTTCCTTCGTTTCGATGCATATTTACTTCATTTTGATGCATACTTTGATGCATATTTTGATGTAAATTTACTTCATTACGATCAACATTTCCTTCGTTTCGATGCATTTTTCCTTCGTTTCAAGGTATATTTACTTCATTTTGATGCATATTTACTTCATTATGATCAACATATCCTTCGTTTAGTTGTATATTTCTTTCATTTCGATGCATTTGTACTTCATTTTGATGTATATTTACTTCATTGCAATCAACATTACCTTCGTTTCGATGCTTATTTTACTTCATTTAGATGCATATTTACTTCATTACGATCAACATTTCTTTCGTTTCGATGCATATTTACTTCTTTTATTTCTTATTTTTTAACGCATATTTACTTTATTACGTTCAACATTTCCTTCCTTTTGAAGCATAGTTTCTTCATTTTGATGCATATTTACCTTCGGTTCGATACATATTTCCTTCGTTTCGATGCATATTTACTTCATTACGTTCAACATTTCCTTCGTTTCGAAGCATATTTTCTTCATTTTAATGTATATTTTGAAGCATATTTACTTTGTTTCGATGCTTATTTCCTTCATTTCGATGCATATTTTCTACATTTTAATGCATATTTACTTCATTATGTTCAACATTTCCTTCGTTTCGATGCATATTTAAATCATTACGATCAACATTTCCTTCATTTCGATGCATATTTACTCATTTTGATGCATATTTACTTCATTACGATCAATATTTCCTACGTTTCGATGCAAATTTAAATCATTACGATCAACATTTCCTTCATTTCGATGCATATTTACTCATTTTGATGCATATTTACTTCATTACGATCAATATTTCTTTCGTTTTGATGCATAATTACTATTTTTTTATGAATATTTAATTCATTACGATCAACATTTCCTTCATTCTGATGAATATTTACTTCATTTTGATGTATATTTACTTCATGTTGAAGTATATTCTTTATACTTTTTAGAATAAAAGCCTAGTTCACTTCATTTTGATGTATATTTACTTTTTCGGATGCATATTTCCATCGTTTCGATGCATATTTACTTCATTTTGATGCATATTTACTTCATTACAATCACCATTTCCTTCGTTTCAATGCATATTTACTCAATTTCGATCAACATTTCCTTCGTTTCGATGCGTATTTACTTCATTTTGATGCATATTTACTTAATTACGATCAACATTTCCTTCGTTCCGATGCATATTTACTTCATTTTGATGCATAGTTACTTCATTTCGATTCATATTTCCTTCGTTTTGATGCATATTTACTTCATTATGATGCATATTTACTTCATTATGATCAACATTACTTCGTTTAAATGCATATTTCCTTCGTTTCGATGCATATTTTGCTTCAATTTGATGCATATTTCCTTCGTTTCGATGAATATTTTACTTCAATTCGATGCATATTTAAATCATTACGATCAACATTTCCTTCATTTTGATGCATATTTACTTCATTACGATCAATATTTTCTTCGTTTCGATGCATATTTAAATCATTACTATCAACATTTCCTTCATTTCGATGCATATTTACTCATTTTGATGCATATTTACTTCATTACGATCAATATTTCCTTCATTTCGATGCATAATTACTATTTTCTACGCATATTTAATTTGTTACGATCAACATTTCCTTCATTTCGGTGCATATTTACTTCATTTTGATGCATATTTACTTCATTATGATCAATATTTCCTTTTTTGCGATGCATATTTACTTCATTTTGATGCATATTTACTTCATTTCGATGTATATTTACTTCATTTTGATGCGTATTTTGATGTATATTTACTTCATTATGATTAACATTTCCTTCATTTGGATGCATATTTCCTTCGTTTGGATGCATATTTACTTCATTTTGATGCATATTTACTTCATTTCGATGTATATTTACTTCATGTTGAAGTATATTCTTTATACTTTTTACAATAAAAGCCTTGTTCACTTCATTTTGATGTATATTTACTTTTTCGGATGCATATTTCCTTCGTTTCGATGCATATTTACTTCATTTTGATGTATATTAACTTCATTACAATCACCATTTCCTTCGTTTCAATGCATATTTACTCCATTTCGATCAATATTTCCTTCGTTTCGATGCGTATTTACTTCATTTTGATGCATATTTACTTAATTACGATCAACATTTCCTTCGTTCCGATGCATATTTACTTCATTTTGATGCATAGTTACTTCATTTTGATTCATATTTCATTCGTTTCGATGCCTATTTACTTCATTATGATGCATATTTACTTCATTATGATCAACATTTACTTCGTTTAGATGCATATTTCCTTCGTTTCGATGCATATTTTGCTTCATTTTGATGCATATGTACTTCATTTCTATGTATATTTACTTCATGTTGAAGAATATTCTTTATACTTTTTACAATAAAAGCCTACTTCACTTCATTTTGATGTATATTTACTTTTTTTGGATGCATATTTCCTTCGTTTCGATGCATATTTACTTCATTTTGATGCATATTTACTTCATTACGATCACCATTTCCTTCGTTTAAATGCATATTTCTTTCATTTTGATGCATATTTACTTCATTACGATCAACATTTCCTTTGTTTCGATGTATATTTCTTTCGTTTCGATGCATATGTACTTCATTTTGATGCATATTTACTTCATTACGATCAACATTTCCTTCGTTTCGATGTATATTTCTTTCATTTCGTTGCAAATTTACTTCATTTTGATGCATATTAACTTCATTACAATCAACATTTCCTTCTTTTCGGTGCATATTTACTTCATTTTGATGCATATTTACTTCATTACGATGAACATTTCCTTCATTTCGGTGGATATTTACTTAATTTTGATGCATATTTACTTCATTACGTTCAACATTTCCTTCGTTTTGAAGCATAATTTCTTAATTTTGATTTATATTTTGATGCATATTTACTACTTTACAATGCATATTTCTTTCGTTTTTATGCATATTTTCTTCATTTTGATGCGTATTTACTTAATTACGATCAACATTTCCTTCATTTCGTTGCATATTTACTTCATTTCGATCAATACTTCCTTCGTTTCGATGCATATTTACTTTATTTTTATGCATATTTACTTTATTACGATCAACATTTCCTTCGTTCCGATGCATATTTACTTCATTTTGATGCATATTTTGATGTATATTTACTTCATTACGATCAACATTTCCTTCGTTTCGATACATTTTTCCTTCGTTTCGAGGTATATTTACTTCATTTTAATGCATATTTACTTCATTACGATCAACGTTTCCTTCGTTTAGTTGTATATTTCTTTCATTTCGATGCATATGTACTTCATTTTGATGTATATTTACTTCATTACAATCAACATTACCTTCTTTTCGATGCATATTTTACATCATTTAGATGCATTTTTACTTCATTACGATCTACATTTCTTTCGTTTCGATGCATATTTACTTCTTTTTAATGCATATTTACTTCATTACGTTCAACATTTCCTTCCTTTTGAAGCAGAGTTTCTTCATTTTGATGCATATTTACCTTCAGTTAGATACATATTTCCTTCATTTCGAAGCATATTTACTTTATTTTAATGTATATTTTGAAGCATATTTACTTTGTTTCGATGCATATTTCCTTCATTTCGATGCATATTTTCTACATTTAAATGCATATTTACTTCATTGTGTTCAACATTTCCTTCGTTTCGATGCATATTTAAATCATTACGATCAATATTTTCTTCATTTCGATGCATATTTACTTATTTTGATGCATATTTACTTAATTACGATCAATTTTTCCTTCGTTTCGATGCATAATTACTTTTTTATTCATATTTAATTCATTACGATCAACATTTCCTTCATTTTGATGCATATTTACTTCATTTTGATGCATATTTACATCATTATGATCAACATTTCCTTCATTCCAATGCATATTTAATTCATTTCGATGCATATTTACTTCATTTCGATGCATATTTTGATGTATATTTACTTCATTATGATTAACATTTCCTTCATTCGGATGCATATTTCCTTTGTTTCGATGCATATTTACTTCATTTTGATGTATATTTACTTTATTTCGATGCATATTTACTTCATGTTGAAGTATATTCTTTATACTTTTTACAATAAAAGCCTAGTTCACTTCATTTTGATGTATATTTACTTTTTTTGGATGCATATTTCCTTCGTTCCGATGCATATTTACTTCATTTTGATGCATATTTACTTCATTTCGATGCATATTTCCTTCGTTTCGATGCATATTTACTTCATTTTGATGCATACTTTGATGCATATTTTGATGTAAATTTACTTCATTACGATCAACATTTCCTTCGTTTCGATGCATTTTTCCTTCGTTTCGAGGTATATTTACTTAATTTTGATGCATATTTACTTCATTACGATCAATATTTCCTTCGTTTAGTTGTATATTTCTTTCATTTCGATGCATTTGTACTTCATTTTGATGTATATTTACTTCATTGCAATCAACATTACCTTCGTTTCGATGCTTATTTTACTTCATTTAGATGCATATTTACTTCATTACGATCAACATTTCTTTCGTTTCGTTGCATATTTACTTCTTTTATTTCCATTTTTTTAACGCATATTTACTTTATTACGTTCAACATTTCCTTCCTTTTGAAGCATAGTTTCTTCATTTTGATGCATATTTACCTTCGGTTCGATACATATTTCCTTCGTTTCGATTCATATTTACTTCATTACGTTTAACATTTCCTTCGTTTCGAAGCATATTTACTTCATTTTAATGTATATTTTGAAGCATATTTACTTTGTTTCGATGCATATTTCCTTCATTTCGATGCATATTTTCTACATTTTAATGCATATTTACTTCATTATGTTCAACATTTCCTTCGTTTCGATGCATATTTAAATCATTACGATCAACATTTCCTTCATTTCGATGCATATTTACTCATTTTGATGCATATTTACTTCATTACGATCAATATTTCCTACGTTTCGATGCATATTTAAATCATTACGATCAACATTTCCTTCATTTCGATGCATATTTACTCATTTTGATGCATATTTACTTCATTACGATCAATATTTCATTCGTTTTGATGCATAATTACTATTTTTTTATGAATATTTAATTCATTACGATCAACATTTCCTTCATTTTGATGCATATTTACTTCATTTTGATGCATATTTACTTAATTTTGATGTATATTTACTTCATGTTGAAGTATATTCTTTATACTTTTTAGAATAAAAGCCTAGTTTACTTCATTTTGATGTATATTTACTTTTTCGGATGCATATTTCCATCGTTTCGTTGCATATTTACTTCATTTTGATGCATATTTACTTCATTACAATCACCATTTCCTTCGTTTCAATGCATATTTACTCAATTTCGATCAACATTTCCTTCGTTTCGATGCGTATTTACTTCATTTTGATGCATATTTACTTAATTACGATCAACATTTCCTTCGTTCCGATGCATATTTACTTCATTTTGATGCATAGTTACTTCATTTCGATTCATATTTCCTTCGTTTCGATGCATATTTACTTCATTATGATGCATATTTACTTCATTATGATTAACATTTACTTCGTTTAGATGCATATTTCCTTCGTTTCGATGCATATTTTGCTTCAATTTGATGCATATTTACTTTATTTCTATGTATATTTACTTCATGTTGAAGAATATTCTTTATACTTTTTACAATAAAAGCCTACTTCACTTCATTTTGATGTATATTTACTTTTTTTGGATGCATATTTCCTTCGTTTCGATGCATATTTACTTCATTTTGATGCATATTTACTTCATTTCGATGCATATTTCCTTCGTTTCGATGCATATTTACTTCATTTTGATGCATAATTACTTCACTACTATCAATATTTCCTTCGTTTCGATGCATATTTACTTCATTTTGATGCATACTTGGATGCATATTTTGATGTAAATTTACTTCATTACGATCAACATTTCCTTCGTTTCGATGCATTTTTCCTTCGTTTCGAGGTATATTTACTTAATTTTGATGCATATTTACTTTATTACGATCAACATTTTCTTCGTTTAGTTGTATATTTCTTTCATTTCGATGGATTTGTACTTCATTTTGATGTATATTTACTTCATTGCAATCAACATTACCTTCGTTTCTATGCTTATTTTACTTCATTTAGATGCATATTTACTTCATTACGATCAACATTTCTTTCGTTTCGATGCATATTTACTTCTTTTATTTCCTTTTTTTTAACGCATATTTACTTTATTACGTTCAACATTTCCTTCCTTTTGAAGCATAGTTTCTTCATTTTGATGCATATTTACCTTCGGTTCGATACATATTTCCTTCGTTTCGATGCATATTTACTTCATTACGTTCAACATTTCCTTCGTTTCGAAGCATATTTACTTCATTTTAATGTATATTTTGAAGCATATTTACTTTGTTTCGATGCATATTTCCTTCATTTCGATGCATATTTTCTACATTTTAATGCATATTTACTTCATTATGTTCAACATTTCCTTTGTTTCGATGCATATTTAAATCATTACGATCAACATTTCCTTCATTTCGATGCATATTTACTCATTTTGATGCATATTTACTTCATTACGATCAATATTTCCTACGTTTCGATGCATATTTAAATCATTACGATCAACATTTCCTTCATTTCGATGCATATTTACTCATTTTGATGCATATTTACTTCATTACGATCAATATTTCATTCGTTTTGATGCATAATTACTATTTTTTTATGAATATTTAATTCATTACGATCAACATTTCCTTCATTTTGATGCATATTTACTTCATTTTGATGCATATTTACTTCATTTTGATGTATATTTACTTCATGTTGAAGTATATTCTTTATACTTTTTAGAATAAAAGCCTAGTTTACTTCATTTTGATGTATATTTACTTTTTCGGATGCATATTTCCATCGTTTCGATGCATATTTACTTCATTTTGATGCATATTTACTTCATTACAATCACCATTTCCTTCGTTTCAATGCATATTTACTCAATTTCGATCAACATTTCCTTCGTTTCGATGCGTATTTACTTCATTTTGATGCATATTTACTTAATTACGATCAACATTTCCTTCGTTCCGATGCATATTTACTTCATTTTGATGCATAGTTACTTCATTTCGATTCATATTTCCTTCGTTTCAATGCATATTTACTTCATTATGATGCATATTTACTTCATTATGATTAACATTTACTTCGTTTAGATGCATATTTCCTTCGTTTCGATGCATATTTTGCTTCAATTTGATGCATATTTACTTTATTTCTATATATATTTACTTCATGTTGAAGAATATTCTTTATACTTTTTACAATAAAAGCCTACTTCACTTCATTTTGATGTATATTTACTTTTTTTGGATGCATATTTCCTTCGTTTTGGTGCATATTTACTTCATTTTGATGCATATTTACTTCATTACGATCATCATTTCCTTCGTTTCAATGCATATTTCCTTCATTTTGATGCATATTTACTTCATTACGATCAACATTTCCTTCGTTCCGGTGCATATTTACTTCATTTTGATGCATAGTTACTTCATTTCGATTCATATTTCCTTCGTTTCGATGCATATTTACTTCATTATGATGCATATTTACTTCATTATGATTAACATTTACTTCGTTTAGATGCATATTTCCTTCGTTTCGATGCATATTTTGTTTCAATTTGATGCTTATTTACTTTATTTTATGTATATTTACTTCATGTTGAAGAATATTCTTTATACTTTTTACAATAAAAGCCTACTTCACTTCATTTTGATGTATATTTACTTTTTTTGGATGCATATTTCCTTCGTTTCGATGCATATTTACTTCATTTTGATGCATATTTACTTCATTACGATCATCATTTCCTTCGTTTCAATGCATATTTCCTTCATTTTGATGCATATTTACTTCATTACGATCAACATTTCCTTCGTTTCGATGTATATTTCTTTCGTTTCGATTTATATGTACTTCATTTTGATGCATATTTACTTCATTACGATCAACATTTCCTTCGTTTCGATGTATATTTCTTTCATTTCGTTGCATATTTACTTCATTTTGATGCATATTAACTTCATTACAATCAACATTTCCTTCTTTTCGGTGCATATTTACTTCATTTTGATGCATATTTACTTCATTACGATCAACATTTCCTTCATTTCGATGGATATTTACTTAATTTTGATGCATATTTATTTCATTACGTTCAACATTCCCTTCGTTTTGAAGCATAATTTCTTAATTTTGATTTATATTTTGATGCATATTTACTTCGTTACGAAGCATATTTCTTTCGTTTTTATGCATATTTTCTTCATTTTGATGCGTATTTACTTAATTACGATCAACATTTCCTTCATTTCGTTGCATATTTACTTCATTTCGATCAATATTTCCTTCGTTTCGATGCATATTTACTTTATTTTGATGCATATTTACTTCATTACGATCAACATTTCCTTCGTTCCGATGCATATTTACTTCATTTTGATGCATACTTTGATGCATATTTTGATATATATTTACTACATTACGATCAACATTTCCTTTGTTTCGATACAATTTTCCTTCGATTCGAGGTATATTTACTTCATTTTAATGCATATTTACTTCATTACGATCAACATTTCCTTCGTTTAGTTGTATATTTCTTTCATTTCGATGCATATGTACTTCATTTTGATGTATATTTACTTCATTACAATCAACATTACCTTCTTTTCGATGCATATTTTACTTCATTTAGATGCATTTTTACTTCATTACGATCAACATTTCTTTCGTTACGATGCATATTTACTTCTTTTTAATGCATATTTACTTCATTACGTTCAACATTTCCTTCCTTTTGAAGCATAGTTTCTTCATTTTGATGCATATTTACCTTCAGTTCGATACATATTTCCTTCGTTTCGATGCATATTTACTTTATTACGTTCAACATTTCCATCATTTCGAAGCATATTTACTTCATTTTAATGTATATTTTGAAGCATATTTACTTTGTTTCGATGCATATTTCCTTCATTTCGATGCAAATTTTCTACATTTTAATGCATATTTACTTCATTATGTTCAACATTTCCTTCGTTTCGATGCATATTTAAATCATTACGATCAATATTTTCTTCATTTCGATGCATATTTACTTATTTTGATGCATATTTACTTCATTACGATCAATATTTCCTTCGTTTCGATGCATAATTACTTTTTTATTCATATTTAATTCATTACGATCATCATTTCCTTCATTTCGATGCATATTTACTTCATTTTGATGCATATTTACTTCATTATGATAAACATTTCATTCATTCCAATGCATATTTACTTCATTTTGATGCATATTTTGTGGTATATTTACTTCATTATGATTAACATTTCCTTCATTCGGATGCATATTTCCTTTGTTTCGATGCATATTTACTTCATTTTGATGCATATTTACTTCATTTCGATGCATATTTACTTCATGTTGAAGTATATTCTTTATACTTATTACAATAAAAGCCTAGTTCACTTCATCTTGATGTATATTTACTTTTTCGGATGCATATTTCCTTCGTTTCGATGCATATTTACTTCATTTTGATGCATATTTACTTAATTACGATCACCATTTCCTTCGTTTCAATGCATATTTACTCCATTTCGATCAACATTTCCTTCGTTTCGATGCGTATTTACTTCATTTTGATGCATATTTACTTAATTACTATCTACATTTCCTTCGTTCCGATGCATATTTACTTCATTTTGGTGCATAGTTACTTCATTTCGATTCATATTTTCTTCGTTTCGATGCATATTTACTTCATTATGATGCATATTTACTTTATTATTATCAACATTTACTTCGTTTAGATGCATATTTCCTTCGTTTCGATGCATATTTTGCTTCATTTTGATGCATATTTACTTCATTTCTATGTATATTTACTTCATGTTGAAGAATATTCTTTATACTTTTTACAATAAAAGTCTACTTCAGTTCATTTTGATGTATATTTACTTTTTTTGGATGCATATTTCCTTCGTTTCAATGCATATTTACTTCTATTTGATCCATATTTACTTCATTACGATCAACATTTCCTTCGTTTTGATATATATTTCTTTCATTTCGATGGATATTTACTTCATTTTGATGCACATTTACTTCATTACGTTCAACATTTCCTTCGTTTTGAAGCATAATTTCTTAATTTTGATTTTTATTTTGATGCATATTTACTTCATTTCGATGCATATTTCTTTCGTTTTTATGTATATTTTCTTCATTTTGATGCATATTTACTTCATTACGTTCAACATTTCTTTCGTTTCGTTGCATATTTACTTCATTTCGATCAATATTTCCTTCGTTTAGATGCATATTTACTTCATTTTGATGCATATTTACTTCATTACGATCAACATTTCCTTCGTTCCGATGCATATTTACTTCATTTTGATGCATATTTACTTCATTTCTATGCATATTTCCTTCGTTTCGATGCATATTTACTTCATTTTTATGCATAATTACTTCACTACGATCAACATTTCCTTCGTTTCGATGGATATTTACTTCATTTTGATGCATACTTTGATGCATATTTTGATGTATATTTACTTCATTGCGATCAATATTTCCTTCGTTTCGATGCATTTTTCCTTCGTTTATATTTACTTAATTTTGATGCATATTTACTTCATTACAATCAACATTTCCTTCGTTTAGTTGTATATTTCTTTCATTTCGATGCATTTGTACTTCATTTTGATGTATATTTACTTCATTGCAATCAACATTACCTTCGTTTCGATGCTTATTTTACTTCATTTAGATGCATATTTACTTCATTACGATCAACATTTCTTTCGTTTCGTTGCATATTTACTTCTTTTATTTCCATTTTTTTAACGCATATTTACTTTATTACGTTCAACATTTCCTTCCTTTTGAAGCATAGTTTCTTCATTTTGATGCATATTTACCTTCGGTTCGATACATATTTCCTTCGTTTCGATTCATATTTACTTCATTACGTTCAACATTTCCTTCGTTTCGAAGCATATTTACTTCATTTTAATGTATATTTTGAAGCATATTTACTTTGTTTCGATGCATATTTCCTTCATTTCGATGCATATTTTCTACATTTTAATGCATATTTACTTCATTATGTTCAACATTTCCTTTGTTTCGATGCATATTTAAATCATTACGATCAACATTTCCTTCATTTCGATGCATATTTACTCATTTTGATGCATATTTACTTCATTACGATCAATATTTCATTCGTTTTGATGCATAATTACTATTTTTTTATGAATATTTAATTCATTACGATCAACATTTCCTTCATTTTAATGCATATTTACTTCATTTTGATGCATATTTATTTCATTTTGATGTATATTTACTTCATGTTGAAGTATATTCTTTATACTTTTTAGAATAAAAGCCTAGTTTACTTCATTTTGATGTATATTTACTTTTTCGGATGCATATTTCCATCGTTTCGATGCATATTTACTTCATTTTGATGCATATTTACTTCATTACAATCACCATTTCCTTCGTTTCAATGCATATTTACTCAATTTCGATCAACATTTCCTTCGTTTCGATGCGTATTTACTTCATTTTGATGCATATTTACTTAATTACGATCAACATTTCCTTCGTTCCGATGCATATTTACTTCATTTTGATGCATAGTTACTTCATTTCGATTCATATTTCCTTCGTTTCGATGCATATTTACTTCATTATGATGCATATTTACTTCATTATGATCAACATTACTTCGTTTAAATGCATATTTCCTTCGTTTCGATGCATATTTTTCTTCAATTTGATGCATATTTACTTTATTTCTATGTTTATTTACTTCATGTTGAACAATATTTTTTATACTTTTTACAATAAAAGCCTACTTCACTTCATTTTGATATATATATTTTCTTTTTTTGGATGCATATTTCCTTCGTTTCGATGCATATTTACTTCATTTTGATGCATATTTACTTCATTACGATCATCATTTCCTTCGTTTCAATGCATATTTCCTTCATTTTGATGCATATTTACTTCATTACGATCAACATTTCCTTCGTTTCGATGTATATTTCTTTCGTTTCGATTTATATGTACTTCATTTTGATGCATATTTACTTCATTATGATCAACATTTCCTTCGTTTCGATGTATATTTCTTTCATTTCGTTGCATATTTACTTCATTTTGATGCATATTAACTTCATTACAATCAACATTTCCTTCTTTTCGGTGCATATTTACTTCATTTTGATGCATATTTACTTCATTACGATCAACATTTCCTTCATTTCGATGGATATTTACTTAATTTTGATGCATATTTATTTCATTACGTTCAACATTCCCTTCGTTTTGAAGCATAATTTCTTAATTTTGATTTATATTTTGATGCATATTTACTTCGTTACGAAGCATATTTCTTTCGTTTTTATGCATATTTTCTTCATTTTGATGTGTATTTACTTAATTACGATCAACATTTCCTTCATTTCGTTGCATATTTACTTCATTTCGATCAATATTTCCTTCGTTTCGATGCATATTTACTTTATTTTGATGCATATTTACTTCATTACGATCAACATTTCCTTCGTTCCGATGCATATTTACTTCATTTTGATGCATACTTTGATACATATTTTGATATATATTTACTACATTACGATCAACATTTCCTTTGTTTCGATACAATTTTCCTTCGATTCGAGGTATATTTACTTAATTTTAATGCATATTTACTTCATTACGATCAACATTTCCTTCGTTTAGTTGTATATTTCTTTCATTTCGATGCATATGTACTTCATTTTGATGTATATTTACTTCATTACAATCAACATTACCTTCTTTTCGATGCATATTTTACTTCATTTAGATGCATTTTTACTTCATTACGATCAACATTTCTTTTGTTACGATGCATATTTACTTCTTTTTAATGCATATTTACTTCATTACGTTCAACATTTCCTTCCTTTTGAAGCATAGTTTCTTCATTTTGATGCATATTTACCTTCAGTTCGATACATATTTCCTTCGTTTCGATGCATATTTACTTTATTACGTTCAACATTTCCATCATTTCGAAGCATATTTACTTCATTTTAATGTATATTTTGAAGCATATTTACTTTGTTTCGATGCATATTTCCTTCATTTCGATGCAAATTTTCTACATTTTAATGCATATTTACTTCATTATGTTCAACATTTCCTTCGTTTCGATGCATATTTAAATCATTATGATCAATATTTTCTTCATTTCGATGCATATTTACTTATTTTGATGCATATTTACCTCATTACGATCAATATTTCCTTCGTTTCGATGCATAATTACTTTTTTATTCATATTTAATTCATTACGATCATCATTTCCTTCATTTCGATGCATATTTACTTCATTTTGATGCATATTTACTTCATTATGATAAACATTTCATTCATTCCAATGCATATTTACTTCATTTTGATGCATATTTTGTGGTATATTTACTTCATTATGATTAACATTTCCTTCATTCGGATGCATATTTCCTTTGTTTCGATGCATATTTACTTCATTTTGATGCATATTTACTTCATTTCGATGCATATTTACTTCATGTTGAAGTATATTCTTTATACTTATTACAATAAAAGCCTAGTTCACTTCATTTTGATGTATATTTACTTTTTCGGATGCATATTTCCTTCGTTTCGATGTATATTTACTTCATTTTGATGCATATTTACTTAATTACGATCACCATTTCCTTCGTTTCAATGCATATTTACTCCATTTCGATCAACATTTCCTTCGTTTCGATGCGTATTTACTTCATTTTGATGCATATTTACTTAATTACTATCTACATTTCCTTCGTTCTGATGCATATTTACTTCATTTTGATGCATAGTTACTTCATTTCGATTCATATTTTCTTCGTTTCGATGCATATTTACTTCATTATGATGCATATTTACTTTATTATTATCAACATTTACTTCGTTTAGATGCATATTTCCTTCGTTTCGATGCATATTTTGCTTCATTTTGATGCATATTTACTTCATTTCTATGTATATTTACTTCATGTTGAAGAATATTCTTTATACTTTTTACAATAAAAGCCTACTTCAGTTCATTTTGATGTATATTTACTTTTTTTGGATGCATATTTCCTTCGTTTCAATGCATATTTACTTCTATTTGATCCATATTTACTTCATTACGATCAACATTTCCTTCGTTTTGATGTATATTTCTTTCATTTCGATGGATATTTACTTCATTTTGATGCACATTTACTTCATTACGTTCAACATTTCCTTCGTTTTGAAGCATAATTTCTTAATTTTGATTTTTATTTTGATGCATATTTACTTCGTTTCGATGCATATTTCTTTCGTTTTTATGTACATTTTCTTCATTTTGATGCATATTTACTTCATTATGTTCAACATTTCTTTCGTTTCGTTGCATATTTACTTCATTTCGATCAATATTTCCTTCGTTTAGATGCATATTTACTTCATTTTGATGCATATTTACTTCATTACGATCAACATTTCCTTCATTCCGATGCATATTTACTTCATTTTGATGCATATTTACTTCATTTCTATGCATATTTTCTTCGTTTCGATGCATATTTACTTCATTTTTATGCATAATTACTTCACTACGATCAACATTTCCTTCGTTTCGATGGATATTTACTTCATTTTGATGCATACTTTGATGCATATTTTGATGTATATTTACTTCATTGCGATCAATATTTCCTTCGTTTCGATGCATTTTTCCTTCGTTTCGAGGTATATTTACTTAATTTTGATGCATATTTACTTCATTACAATCAACATTTCCTTCGTTTAGTTGTATATTTCTTTCATTTCGATGCATTTGTACTTCATTTTGATGTATATTTACTTCATTGCAATCAACATTACCTTCGTTTCGATGCTTATTTTACTTCATTTAGATGCATATTTACTTCATTACAATCAACATTTCTTTCGTTTCGATGCATATTTACTTCTTTTATTTCCTTTTTTTTAACGCATATTTACTTTATTACGTTCAACATTTCCTTCCTATTGAAGCATAGTTTCTTCATTTTGATGCATATTTACCTTCGGTTCGATACATATTTCCTTCGTTTCGATGCATATTTACTTCATTACGTTCAACATTTCCTTCGTTTCAAAGCATATTTACTTCATTTTAATGTATATTTTGAAGCATATTTACTTTGTTTCGATGCATATTTCCTTCATTTCGATGCATATTTTCTACATTTTAATGCATATTTAATTCATTATGTTCAACATTTCCTTCGTTTCGATGCATATTTAAATCATTACGATCAACATTTCCTTCATTTCGATGCATATTTACTCATTTTGATGCATATTTACTTCATTACTATCAATATTTCCTACGTTTCGATGCATATTTAAATCATTACGATCAACATTTCCTTCATTTCGATGCATATTTACTCATTTTGATGCATATTTACTTCATTACGATCAATATTTCATTCGTTTTGATGCATAATTACTATTTTTTTATGAATATTTAATTCATTACGTTCAACATTTCCTTCATTTTGATGCATATTTACTTCATTTTGATGCATATTTACTTCATTTTGATGTATATTTACTTCATGTTGAAGTATATTCTTTATACTTTTTAGAATAAAAGCCTAGTTTACTTCATTTTGATGAATATTTACTTTTTCGGATGCATATTTCCATCGTTTCGATGCATATTTACTTCATTTTGATGCATATTTACTTCATTACAATCACCATTTCCTTCGTTTCAATGCATATTTACTCAATTTCGATCAACATTTCCTTCGTTTCGATGCGTATTTACTTCATTTTGATGCATATTTACTTAATTACGATCAACATTTCCTTCGTTCCGATGCATATTTACTTCATTTTGATGCATAGTTACTTCATTTCGATTCATATTTCCTTCGTTTCGATGCATATTTATTTCATTATGATGCATATTTACTTCATTATGATTAACATTTACTTCGTTTAGTTGCATATTTCCTTCGTTTCGATGCATATTTTGCTTCAATTTGATGCATATTTACTTTATTTCTATGTATATTTACTTCATGTTGAAGAATATTCTTTATACTTTTTTCAATAAAAGCCTACTTCACTTCATTTTGATGTATATTTACTTTTTTTGGATGCATATTTCCTTCGTTTCGATGCATATTTACTTCATTTTGATGCATATTTACTTCACTTCGATGCATATTTCCTTCGTTTCAATGCATATTTCCTTCATTTTGATGCATAATTACTTCACTACGATCAACATTTCCTTCGTTTCGATGCATATTTACTTCATTTTGATGCATACTTTTATGCATATTTTGATGTAAATTTACTTCATTACGATCAACATTTCCTTCGTTTCGATGCATTTTTCCTTCGTTTCGAGGTATATTTACTTAATTATGATGCATATTTACTTCATTACGTTCAACATTTCCTTCGTTTAGTTGTATATTTCTTTCATTTCGATGCATTTGTACTTCATTTTGATGTATATTTACTTTATTGCAATCAACATTACCTTCGTTTCGATGCTTATTTTACTTCATTTAGATGCATATTTACTTCATTACGATCAACATTTCTTTCTTTTCGATGCATATTTACTTCTTTTATTTCCTTTTTTTAACGCATATTTACTTTATTACGTTCAACATTTCCATCCTTTTGAAGCATAGTTTCTTCATTTTGATGCATATTTACCTTCGGTTCGATACATATTTCCTTCGTTTCGATGCATATTTACTTCATTACGTTCAACATTTCCTTCGTTTCGAAGCATATTTACTTCATTTTAATGTATATTTTGAAGCATATTTACTTTGTTTCGATGCATATTTCCTTCATTTCGATGCATATTTTCTACATTTTAATGCATATTTACTTCATTATGTTCAACATTTCCTTTGTTTCGATGCATATTTAAATCATTACGATCAACATTTCCTTCATTTCGATGCATATTTACTCATTTTGATGCATATTTAATTCATTACGATCAATATTTCCTACGTTTCGATGCATATTTAAATCATTACGATCAACATTTCCTTCATTTCGATGCATATTTACTCATTTTGATGCATATTTACTTCATTACGATCAATATTTAATTCATTTTGATGCATAATTACTATTTTTTTATGAATATTTAATTCATTACGATCAACATTTCCTTCATTTTGATGCATATTTACTTCATTTTGATGCATATTTACTTCATTTTGATGTATATTTACTTCATGTTGAAGTATATTCTTTATACTTTTTAGAATAAAAGCCAAGTTTACTTCATTTTGATGTATATTTACTTTTTCGGATGCATATTTCCATCGTTTCGTTGCATATTTACTTCATTTTGGTGCATATTTACTTCATTACAATCACCATTTCCTTCGTTTCAATGCATATTTACTCATTTTCGATCAACATTTCTTTCGTTTCGATGCGTATTTACTTCATTTTGATGCATATTTACTTAATTACGATCAACATTTCCTTCGTTCTGATGCATATTTACTTCATTTTGATGCATAGTTACTTCATTTCGATTCATATTTCCTTCGTTTCGATGCATATTTACTTCATTATGATGCATATTTACTTCATTATGATTAACATTTACTTCGTTTAGATGCATATTTCCTTCGTTTCGATGCATATTTTGTTTCAATTTGATGCATATTTAATTTATTTCTATGTATATATACTTCATGTTGAAGAATATTCTTTATACTTTTTACAATAAAAGCCTACTTCACTTCATTTTGATGTATATTTTCTACATTTTAATGCATATTTACTTCATTATGTTCAACATTTCCTTTGTTTCGATGCATATTTAAATCATTACGATCAACATTTCCTTCATTTCGATGCATATTTACTCATTTTGATGCATATTTACTTCATTACGATCAATATTTCATTCGTTTTGATGCATAATTACTATTTTTTTATGAATATTTAATTCATTACGATCAACATTTCCTTCATTTTAATGCATATTTACTTCATTTTGATGCATATTTATTTCATTTTGATGTATATTTACTTCATGTTGAAGTATATTCTTTATACTTTTTAGAATAAAAGCCTAGTTTACTTCATTTTGATGTATATTTACTTTTTCGGATGCATATTTCCATCGTTTCGATGCATATTTACTTCATTTTGATGCATATTTACTTCATTACAATCACCATTTCCTTCGTTTCAATGCATATTTACTCAATTTCGATCAACATTTCCTTCGTTTCGATGCGTATTTACTTCATTTTGATGCATATTTACTTAATTACGATCAACATTTCCTTCGTTCCGATGCATATTTACTTCATTTTGATGCATAGTTACTTCATTTCGATTCATATTTCCTTCGTTTCGATGCATATTTACTTCATTATGATGCATATTTACTTCATTATGATCAACATTACTTCGTTTAAATGCATATTTCCTTCGTTTCGATGCATATTTTTCTTCAATTTGATGCATATTTACTTTATTTCTATGTTTATTTACTTCATGTTGAACAATATTTTTTATACTTTTTACAATAAAAGCCTACTTCACTTCATTTTGATATATATATTTTCTTTTTTTGGATGCATATTTCCTTCGTTTCGATGCATATTTACTTCATTTTGATGCATATTTACTTCATTACGATCATCATTTCCTTCGTTTCAATGCATATTTCCTTCATTTTGATGCATATTTACTTCATTACGATCAACATTTCCTTCGTTTCGATGTATATTTCTTTCGTTTCGATTTATATGTACTTCATTTTGATGCAT
Source organism: Pogostemon cablin (assembly GCA_023678885.1). Classification (NCBI taxonomy): domain Eukaryota; kingdom Viridiplantae; phylum Streptophyta; class Magnoliopsida; order Lamiales; family Lamiaceae; genus Pogostemon; species Pogostemon cablin. The sequence continues at coordinate 13,437,382 of CM042984.1, forward strand.
ATTTACTTCATTATGATCAACATTTCCTTCGTTTCGATGTATATTTCTTTCATTTCGTTGCATATTTACTTCATTTTGATGCATATTAACTTCATTACAATCAACATTTCCTTCTTTTCGGTGAATATTTACTTCATTTAGATGCATATTTACTTCATTACGATCAACATTTCCTTCATTTCGATGGATATTTACTTAATTTTGATGCATATTTATTTCATTACGTTCAACATTCCCTTCGTTTTGAAGCATAATTTCTTAATTTTGATTTTTATTTTGATGCATATTTACTTCGTTACGATGCATATTTCTTTCGTTTTTATGCATATTTTCTTCATTTTGATGCGTATTTACTTAATTACGATCAACATTTCCTTCATTTCGTTGCATATTTACTTCATTTCGATCAATATTTCCTTCGTTTCGATGCATATTTACTTTATTTTGATGCATATTTACTTCATTACGATCAACATTTCCTTCGTTCCGATGAATGTTTACTTCATTTTGATGCATATTTTGATGCATATTTTGATATATATTTACTTCATTACGATCAACATTTCCTTTGTTTCGATACAATTTTCCTTCGTTTCGAGGTATATTTACTTCATTTTAATGCATATTTACTTCATTACGATCAACATTTCCTTCGTTTAGTTGTATATTTCTTTCATTTCGATGCATATGTACTTCATTTTGATGTATATTTACTTCATTAATATCAACATTACCTTCTTTTCGATGCATATTTTACTTCATTTAGATGCATTTTTACTTCATTACGATCAACATTTCTTTCGTTTCGATGCATATTTACTTCTTTTTAATGCATATTTACTTCATTACGTTCAACATTTCCTTCCTTTTGAAGCATAGTTTCTTCATTTTAATGCATATTTACCTTCAGTTCGATACATTTTTCCTTCGTTTCGATGCATATTTACTTTATTACGTTCAACATTTCCTTCATTTCGAAGCATATTTACTACATTTTAATGTATATTTTGAAGCATATTTACTTTGTTTCGATGCATATTTACTTCATTTCGATGCAAATTTTCTACATTTTAATGCATATTTACTTCATTATGTTCAACATTTCCTTCGTTTCGATGCATATTTAAATCATTACGATCAATATTTTCTTCATTTCGATGCATATTTACTTATTTTGATGCATATTTACTTCATTACGATCAATATTTCCTTCGTTTCGATGCATAATTACTTTTTTATTCATATTTAATTCATTACGATCATCATTTCATTCATTTCGATGCATATTTACTTCATTTTGATGCATATTTACTTCATTATGATAAACATTTCATTCATTCCAATGCATATTTACTTCATTTTGATGCATATTTTGATGTATATTTACTTGATTATGATTAACATTTCCTTCATTCGGATGCATATTTCCTTTGTTTCGATGCATATTTACTTCATTTTGATGCATATTTACTTCATTTCGATGCATATTTACTTCATGTTGAAGTATATTCTTTATACTTATTACAATAAAAGCCTAGTTCACTTCATTTTGATGTATATTTACTTTTTCGGATGCATATTTCCTTTGTTTCGATGCATATTTACTTCGTTTTGATGCATATTTACTTAATTACGATCACCATTTCCTTCGTTTCAATGCATATTTACTCCATTTTGATCAACATTTCCTTCGTTTCGATGCGTATTTACTTCATTTTGATGCATATTTACTTAATTACTATCAACATTTCCTTCGTTCCGATGCATATTTACTTCATTTTGATGCATAGTTACTTCATTTCGATTCATATTTTCTTCGTTTCGATGCATATTTACTTCATTATGATGCATATTTACTTTATTATTATAAACATTTACTTCGTTTAGATGCATATTTCCTTTGTTTCGATGCATACTTTGCTTCATTTTGATGCATATTTACTTCATTTCTATGTATATTTACTTCATGTTGAAGAATATTCTTTATACTTTTTACAATAAAAGCCTACTTCAGTTCATTTTGATGTATATTTACTTTTTTTGGATGCATATTTCCTTCGTTTCAATGCATATTTACTTCATTTTGATCCATATTTACTTCATTACGATCAACATTTCCTTCGTTTTGATGTATATTTCTTTCATTTCGTTGCATATTTACTTCATTTTGATGCATATTAACTTCATTTCAATCAACATTTCCTTCTTTTCGGTGCATATTTACTTTATTTTTATGCATATTTACTTCATTACGATCAACATTTCCTTCATTTCGATGGATATTTACTTCATTTTGATGCATATTTACTTCATTACGTTCAAAATTTCCTTTGTTTCGATGTATATTTCTTTCGTTTCGATGCATATGTACTTCATTTTGATGAATATTTACTTCATTACAATCAACATTTCCTTCGTTTCGATGTATATTTCTTTCATTTCGTTGCATATTTACTTCATTTTGATGCATATTAACTTCATTACAATCAACATTTCCTTCTTTTCGGTGCATATTTACTTCTTTTTGATGCATATTTACTTCATTACGATCAACATTTCATTCATTTCGATGGATATTTACTTCGTTTTGATGCACATTTACTTCATTACGTTCAACATTTCCTTCGTTTTGAAGCATAATTTCTTAATTTTGATTTTTATTTTGATGCATATTTACTTCGTTTCGATGCATATTTCTTTCGTTTTTATGTATATTTTCTTCATTTTGATGCATATTTACTTCATTACGTTCAACATTTCTTTCGTTTCGTTGCATATTTACTTCATTTCGATCAATATTTCCTTCGTTTAGATGCATATTTACTTCATTTTGATGCATATTTACTTCATTACGATCAACATTTCCTTCGTTCCGATGCATATTTACTTCATTTTGATGCATATTTACTTCATTTCTATGCATATTTCCTTCGTTTCGATGCATATTTACTTCATTTTGATGCATAATTACTTCACTACGATCAACATTTCCTTCGTTTCGATGCATATTTACTTCATTTTGATGCATACTTTGATGCATATTTTGATGTATATTTACTTCATTGCGATCAACATTTCCTTCGTTTCGATGCATTTTTCCTTCGTTTAGAGGTTTATTTACTTCATTTTGATGCATATTTACTTCATTACAATCAACATTTCCTTCGTTTAGTTGTATATTTCTTTCATTTCGAGGCATATGTACTTCATTTTGATGTATATTTACTTCATTACAATCAACATTACCTTCGTTTCGATGCTTATTTTACTTGATTTAGATGCATATTTACTACATTACGATAAACATTTCTTTCGTTTCGATGCATATTTACTCCTTTTTAATGCATATTTACTTCATTACGTTCAACATTTTCTTCCTTTTGAAGCATAGTTTCTTCATTTTGATGCGTATTTACCTTCGGTTCGATACATATTTCCTTCGTTTCGATGCATATCATTACGTTCAACATTTCCTTCATTTCGAAGCATATTTACTTCATTTTAATGTATATTTTGAAGCATATTTACTTTGTTTCGATGCATATTTCCTTCATTTCGATGCATATTTTCTACATTTTAATGCATATTTACTTCATTATGTTCAACATTTCATTCGTTTCGATGCATATTTAAATCATTACGATCAACATTTCCTTCATTTTGATGCATATTTACTTCATTACGATCAATATTTTCTTCGTTTCGATGCATATTTAAATCATTACTATCAACATTTCCTTCATTTCGATGCATATTTACTCATTTTGATGCATATTTACTTCATTACGATCAATATTTCCTTCATTTCGATGCATAATTACTATTTTCTACGCATATTTAATTCGTTACGATCAACATTTCCTTCATTTCGGTGCATATTTACTTCATTTTGATGCATATTTACTTCATTTTGATGCATATTTACTTCATTTCGATGTATATTTACTTCATTTTGATGCGTATTTTGATGTATATTTACTTCATTATGATTAACATTTCCTTCATTTGGATGCATATTTCCTTCGTTTCGATGCGTATTTACTTCATTTTGATGCATATTTACTTCATTTCGATGTATATTTACTTCATGTTGAAGTATATTCTTTATACTTTTTACAATAAAAGCCTAGTTCACTTCATTTTGATGTATATTTACTTTTTCGGATGCATATTTCCTTCGTTTCGATGCATATTTACTTCATTTTGATGCATATTAACTTCATTACAATCACCATTTCCTTCGTTTCAATGTATATTTACTCCATTTCGATCAACATTTCCTTCGTTTTGATGCGTATTTACTTCATTTTGATGCATATTTACTTTATTACGATCAACATTTCCTTCGTTCCGATGCATATTTACTTCATTTTGATGCATAGTTACTTCATTTTGATTCATATTTCCTTCGTTTCGATGCCTATTTACTTCATTATGATGCATATTTACTTCATTATGATCAACATTTACTTCGTTTAGATGCATATTTCCTTCGTTTTGATGCATATTTTGCTTCATTTTGATGCATATTTACTTCATTTCTATGTATATTTACTTCATGTTGAAGAATATTCTTTATACTTTTTACAATAAAAGCCTACTTCACTTCATTTTGATGTATATTTACTTTTTTTGGATGCATATTTCCTTCGTTTCGATGCATATTTACTTCATTTTGATGCAAATTTACTTCATTACGATCACCATTTCCTTCGTTTAATGCATATTTCTTTCATTTTGATGCATATTTACTTCATTACGATCAACATTTCCTTTGTTTCGATGTATATTTCTTTCGTTTCGATGCATATGTACTTCATTTTGATGCATATTTACTTCATTACGATCAACATTTCCTTCGTTTCGATGTTTATTTCTTTCATTTCGTTGCATATTTACTTCATTTTGATACATATTAACTTCATTACAATCAACATTTCCTTCTTTTCGGTGCATATTTACTTCATTTTGATGCATATTTACTTCATTACGATGAACATTTCCTTCATTTCGATGGATATTTACTTAATTTTGACGCATATTTACTTCATTACGTTCAACATTTCCTACGATGCATATTTCTTTCGTTTTTATGCATATTTTCTTCATTTTGATGCGTATTTACTTAATTACGATCAACATTTCCTTCATTTCGTTGCATATTTACTTCATTTCGATCAATACTTCCTTCGTTTCGATGCATATTCACTTTATTTTGATGCATATTTACTTCATTACGATCAACATTTCCTTCGTTCCGATGCATATTTACTTCATTTTGATGCATATTTTGATGTATATTTACTTCATTACGATCAACATTTCCTTCGTTTCGATACATTTTTCCTTCGTTTCGAGGTATATTTACTTCATTTTAATGCATATTTTCTTCATTACGATCAACGTTTCCTTCGTTTAGTTGTATATTTCTTTCATTTCGATGCATATGTACTTCATTTTGTTGTATATTTACTTCATTACAATCAACATTACCTTCTTTTCGATGCATATTTTACTTCATTTAGATGCATTTTTACTTCATTACGATCTACATTTCTTTCGTTTCGATGCATATTTACTTCTTTTTAATGCATATTTACTTCATTACGTTCAACATTTCCTTCCTTTTGAAGCAGATTTTCTTCATTTTGATGCATATTTACCTTCGGTTAGATACATATTTCCTTCATTTCGATGCATATTTATTTCATTACGTTCAACATTTCCTTCATTTCGAAGCATATTTACTTTATTTTAATGTATATTTTGAAGCATATTTACTTTGTTTCGATGCATATTTCCTTCATTTCGATGCATATTTTCTACATTTTAATGCATATTTACTTCATTGTGTTCAACATTTCCTTCGTTTCGATGCATATTTAAATCATTACGATCAATATTTTCTTCATTTCGATGCATATTTACTTATTTTGATGCATATTTACTTCATTACGATCAATATTTCCTTCGTTTCGATGCATAATTACTTTTTTATTCATATTTAATTCATTACGATCAACATTTCCTTCATTTTGATGCATATTTACTTCATTTTGATGCATATTTACATCATTATGATCAACATTTCCTTCATTCCAATGCATATTTACTTCATTTTGATGCATATTTACTTCATTTCGATGCATATTTACTTCATTTTGATGCATATTTTGATGTATATTTACTTCATTATGATTAACATTTCCTTCATTCGGATGCATATTTCCTTTGTTTCGATGCATATTTACTTCATTTTGATGCATATTTACTTCATTTCGATGCATATTTACTTCATGTTGAAGTATATTCTTTATACTTTTTACAATAAAAGCCTAGTTCACTTCATTTTGATGTATATTTACTTTTTTTGGATGCATATTTCCTTCGTTCCGATGCGTATTTACTTCATTTTGATGCATATTTACTTCATTTCGATGCATATTTCCTTCGTTTCGATGCATATTTACTTCATTTTGATGCATAATTACTTCACTACGATCAACATTTCCTTCGTTTCGATGCATATTTACTTCATTTTGATGCATACTTTGATGCATATTTTGATGTAAATTTACTTCATTACGATCAACATTTCCTTCGTTTCGATGCATTTTTCCTTCGTTTCGAGGTATATTTACTTAATTTTGATGAATATTTACTTCATTACGATCAACATTTCCTACGTTTAGTTGTATATTTCTTTCATTTCGATGCATATGTACTTCATTTTGATGTATATTTACTTCATTGCAATCAACATTACCTTCGTTTCGATGCTTATTTTACTTCATTTAGATGCATATTTACTTCATTACGATCAACATTTCTTTCGTTTCGATGCATATTTACTTCTTTTATTTCCTTTTTTTTAACGCATATTTACTTTATTACGTTCAACATTTCCTTCCTTTTGAAGCATAGTTTCTTCATTTTGATGCATATTTACCTTCGGTTCGATACATATTTCCTTCGTTTCGATGCATATTTACTTCATTTTAATGTATATTTTGAAGCATATTTACTTTGTTTCGATGCATATTTCCTTCATTTCGATGCATATTTTCTACATTTTAATGCATATTTACTTCATTATGTTCAACATTTCCTACGTTTCGATGCATATTTAAATCATTACGATCAACATTTCCTTCATTTCGATGCATATTTACTCATTTTGATGCATATTTACTTCATTACGATCAATATTTCTTTCGTTTTGATGCATAATTACTATTTTTTTATGAATATTTAATTCATTACGATCAACATTTCCTTCATTTTGATGCATATTTACTTCATTTTGATGCATATTTACTTCATTTTGATGTATATTTACTTCATGTTGAAGTATATTCTTTATACTTTTTAGAATAAAAGCCTAGTTTACTTCATTTTGATGTATATTTACTTTTTCGGATGCATATTTCCATCGTTTCGATGCATATTTACTTCATTTTGATGCATATTTACTTTATTACAATCACCATTTCCTTCGTTTCAATGCATATTTACTCAATTTCGATCAACATTTCCTTCGTTTCGATGCGTATTTACTTCATTTTGATGCATATTTACTTAATTACGATCAACATTTCCTTCGTTCCGATGCATATTTACTTCATTTTGATGCATAGTTACTTCATTTCGATTCATATTTCCTTCGTTTCGATGCATATTTATTTCATTATGATGCATATTTACTTCATTATGATTAACATTTACTTCGTTTAGATGCATATTTCCTTCGTTTCGATGCATATTTTGCTTCAATTTGATGCATATTTACTTTATTTCTATGTATATTTACTTCATGTTGAAGAATATTCTTTATACTTTTTACAATAAAAGCCTACTTCACTTCATTTTGATGTATATTTACTTTTTTTGGATGCATATTTCCTTCGTTTCGATGCATATTTACTTCATTTTGATGCATATTTACTTCATTACGATCATCATTTCCTTCGTTTCAATGCATATTTCCTTCATTTTGATGCATATTTACTTCATTACGATCAACATTTCCTTCGTTTCGATGTATATTTCTTTCGTTTCGATTTATATGTACTTCATTTTGATGCATATTTACTTCATTACGATCAACATTTCCTTCGTTTCGATGTATATTTCTTTCATTTCGTTGCATATTTACTTCATTTTGATGCATATTAACTTCATTACAATCAACATTTCCTTCTTTTCGGTGCATATTTACTTCATTTTGATGCATATTTACTTCATTACGATCAACATTTCCTTCATCTCGATGGATATTTACTTAATTTTGATGCATATTTATTTCATTACGTTCAACATTCCCTTCGTTTTGAAGCATAATTTCTTAATTTTGATTTATATTTTGATGCATATTTACTTCGTTACGATGCATATTTCTTTCGTTTTTATGCATATTTTCTTCATTTTGATGTGTATTTACTTAATTACGATCAACATTTCCTTCATTTCGTTGCCTATTTACTTCATTTCGATCAATATTTCCTTCGTTTCGATGCATATTTACTTTATTTTGATGCATATTTACTTCATTACGATCAACATTTCCTTCGTTTCGATGCATATTTACTTCATTTTGATGCATACTTTGATGCATATTTTGATATATATTTACTTCATTACGATCAACATTTCCTTTGTTTCGATACAATTTTCCTTCGTTTCGAGGTATATTTACTTCATTTTAATGCATATTTACTTCATTACGATCAACATTTCCTTCGTTTAGTTGTATATTTCTTTCATTTCGATGCATATGTACTTCATTTTGATGTATATTTACTTCATTACAATCAACATTACCTTCTTTTCGATGCATATTTTACTTCATTTAGATGCATTTTTACTTCATTACGATCAACATTTCTTTCGTTTCGATGCATATTTACTTCTTTTTAATGCATATTTACTTCATTACGTTCAACATTTCCTTCCTTTTGAAGCATAGTTTCTTCATTTTGATGCATATTTACCTTCAGTTCGATACATATTTCCTTCGTTTCTATGCATATTTACTTTATTACGTTCAACATTTCCTTCATTTCGAAGCAAATTTACTTCATTTTAATGTATATTTTGAAGCATATTTACTTTGTTTCGATGCATATTCGATGCAAATTTTCTACATTTTAATGCATATTTACTTCATTATGTTCAACATTTCCTTCGTTTCGATGCATATTTAAATCATTACGATCAATATTTTCTTCATTTCGAAGCATATTTACTTATTTTGATGCATATTTACTTCATTACGATCAATATTTCCTTCGTTTCGATGCATAATTACTTTTTTATTCATATTTAATTCATTACGATCATCATTTCCTTCATTTCGATGCATATTTACTTCATTTTGATGCATATTTACTTCATTATGATAAACATTTCATTCATTCAATGCATATTTACTTCATTTTGATGCATATTATGATGTATATTTACTTCATTATGATTAACATTTCCTTCATTTCGGATGCATATTTCCTTCGTTTCGATGCATATTTACTTCATTTTGATGCATATTTACTTAATTACGATCATCATTTCCTTCGTTTCAATGCATATTTACTCCATTTCGATCAACATTTCCTTCGTTTCGATGCGTATTTACTTCATTTTGATGCATATTTACTTAATTACTATCAACATTTCCTTCGTTCCGATGCATATTTACTTCATTTTGATGCATAGTTACTTCATTTCGATTCATATTTTCTTCGTTTCGATGCATATTTACTTCATTATGATGCATATTTACTTTATTATTATCAACATTTACTTCGTTTAGATGCATATTTCCTTCATTTCGATGCATATTTTGCTTCATTTTGATGCATATTTACTTCATTTCTATGCATATTTACTTCATTTTGAACAATATTTCCTTCGTTTCGATGCATATTTACTTCATTTTGATGCATATTTACTTAATTACGATCAACATTTCCTTCGTTCCGATGCATATTTACTTCATTTTGATGCATAGTTACTTCATTTTGAATCATATTTTCTTCGTTTCGATGCATATTTACTTCATTATGATCAACATTTACTTCGTTTAGATGCATATTTCCTTCGTTTCGATGCATATTTTGCTTCATTTTGATGCATATTTACTTCATTTCTATGTATATTTACTTCATGTTGAAGAATATTCTTTATACTTTTTACAATAAAAGCCTACTTCAGTTCATTTTGATGTATATTTACTTTTTTTGGATGCATATTTTCTTCGTTTCAATGCATATTTACTTCATTTTGATCCATATTTACTTCATTACGATCAACATTTCCTTCGTTTTGATGTATATTTCTTTCATTTCGTTGCATATTTACTTCATTTTGATGCATATTAACTTCATTACAATCAACATTTCCTTCTTTTCGGTGCATATTTACTTCTTTTTGTTGCATATTTACTTCATTACAATCAACATTTCATTCATTTCGATGGATATTTACTTCATTTTGATGCACATTTACTTCATTATGTTCAACATTTCCTTCGTTTTGAAGCATAATTTCTTAATTTTGATTTTTATTTTGATGCATATTTACTTCGTTTCGATGCATATTTCTTTCGTTTTTATGTATATTTTCTTCATTTTGATGCATATTTACTTCATTACGTTCAACATTTCTTTCGTTTCGTTGCATGTTTACTTCATTTCGATCAATATTTCCTTCGTTTAGATGCATATTTACTTCATTTTGATGCATATTTACTTCATTACGATCAACATTTCCTTCGTTCCGATGCATATTTACTTCATTTTGATGCATATTTACTTCATTTCTATGCATATTTCCTTCGATTCGATGCATATTTACTTCATTTTGATGCATAATTACTTTACTACGATCAACATTTCCTTCGTTTCGATGCATATTTACTTCATTTTGATGCATACTTTGATGCATATTTTGATGTATATTTACTTCATTGCGATCAACATTTCCTTCGTTTCGATGCATTTTTCCTTCGTTTAGAGGTATATTTACTTCATTTTGATGCATATTTACTTCATTACGATCAATATTTCCTTCGTTTAGTTGTATATTTCATTCATTTCGAGGCATATGTACTTCATTTTGATGTATATTTACTTCATTACAATCAACATTACCTTCGTTTCGATGCTTATTTTACTTGATTTAGATGCATATTTACTACATTACGATAAACATTTCTTTCGTTTCGATGCATATTTACTCCTTTTTAATGCATATTTACTTCATTACGTTCAACATTTTCTTCCTTTTGAAGCATAGTTTCTTCATTTTGATGCATATTTACCTTCGGTTCGATACATATTTCCTTCGTTTCGATGCATATCATTACGTTCAACATTTCCTTCATTTCGAAGCATATTTACTTCATTTTAATGTATATTTTGAAGCATATTTACTTTGTTTCGATGCATATTTCCTTCATTTCGATGCATATTTTCTACATTTTAATGCATATTTACTTCATTATGGATAACATTTCATTTGTTTCGATGCATATTTAAATCATTACGATCAACATTTCCTTCATTTTGATGCATATTTAGTTCATTACGATCAATATTTTCTTCGTTTCGATGCATATTTAAATCATTACTATCAACATTTCCTTCAATTCGATGCATATTTACTCATTTTGATGCATATTTACTTCATTACTATCAATATTTCCTTCATTTCGATGCATAATTACTATTTTCTACGCATATTTAATTCGTTACAATCAACATTTTCTTCATTTCGATGCATATTTACTTCATTTCGATGCATATTTACTTCATTATGATCAACATTTCCTTTTTTCCGATGCATATTTACTTAATTTTTTTGCATATTTATTTCATTTCGATGCATATTTACTTCATTTTGATGCATATTTTGATGTATATTTACTTCATTATGATTAACATTTCCTTTATTTGGATGCATATTTCCTTCGTTTCGATGCATATTTACTTCATTTTGATGCATATTTACTTCATTTCGATGTATATTTACTTCATGTTGAAGTATATTCTTTATACTTTTTACAATAAAAGCCTAGTTCACTTCATTTGCATGTATATTTACTTTTTCGGATGTATATTTCCTTCGTTTCGATGCATATTTACTTCATTTTGATGCATATTTACTTCATTACAATCACCATTTCCTTCGTTTCAATGCATATTTACTCCATTTCGATCAACATTTCCTTCGTTTCGATGCGTATTTACTTTATTTTGATCCATATTTACTTAATTACGATCAACATTTCATTCGTTCCGATGCATATTTACTGCATTTTGATGCATAGTTACTTCATTTTGATTCATATTTCCTTCGTTTCGATGCATATTTACTTCATTATGATGCATATTTACTTCATTATGATCAACATTTACTTCGTTTAGATGCATATTTCCTTCGTTACGATGCATATTTTGCTTCATTTTGATGCATATTTACTTCATTTCTATGTATATTTACTTCATGTTGAAGAATATTCTTTATACTTTTTACAATAAAAGCCTACTTCACTTCATTTTGATGTATATTTACTTTTTTTGGATGCATATTTCCTTCGTTTCGATGCATATTTACTTCATTTTGATGCATATTTACTTCATTACGATCACCATTTCCTTCGTTTAAATGCATATTTCCTTCATTTTGATGCATATTTACTTCATTACGATCAACATTTCCTTTGTTTCGGTGTATATTTCTTTCGTTTCGATGCATATGTACTTCATTTTGATGCATATTTACTTCATTACGATCAACATTTCCTTCTTTCTATGTATATTTCTTTCATTTCGTTGCATATTTACTTCATTTTGATGCATATTAACTTCATTACAATCAACATTTCCTTCTTTTCGATGCATTTTTACTTCATTTTGATGCATATTTACTTCATTACGATCAACATTTCCCTCATTTCGATGGATATTTACTTAATTTTGATGCATATTTACTTCATTACGTTCAACATTTCCTTCGTTTTGAAGCATGATTTCTTAATTTTGATTTATATTTTGATGCATATTTACTTCTTTACGATGCATATTTCTTTCGTTTTTATGCATATTTTCTTCATTTTGATGCGTATTTACTTAATTACGATCAACATTTCCTTCATTTCGTTGCATATTTACTTCATTTCGATAAATATTTCCTTCGTTTCGATGCATATTTACTTTATTTTGATGCATATTTACTTCATTACGATCAACATTTACTTCGTTCCGATGCATATTTACTTCATTTTGATGCATACTTTGATGCATATTTTGATGTATAATTACTTCATTACGATCAACATTTCCTTCGTTTTATACATTTTTCCTTCGTTTCGAGGTATATTTACTTCATTTTAATGCATATTTACTTCATTATGATCAACGTTTCCTTCGTTTAGTTGTATATTTCTTTCATTTCGATGCATATGTACTTCATTTTGATGTATATTTACTTCATTACAATCAACATTACCTTCTTTTTGATGCATATTTTACTTCATTTAGATGCATTTTTACTTCATTACGACCTACATTTTTTTCGTTTCGATGCATATTTACTTCTTTTTAATGCATATTTGCTTCATTACGTTAAACATTTCCTTCCTTTTGAAGCAGAGTTTCTTCATTTTCATGCATATTTACCTTCGGTTAGATACATATTTCCTTCGTTTCGATGCATATTTACTTCATTACGTTCAACATTTCCTTCATTTCTAAGCATATTTACTTCATTTTAATGTATATTTTGAAGCATATTTACTTTGTTTCGATTCATATTTCCTTCATTTCGATGCATATTTTCTACATCTTAATGCATATTTACTTCATTATGTTCAACATTTCCTTCGTTTCGATGCATATTTAAATCATTACGATCAATATTTTCTTCATTTCGATGCATATTTACTTATTTTGATGCATATTTACTTCATTACGATCAATATTTCCTTCGTTTCGATGCATAATTACTTTTTTATTCATATTTAATTCATTACGATCATCATTTCCTTCATTTCGATGCATATTTACTTCATTTTGATGCATATTTACTTCAATTATGATCAACATTTCATTCATTCCAATGCATATTTACTTCATTTTGATGCATATTTTGATGTATATTTACTTCATTATGATTAACATTTCCTTCATTCGGATGCATTTTTTCTTTGTTTCGATGCTTATTTACTTCATTTTGATGCATATTTACTTCATTTCGATGCATATTTACTTCATGTTGAAGTATATTCTTTATACTTTTTACAATAAAAGCCAAGTTCACTTCATTTTGATGTATATTTACTTTTTCGGATGCATATTTCCTTCGTTTCGATGCATATTTACTACATTTTGATGCATATTTACTTATTACGATCACCATTTCCTTCGTTCCAATGCATATTTACTCCATTTCGATCAACATTTCCTTCGTTTCGATGCGTATTTACTTCATTTTGATGCATATTTACTTAATTACTATCAACATTTCCTTCGTTCCGATGCATATTTACTTCATTTTGATGCATAGTTACTTCATTTCGATTCATATTTTCTTCGTTTCGATGCATATTTACTTCATTATGATGCATATTTACTTCATTATTATCAACATTTCCTTCGTTTAGTTGTATATTTCTTTCATTTCGATGCATATGTACTTCATTTTGATGTATATTTACTTCATTACAATCAACATTACCTTCTTTTCGATGCATATTTTACTTCATTTAGATGCATTTTTACTTCATTACGATCTACATTTTTTTCGTTTCGATGCATATTTACTTCTTTTTAATGCATATTTGCTTCATTACGTTAAACATTTCATTCCTTTTGAAGCAGAGTTTCTTCATTTTGATGCATATTTACCTTCGGTTAGATACATATTTCCTTCGTTTCGATGCATATTTACTTCATTACGTTCAACATTTCCTTCATTTCTAAGCATATTTACTTCATTTTAATGTATATTTTGAAGCATATTTACTTTGTTTCGATTCATATTTCCTTCATTTCGATGCATATTTTCTACATTTTAAAGCATATTTACTTCATTATGTTCAACATTTTCTTCGTTTCGATGCATATTTAAATCATTACGATCAATATTTTCTTCATTTCGATGCATATTTACTTATTTTGATGCATATTTACTTCATTACGATCAATATTTCCTTCGTTTCGATGCATAATTACTTTTTTATTCATATTTAATTCATTACGATCATCATTTCCTTCATTTCGATGCATATTTACTTCATTTTGATGCATATTTACTTCAATTATGATCAACATTTCATTCATTCCAATGCATATTTACTTCATTTTGATGCATATTTTGATGTATATTTACTTCATTATGATTAACATTTCCTTCATTCGGATGCATTTTTTCTTTGTTTCGATGCTTATTTACTTCATTTTGATGCATATTTACTTCATTTCGATGCATATTTACTTCATGTTGAAGTATATTCTTTATACTTTTTACAATAAAAGCCTAGTTCACTTTATTTTGATGTATATTTACTTTTTCGGATGCATATTTCCTTCGTTTCGATGCATATTTACTTCATTTTGATGCATATTTACTTAATTACGATCACCATTTCCTTCGTTTCAATGCATATTTACTCCATTTCGATCAACATTTCCTTCGTTTCGATGCGTATTTACTTCATTTTGATGCATATTTACTTAATTACGATCAACATTTCCTTCGTTCCGATGCATATTTACTTCATTTTGATGCATAGTTACTTCATTTCGATTTTCTTCATTTCGATGCATATTTACTTCATTATGTTGCGTATTTTCTTCATTATGATCAACATTTATTTCGTTTAGATGCATATTTCCTTCGTTTCGATGCATATTTTGCTTCATTTTGATGCATATTTACTTCATTTCTATGTATATTTACTTCATGTTGAAGAATATTGTTTATACTTTTTACAATAAAAGCCTACTTCAGTTCATTTTGATGTATATTTACTTTTTTTGGATGCATATTTCCTTCGTTTCGATGCATATTTACTTCATTTTGATGCATATTTACTTCATTACGATCACCATTTCCTTCGTTTCAATGCATATTTCCTTCATTTTGATGCATATTTACTTCATTACGATCAACATTTCCTTTGTTTCGATGTATATTTCTTTCGTTTCGATGCATATGTACTTCATTTTGATGCGTATATACTTCATTACGATCAACATTTCCTTCGTTTCGATGTATATTTCTTTCATTTCGTTGCATATTTACTTCTTTTTGATGCATATTGACTTCATTACAATCAACATTTTCTTCTTTTCGGTGCATATTTACTTCATTTTGATGCATATTTATTTCATTACGATCAACATTTCCTTCATTTCGATGGATATTTACTTTATTTTGATGCATATTTACTTCATTACGTTCAACATTTCCTTTGTTTCGATGTATATTTCTTTTGTTTCGATGCATATGTACTTCATTTTGATGCATATTTACTTCATTACGATCAAAATTTCCTTCGTTTCGATGTATATTTCTTTCATTTCGTTGCATATTTACTTCATTTTGATGCATATTAACTTCATTACAATCAACATTTCCTTCTTTTCGGTGCATATTTACTTCATTTGGATGCATATTTACTTCATTACGATCAACATTTCCTTCATTTCGATGGATATTTACTTCATTTTGATGCACATTTACTTCATTACGTTCAACATTTCCTTCGTTTTGAAGCATAATTTCTTAATTTTTATTTTTATTTTGATGCATATTTACTTCGTTTCGATGCATATTTCTTACGTTTTTATGTATATTTTCTTCATTTTGATGCATATTTACTTCATTACGTTCAACATTTCTTTCGTTTCGTTGCATATTTACTTCATTTCGATCAATATTTCCTTCGTTTCGAAGCATATTTACTTTATTTTGATGCATATTTACTTCATTACGATCAACATTTCCTTCTGTCCGATGCATATTTACTTAATTTTGATGCATATTTACTTCATTTCGATGCATATTTCCTTCGTTTCGATGCATATTTACTTCATTTTGATGCATAATTACTTCACTATGATCAACATTTCCTTCGTTTCGATGCATATTTACTTCATTTTGATGCATACTTTGATGAATACTTTGATGTATATTTACTTCATTACGATCAACATTTCCTTTGTTTTGATGCATTTTCCTTCGTTTCGAGGTATATTTACTTCATTTTGATGTATATTTACTTCATTACGATCAACATTTCCTTCATTTAGTTGTATATTTCTTTCATTTCGATGCATATGTACTTCATTTTGATGTATATTTACTTCATTACAATCAACATTACCTTCGTTTCGATGCTTATTTTACTTGATTTAGATGCATATTTACTTCATTACGATCAACATTTCTTTCGTTTCGATGCATATTTACTTCTTTTTAATGCATATTTACTTCATTACGTTCAACATTTACTTCCTTTTGAAGCATAGTTTCTTCATTTTGATGCATATTTACCTTCGGTTCGATACATATTTCCATCGTTTCGATGCATATTTACTTCATTACGTTCAACATTTCCTTCGTTTCGAAGCATATTTACTTCATTTTAATGTATATTTTGAAGCATATTTACTTTGTTTCGATGCATATTTCCTTCATTTCGATGAATATTTCCTACATTTTAATGCATATTTACTTCATTATGTTCAACATTTTCTTTGTTTTGATGCATATTTAAATCATTACGATCAACATTTCCCTCATTTCGATGCATATTTACTCATTTTGATGCATATTTACTTCATTACGATCAATATTTCCTTCGTTTCGATGCATATTTAAATCATTACTATCAACATTTCCTTCATTTCGATGCATATTTACTCATTTTGATGCATATTTATTTCATTACGATCAATATTTCCTTCGTTTCGATGCATAATTATTATTTTTTATGCATATTTAATTCGTTACGATCAACATTTCCTTCATTTTGATACATATTTACTTCATTATGATCAACATTTCCTTCTTTCCGATGCATATTTACTTCATTTTGATGCATATTTACTTCATTTCGATGCATATTTACTTCATTTTGATGCATATTTTGATGTATATTTACTTCATTATGATTAACATTTCCTTCATATGGATGCATATTTCCTTCGTTTCGATGCATATTCACTTAATTTTGATGCATATTTACTTCATTTCGATGTATATTTACTTCATGTTGAAGTATATTCTTTATACTTTTTACAATAAAAGCCTAGTTCACATCTTTTTGATGTATATTTACTTTTTCGGATGCATATTTCCTTGGTTTCGATGCATATTTACTTCATTTTGATGCATATTTACTTCATTATGATCATCATTTCCTTCATTTCAATGCATATTTACTCCATTTCGATCAACATTTCCTTTGTTTCGATGCGTATTTACTTCATTTTGATGCATTTTTATTTAATTACGATCAACATTTCCTTCGTTCCGATGCATATTTACTTAATTTTGATGCATAGTTACTTCATTTCGATTCATATTTCCTTCGTTTCGATGCATATTTACTTCATTATGATGCATATTTACTTCATTATGATCAACATTTACTTCGTTTAGATGCATATTTACTTCATTTCTATGTATATTTACTTCATGTTGAAGAATATTCTTTATACTTTTTACAATAAAAGCCTACTTCACTTCATTTTGATGTATATTTACTTTTTTTGGATGCATATTTCCTTCGTTTCGATGCATATTTACTTCATTTTAATGCATATTTACTTCATTACGATCACCATTTCCTTCGTTTCAATGCATATTTCCTTCATTTTGATGCATATTTACTTCATTACGATCACCATTTCCTTCGTTTCAATGCATATTTCCTTCATTTTGATGCATATTTACTTCATTACGATCAACATTTCCTTTGTTTCGATGTATATTTCTTTCATTTCGATGCATATATACTTCATTTTGATGCATATTTACTTCATTACGATCAACATTTCCTTCGTTTCGATGTATATTTCTTTCATTTCGTTGTATATTTGCTTCATTTTGATGCATATTAACTTCATTACAATCAACATTTCCTTCTTTTCGGTGCATATTTACTTCATTTTGATGCATATTTACTTCATTACGATCAACATTTCCTTCATTTCGATGGATATTTACTTAATTTTGATGTATATTTACTTCATTACGTTCAACATTTCCTTCGTTTTGAAGCATAATTTCTTAATTTTGATTTACATTTTGATGCATATTTACTTCGTTACGATGCATATATCTTTAGTTTTTATGCATATTTTCTTCATTTTGATGCGTATTTACTTAATTACGATCAACATTTCCTTCATTTCGTTGTATATTTACTTCATTTCGATCAATATTTCCTTCGTTTCGATGCATATTTACTTTATTTTGATGCATATTTTGATGCATAGTTACTTCACTACGATCAACATTTCCTTCGTTTCGATGCATATTTACTTCATTTTGATGCATACTTTGATACATATTTTGATGTATATTTACTTCATTACGATCAACATTTCCTTCGTTTCGATGCATTTTCCTTCGTTTCGAGGTATATTTACTTAATTTTGATGCATATTTACTTCATTTCGATGTATATTTACTTCATGTTGAAGTATATTCTTTATACTTTTTACAATAAAAGCCTATTTCACTTCATTTTGATGTATATTTACTTTTTCGGATGCATATTTCCTTGGTTTCGATGCATATTTACTTCATTTTGATGCATATTTACTTCATTATGATCACCATTTCCTTCGTTTCAATGCATATTTACTCCATTTCGATCAACATTTCCTTCGTTTCGATGCGTATTTACTTCATTTTGATGCATATTTATTTAATTACGATCAACATTTCCTTCGTTCCGATGCATATTTACTTCATTTTGATGCATAGTTACTTCATTTCGATTCATATTTCCTTCGTTTCGATGCATATTTACTTCATTATGATGCATATTTACTTCATTATGATCAACATTTACTTCGTTTAGATGCATATTTCCTTCGTTTCGATGCATATTTTGCTTCATTTTGATGCATATTTACTTCATTTCTACGTATATTTACTTCATGTTGAAGAATATTCTTTATACTTTTTACAATAAAAGCCTACTTCACTTCATTTTGATGTATATTTACTTTTTTTGGATGCATATTTCCTTCGTTTCGATGCATGTTTACTTCATTTTGATGCATATTTACTTCATTACGATCACCATTTCCTTCGTTTCAATGCATATTTCCTTCATTTTGATGCGTATTTACTTCATTACGATCAACATTTCCTTTGTTTCGATGTATATTTCTTTCGTTTCGATGCATATGTACTTCATTTTGATGCATATTTACTTCATTACGATCAACATTTCCTTCGTTTCGATGTATATTTCTTTCATTTCGTTGTATATTTACTACATTTTGATGCATATTAACTTCATTACAATCAACATTTCCTTCTTTTCGGTGCATATTTACTTAATTTTGATGCATATTTACTTCATTACGTCCCACGATCAACATTTCCTTCGTTTCGATGCATATTTACTTCATTTTGATGCATACTTTGATACATATTTTGATGTATATTTACTTCATTACGATCAACATTTCCTTTGTTTCGATGCATTTTCCTTCGTTTCGAGGTATATTTACTTCATTTTGATGCATATTTACTTCATTTCGATGTATATTTACGTCATGTTGAAGTATATTCTCTATACTTTTTACAATAAAAGCCTAGTTCACTTCATTTTGATGTATATTTACTTTTTCGGATGCATATTTCCTTGGTTTCGATGCATATTTACTTCATTTTGATGCATATTTACTTCATTACGATCACCATTTCCTTCGTTTCAATGCATATTTCCTTCATTTTGATGCGTATTTACTTCATAACGATCAACATTTCCTTTGTTTCGATGTATATTTCTTTCGTTTCGATGCATATGTACTTCATTTTGATGCATATTTACTTCATTACGATCAACATTTCCTTCGTTACGATGTATATTTCTTTCATTTCGTTGTATATTTACTACATTTTGATGCATATTAACTTCATTACAATCAACATTTCCTACTTTTCGGTGCATATTTACTTCATTTTGATGCATATTTACTTCATTACGTTCAACATTTCCTTCGTTTTGAAGCATAATTTCTTAATTTTGATTTACATTTTGATGCTTATTTACTTCGTTACGATGCATATTTCTTTCGTTTTTATGCATATTTTCTTCATTTTGATGCGTATTTACTTAATTACGATCAACATTTCCTTCATTTCGTTGCATATTTACTTCATTTCGATAAACATTTCCTTCGTTTCGATGCATATTTACTTTATTTTGATGCATAATTACTTCATTACGATCAACATTTCCTTCGTTCCGATGCATATTTACTTCATTTTGATGCATACTTTGATGCATATTTTGATGTATATTTACTTCATTACGATCAACATTTCCTTCATTGCGATACATTTTTCCTTCGTTTCGAGGTATATTTACTTCATTTTAATGCATATTTACTTTATTACGATCAACGTTTCCTTCGTTTAGTTGTATATTTCTTTCATTTTGATGCATATGTACTTCATTTTGATGTATATTTACTTAATTACAATCAACATTACCTTCTTTTCGATGCATATTTTACTTCATTTAGATGCATTTTTACTTCATTACGATCAACATTTTTTTCGTTTCGATGTATATTTATTTCTTTTTAATGCATATTTACTTCATTACGTTCAATATTTCCTTCCTTTTGAAGCATAGTTTCTTCATTTTGATGCATATTTACCTTCGGTTCGATACATATTTCCTTCGTTTCGATGCATATTTACTTCATTATGTTCAACATTTCCTTCGTTTCGATGCATATTTAAATCATTACGATCAATATTTTCTTCATTTCGATGCATTTTTACTTATTTTGATGCATATTTACTTCATTACGATCAATATTTCCTTCGTTTCGATGCATAACTTTTTTATACGTATTTAATTCATTACGATCAACATTTCCTTCATTTCAATGCATATTTACTTCATTTTGATGCATATTTACTTCATTATGATCAACATTTCCTTCATTCCAATGCATATTTACTTCATTTTGATGCATATTACTTCATTTCGATGCATATTTACTTCATTTTGATGCATATTTTGATGTATATTTACTTCATTATGATTAACATTTCCTTCATTCGGATGCATATTTCCTTTGTTTTGATGCATATTTACTTCATTTTTATGCATATTTACTTTATTTCGATGCATATTTACTTCATGTTGAAGTATATTCTTTATACTTTTTACAATAAAAGCCTAGTTCACTTCATTTTGATGTATATTTACTTTTTCGGATGCATATTTCCTTCGTTTCGATGCATATTTACTTCATTTTGATGCATATTTACTTAATTACGATCACCATTTCCTTCGTTTCAATGCATATTTACTCCATTTCGATAAACATTTCCTTCGTTTCGATGCGTATTTACTTCATTTTGATGCATATTTACTTAATTACGATCAACATTTCCTTCGTTCTGATGCATATTTACTTCATTTTGAGGCATAGTTACTTCATTTCGATTCATATTTTTTTCGTTTCAATGCATATTTACTTCATTATGATGCATATTTACTTCATTTTTATCAACATTTACTTCGTTTAGATGCATATTTCCTTCGTTTCGATGCATATTTTGCTTCATTTTGATGCATATTTACTTCATTTCTATGTATATTTACTTCATGTTGAAGAATATTCTTTATACTTTTTACAATAAAAGCCTACTTCAGTTCATTTTGATGTATATTTACTTTTTTTAGATGCATATTTCCTTCGTTTCGATGCATATTTACTTCATTTTGATGCATATTTACTTCATTAAGATCACCATTTCATTCGTTTCAATGCATATTTCCTTCATTTTGATGCATATTTACTTCATTACGATCAATATTTCCTTTGTTTCGATGTATATTTCTTTCGTTTCGATGCATATGTACTTCATTTTGATGCATATTTACTTCATTACGATCAACATTTCCTTCGTTTCGATGTATATTTCTTTCATTTCGTTGCATATTTACTTCATTTTGATGCATATTAACTTCATTACAATCAACATTTCCTTCTTTTCGGTGCTTATTTACTTCATTTTGATACATATTTACTTCATTACGATCAACATTTCCTTCATTTCGATGGATATTTACTTCATTTTGATGCATATTTACTTCATTACGTTCAACATTTCCTTTGTTTCGATGTATATTTCTTTCGTTTCGATGCATATGTACTTCATTTTGATGCATATTTACTTCATTACGATCAACATTTCCTTCGTTTCGATGTATATTTCTTTCATTTCGTTGAATGTTTACTTCATTTTGATGCATATTAATTTCATTACAATCAACATTTCCTTCTTTTCGGTGCATATTTACTTCATTACGATCAACATTTCCTTGAAACGCCTCAATCCGATTATTCTACAATTAGTTATGATTTTTCTCGTAAACTGCCGCTAGCCGGAAAATTTCAGAATTTTTATGTCGAATTCAAACTTATTTTCTATCGTTTCGTTTAGTTAATGTATTGAAACGGGTTATGTGGGATTGGGAACTGATGTTAAGGGGTTACATACCATTTTTATTTAATATCGACTCGTTCAAACTCGATTAGGATTTGTTTTTAGCAATGAAAGGAATGTTATCGCTAATAGTTAGTTATATTTAATTTGTCTTTAATTGCTCATCTCCTTTCTAGGTAAAGAACCATCGAAGAAGGGCAAGGGACCGACTTCTGATTCCGGAGAGAGTTAATCACTTCCTTGTGAGTTGATAATTCGGGAACGCCTTCTCTTGTGGGAAGTGTGTACCCTCGATAAATGTGCATTTATTTTAGTTTTAGTTAATTGATAAGAAAATTATTTGGTATTGTGTTATGTGGTAAAGAGCCTGATTGGCTCGATTGCTCTGGTTAGAGTCCTGCTAGCCATTTTATGAGTATTATTGATTTTAACTTATGTTGAAGAACCTTGCCGGCTTGATATCTGATAACATTTATTGTGAATTATTTGAGAATTGATTTCTGGTTATTCTTGTGTGCTATTTAAGACTCTAACTTGAGTTGTTATTCATCTTATGATACACATGCATATGAATGCCTGGTACCAAGGTTAAGTAGCCCGAATTGGTCACGGTTCGGGTGTGTTGGAGCGACATTGATTAAGTTGCCCGAATTGGTCACGGTTCGGGTGAGTTAGAGTGACAACCAAGTTGCCCGTTGCTTGGCAAACCCGGTCGAGTTAGATCTAACGGGGCACCTGTCCATTTGCCAAATACTGATACTCTGGAGGGTGATCGTTAGATGGATCAGTCTATTATAGGCTCTGTCAACGTCACCGGTGTGGGACATGCATGTCATATATGTTTATATGTTTGATCATTTCAAGTATTCACGTCGATATTGAATTGTGAACTTTAGCACTTGGCGTGTTGAGAAAGAATATTAATGTGCATTTTATCTAGAGTAACGGTGACGGGCTTGGACTGTCTCTCGACGGAGAGCTCAGTTCGAGGAGGATATTGACTACCCACGCGTCTTTTATGTGATAAAATGTTGTTTGAACTAATTGTGTTATTCGTAAATGTGCACTAAGGTTTTTATTTTCATTAATATGTACACCGTGTGAGAATAGTTATTGTGGGACGAAATGTTGGATTTTATGTTATGAACCGCGAGTGGGAATACATGCTTCATATAAGGGTAGGGGTGACCGGCTTATCACCTCACTGAGCTAGTGGTTTTGCTCACCCCCATCATTCTTTCCTTTTCAGGCTATTAATATCATTTTGGTTGGAGGTTTTCCTATCGTTTGCTCGTCATCCAATCCGTGTTTTGGGTACTGTCTCTTTTATGTAAATTGACGGATTCATTGGCGAGATTGTATAGTTTATATTTGGTGACCCCCTTGATGTTCTTTTTATACCTTCGCGATGTTATATCGTTCATGTATATTTTCTTTAAACTAAGTTATATCGTTGTATTTTTTACCTTTGTAAATCCTTGTTGATACTTTATGAGATGATGTCCTCGGGTTGTACCCGTTGTTATCAGTTGTTCAGTTCTACAGGTACTTGATAGCAAGCCTTACGTTTTCTATAAACTTTGTGGAGTGGAGTGCACCCATTTCGCGAAATTTATGGTTAACGTGGCGGTTGTCGCGTTCTGTCTGGGGTCGGGGCATGACATATTTACTTCATTTTGATGCATATTTACTTCATTACGATCACCATTTCCTTCGTTTCAATGCATATTTCCTTCATTTTGATGCATATTTACTTCATTACCATCAACATTTCCTTTGTTTCGATGTATATTTCTTTCGTTTCGATGCATATGTACTTCATTTTGATGCATATTTACTTCATTACGATCAACATTTCCTTCGTTTCGATGTATATTTCTTTCATTTCGTTGAATGTTTACTTCATTTTGATGCATATTAACTTCATTACAATCAACATTTCCTTCTTTTCGGTGCATATTTACTTCATTACAATCAACATTTCCTTCATTTCGATGGATATTTACTTCATTTTGATGCATATTTACTTCATTACGTTCAACATTTCCTTCGTTTTGAAGCATAATTTCTTAAATTTGATTTATATTTTGATGCATATTTACTTCGTTTCGATGCATATTTCTTTCATTTTTATGTATATTTTCTTCATTTTGATGCATGTTTACTTCATTACGTTCAACATTTCTTTCGTTTCGTTGCATATTTACTTCATTTTGATCAATATTTCCTTCGTTTCAATGTATATTTACTTCATTTTGATGCATATTTACTTCATTACGATCAACATTTCCTTCGTTCCGATGCATATTTACTTAATTTTGATGCATATTTACTTCATTTCGATGCATATTTCCTTCGTTTCGATGCATATTTACTTCATTTTGATGCATAATTACTTCACTACGATCAACATTTCCTTCGTTTCGATGCATATTTACTTCATTTTCATGCATACTTTGATACATATTTTGATGTATATTTACTTCATTACGATCAACATTTCCTTCGTTTCGATGCATTTTCCTTCGTTTCGAGGTATATTTACTTCATTTTGATGCATATTTACTTCATTACGATCAACATTTCCTTCGTTTAGTTGTATATTTCTTTCATTTCGATGCATATGTAATTCATTTTGATGTATATTTACTTAATTACAATCAACATTACCTTCGTTTCGATGCTTATTTTACTTGATTTAGATGCATATTTACTTCATTACGATCAACATTTCTTTGTTTCGATGCATATTTACTTCTTTTTAATGCATATTTACTTCATTACGTTCAACATTTCCTTCCTTTTGAAGCATAGTTTCTTAATTTTGATGCATATTTACCTTCGGTTCGATACATATTTCCTTCGTTTCGATGCATATTAACTTCATTACGTTCAACATTTCCTTCGTTTCGAAGCATATTTACTTCATTTTAATGTATATTTTGAAGCATATTTACTTTGTTTCGATGCATATTTCCTTCATTTCGATGCATATTTTCTACATTTTAATGCATATTTACTTCATTATGTTCAACATTTCCTTCGTTTCGATGCATATTTAAATCATTACGATCAACATTTCCTTCATTTCGATGCATATTTACTCATTTTGATGCATATTTACTTCATTACGATCAATATTTCCTTCGTTTCGATGCATATTTAAATCATTACTATCAACATTTCCTTCATTTCGATGCATGTTTACTCATTTTGATGCATATTTACTTCATTACGATCAATATTTCCTTCGTTTCGATGCATAATTACTATTTTTTATGAATATTTAATTCGTTACTTTCAACATTTCCTTCATTTCGATGCATATTTACTTCATTTTGATGCATATTTACTTCATTATGATCAACATTTCCTTCTTTCCGATGCATATTTACTTCATTTTGATGCATATTTACTTCATTTCGATGTATATTTACTTCATTTTGATGCAGATTTTGATGTATATTTACTTCATTATGATTAACATTTCCTTCATTTGGATGCATATTTCCTTCGTTTCGATGCATATTTACTTCATTTTGATGCATATTTACTTCATTTCGATGTATATTTACTTCATGTTGAAGTTTATTCTTTATACTTTTTACAATAAAAGCCTAGTTCACTTCATTTTGATGTATATTTACTTTTTTGGATGCATATTTCACTGGTTTCGATGCATATTTACTTCATTTTGATGCATATTTACTTCATTATGATCACCATTTCCTTCGTTTCAATGCATATTTACTCCATTTCGATCAACATTTCCTTCGTTTCGATGCGTATTTACTTCATATTGATGCATATTTATTTAATTACGATCAACATTTCCTTCGTTCCGATGCATATTTACTTCATTTTGATGCATAGTTACTTCATTTTGATTCATATTTCCTTCGTTTCGATGCATATTTACTTCATTATGATGCATATTTACTTCATTATGATCAACATTTACTTCGTTTAGATGCATATTTTCTTCGTTTCGATGCATATTTTGCTTCATTTTAATGCATATTTACTTCATTTCTATGTATATTTACTTCATGTTGAAGAATATTCTTTATACTTTTTACAATAAAAGCCTACTTCACTTCATTTTGATGTATATTTACTTTTTTTGGATGTATATTTTCTTCCTTTCGATGCATATTTTATAATATCTTAGTTCAACTAGATTTTTTTTAGAAAGCCCAAAACCTATTTATTTATTTTTTTGCCCAAAATGCCAGCCCTATCTTAGCCCTACTAGATTTTTTTTAGAAAGCCCAAAACCTATTTATTTATTTTATGGCCCAAAAGGCCAGCCCTATCTTAGCCCAACTAGATTTTTTTTAGAAAGCCCAAACTTATTTATTTATTTTGTAAACGCCTCAATCCGATTATTCTACAATTAGTTATGATTTTTCTCGTAAACTGCCGCTAGCCGGAAAATTACAGAATTTTTATGTCGAGTTCAAACTTATTTTCTATCGTTTCGTTTAGTTAATGTATTGAAACGAGTTATGTGGGATTGGGAACTGATGTTAAGGAGTTACATACCGTTTTTATTTAATATCGACTCGTTCGAACTCGATTAGGATTTGTTTTTAGCAATGAAAGGAATGTTATCGCTAATAGTTAGTTATATTTAATTTGTCTTTAATTGCTCATCTCCTTTCTAGGTAAAGAACCATCGAAGAAGGGCAAGGGACCGACTTCTGATTCCGGAGAGAGTTAATCACTTCCTTGTGAGTTGATAATTCGGGAACGCCTTCTCTTGTGGGAAGTGTGTACCCTCGATAAATGTGCATTTATTTTAGTTTTAGTTAATTGATAAGAAAATTATTTGGTATTGTGTATGTGGTAAAGAGCCTGATTGGCTCGATTGCTCTGGTTAGAGTCCTGTTAGCCATTTTATGAGTATTATTGATTTTAACTTATGTTGAAGAGCCTTGCCGGCTCGATATCTGATAACATTTATTGTGCATTATTTGAGAATTGATTTCTGGTTATTCTTGTGTGCTATTTAAGACTCTAACTTGAGTTGTTATTCATCTTATAATACACATGCATATGAATGCCTGGTACCAAGGTTAAGTAGCCCGAATTTGTCACGGTTCGGGTGAGTTGGAGCGACATTGATTAAGTTGCCCGAATTGGTCACGGTTCGGGTGAGTTAGAGTGACAACCAAGTTGCCCGTTGCTTGGCAAACCCGGTCGAGTTAGATCTAACGGGGCACCTGTCCATTTGCCAAATACTAATACTCTGGAGGGTGATCGTTAGATGGATCAGTCTATTATAGGCTCTGTCAATGTCACCGGTGTGGGACATGCATGTCATATATGTTTATATGTTTGATCATTTCAAGTATTCACGTCGATATTGAATTGTGAACTTTAGCACTTGGCGTGTTGAGAAAGAATATTAATGTGCATTTTATCTAGAGTAACGGTGACGGGCTTGGACTGTCTCTCGACGGAGAGCTCAGTTCAAGGAGGATATTGACTACCCACGCGTCTTTTATGTGATAACATGTTGTTTGAACTAATTGTGTTATTCGTAAATGTGCACTAAGGTTTTTATTTTCATTAATATGTACACCGTGTGAGAATAGTTATTGTGGGACGAAATGTTGGATTTTATGTTATGAACCGCGAGTGGGAATACATGCTTCGTATAAGGGTCGGGGTGACTGGCTTATCACCTCACTGAGCTAGTGGTTTTGCTCACCCCCATCATTCTTTCCTTTTCAGGCTATTGATATCGTTTTGGTTGGAGGTTTTCCTATCGTTTGCTCGTCATCCAATCCGTGTTTTGGGTACTGTCTCTTTTATGTAAATTGACGGATTCATTGGCGAGATTGTATAGTTTATATTTGGTGACCCCCTTGATGTTCTTTTTATACCTTCGCGATGTTAAATCGTTCATGTATATTTTCTTTAAACTAAGTTATATCGTTGTATTTTTTACCTTTGTAAATCCTTGTTGATACTTTATGAGATGATGTCCTCGGGTTGTACCCGTTGTTATCAGTTGTTCAATTCTACAGGTACTTGATAGCAAGCCTTACGTTTTCTATAAACTTTGTGGAGTGGAGTGCACCCATTTCGCGAAATTTATGGTTTACGTGGCGGTTGTCGCGTTCTGTCTGGGGTCGGGGCATGACATATTTACTTCATTTTGATGCATATTTACTTCATTACGATCACCATTTCCTTCGTTTCAATGCATATTTCCTTCATTTTGATGCATATTTACTTCATTACCATCAACATTTCCTTTGTTTCGATGTATATTTCTTTCGTTTCGATGCATATGTACTTCATTTTGATGCATATTTACTTCATTACGATCAACATTTCCTTCGTTTCGATGTATATTTCTTTCATTTCGTTGAATGTTTACTTCATTTTGATGCATATTAACTTCATTACAATCAACATTTCCTTCTTTTCGGTGCATATTTACTTCATTACGATCAACATTTCCTTCATTTCGATGGATATTTACTTCATTTTGATGCATATTTACTTCATTACGTTCAACATTTCCTTCGTTTTGAAGCATAATTTCTTAAATTTGATTTATATTTTGATGCATATTTACTTCGTTTCGATGCATATTTCTTTCATTTTTATGTATATTTTCTTCATTTTGATGCATATTTACTTCATTACGTTCAACATTTCTTTCGTTTCGTTGCATATTTACTTCATTTTGATCAATATTTCCTTCGTTTCAATGTATATTTACTTCATTTTGATGCATATTTACTTCATTACGATCAACATTTCCTTCGTTCTGATGCATATTTACTTAATTTTGATGCATATTTACTTCAGTTCGATGCATATTTACTTCGTTTCGATGCATATTTACTTCATTTTGATGCATAATTACTTCACTACGATCAACATTTCCTTCGTTTCGATGCATATTTACTTCATTTTCATGCATACTTTGATACATATTTTGATATATATTTACTTCATTACGATCAACATTTCCTTCGTTTCGATGCATTTTCCTTCGTTTCGAGGTATATTTACTTCATTTTGATGCATATTTACTTCATTACGATTAACATTTCCTTCGTTTAGTTGTATATTTCTTTCATTTCGATGCATATGTACTTCATTTTGATGTATATTTACTTAATTACAATCAACATTACCTTCGTTTCGATGTTTATTTTACTTGATTTATATGCATATTTACTTCATTACGATCAACATTTCTTTGTTTCGATGCATATTTACTTATTTTTAATGCATATTTACTTCATTACGTTCAACATTTCCTTCCTTTTGAAGCATAGTTTCTTAATTTTGATGCATATTTACCTTCGGTTCGATACATATTTCCTTCGTTT
This sequence comes from Pogostemon cablin, assembly GCA_023678885.1. NCBI lineage: Eukaryota > Viridiplantae > Streptophyta > Magnoliopsida > Lamiales > Lamiaceae > Pogostemon > Pogostemon cablin. The sequence goes on from CM042984.1 coordinate 13,468,461, forward strand.
CGATGCATATTAACTTCATTACGTTCAACATTTCCTTAGTTTCGAAGCATATTTACTTCATTTTAATGTATATTTTGAAGCATATTTACTTTGTTTCGATGCATATTTCCTTCATTTCGATGCATATTTTCTACATTTTAATGCATATTTACTTCATTATGTTCAACATTTCCTTCGTTTCGATGCATATTTAAATCATTACGATCAACATTTCCTTCATTTCGATGCATATTTACTCATTTTGATGCATATTTACTTCATTACGATCAATATTTCCTTCGTTTCGATGCATATTTAAATCATTACTATCAACATTTCCTTCATTTCGATGCATATTTACTCATTTTGATGCATATTTACTTCATTACGATCAATATTTCCTTCGTTTCGATGCATAATTACTATTTTTTATGAATATTTAATTCGTTACTTTCAACATTTCCTTCATTTCGATGCATATTTACTTCATTTTGATGCATATTTACTTCATTATGATCAACATTTTCTTCTTTCCGATGCATATTTACTTCATTTTGATGCATATTTACTTCATTTCGATGTATATTTACTTCATTTTGATGCAGATTTTGATGTATATTTACTTCATTATGATTAACATTTCCTTCATTTGGATGCATATTTCCTTCGTTTCGATGCATATTTACTTCATTTTGATGCATATTTACTTCATTTCGATGTATATTTACTTCATGTTGAAGTATATTCTTTATACTTTTTACAATAAAAGCCTAGTTCACTTCATTTTGATGTATATTTACTTTTTTGGATGCATATTTCACTGGTTTCGATGCATATTTACTTCATTTTGATGCATATTTACTTCATTATGATCACCATTTCCTTCGTTTCAATGCATATTTACTCCATTTCGATCAACATTTCCTTCGTTTCGATGCGTATTTACTTCATTTTGATGCATATTTATTTAATTACGATCAACATTTCCTTCGTTCCGATGCATATTTACTTCATTTTGATGCATAGTTACTTCATTTTGATTCATATTTCCTTCGTTTCGATGCCTATTTACTTTATTATGATGCATATTTACTTCATTATGATCAACATTTACTTCGTTTAGATGCATATTTTCTTCGTTTCGATGCATATTTTGCTTCATTTTAATGCATATTTACTTCATTTCTATGTATATTTACTTCATGTTGAAGAATATTCTTTATACTTTTTACAATAAAAGCCTACTTCACTTCATTTTGATGTATATTTACTTTTTTTGGATGTATATTTTCTTCCTTTCGATGCATATTTTATAATATCTTAGTTCAACTAGATTTTTTTTAGAAAGCCCAAAACCTATTTATTTATTTTTTTGCCCAAAAGGCCAGCCCTATCTTAGCCCTACTAGATTTTTTTTAGAAAGCCCAAAACCTATTTATTTATTTTATGGCCCAAAAGGCCAGCCCTATCTTAGCCCAACTAGATTTTTTTTAGAAAGCCCAAACTTATTTTTTTATTTTGTAAACGCCTCAATCCGATTATTCTATAATTAGTTATGATTTTTCTCATAAACTGCCGCTAGCCGGAAAATTTCAGAATTTTTATGTCGAATTCAAACTTATTTTCTATCATTTCGTTTAGTTAATGTATTGAAACGGGTTATGTGGGATTGGGAACTGATGTTAAGGAGTTACATACCATTTTTATTTAATATCGACTCGTTCGAACTCGATTAGGATTTGTTTTTAGCAATGAAAGGAATGTTATCGCTAATAGTTAGTTATATTTAATTTGTATTTAATTGCTCATCTCCTTTCTAGGTAAAGAACCATCGAAGAAGAGCAAGGGACCGACTTCTGATTCCGGAGAGAGTTAATCACTTCCTTGTGAGTTGATAATTCGGGAACGCCTTCTCTTGTGGGAAGTGTGTACCCTCGATAAATGTGCATTTATTTTAGTTTTAGTTAATTGATAAGAAAATTATTTGGTATTGTGTTATGTGGTAAAGAGCCTGATTGGCTCGATTGCTCTGGTTAGAGTCCTGCTAGCCATTTTATGAGTATTATTGATTTTAACTTATGTTGAAGAACCTTGCCGGCTTGATATCTGATAACATTTATTGTGAATTATTTGAGAATTGATTTCTGGTTATTCTTGTGTGCTATTTAAGACTCTAACTTGAGTTGTTATTCATCTTATGATACACATGCATATGAATGCCTGGTACCAAGGTTAAGTAGCCCGAATTGGTCACGGTTCGGGTGTGTTGGAGCGACATTGATTAAGTTGCCCGAATTGGTCACGGTTCGGGTGAGTTAGAGTGACAACCAAGTTGCCCGTTGCTTGGCAAACCCGGTCGAGTTAGATCTAACGGGGCACCTGTCCATTTGCCAAATACTGATACTCTGGAGGGTGATCGTTAGATGGATCAGTCTATTATAGGCTCTGTCAACGTCACCGGTGTGGGACATGCATGTCATATATGTTTATATGTTTGATCATTTCAAGTATTCACGTCGATATTGAATTGTGAACTTTAGCACTTGGCGTGTTGAGAAAGAATATTAATGTGCATTTTATCTAGAGTAACGGTGACGGGCTTGGACTGTCTCTCGACGGAGAGCTCTGTTCGAGGAGGATATTGACTACCCACGCGTCTTTTATGTGATAACATGTTGTTTGAACTAATTGTGTTATTCGTAAATGTGCACTAAGGTTTTTATTTTCATTAATATGTACACCGTGTGAGAATAGTTATTGTGGGACGAAATGTTGGATTTTATGTTATGAACCGCGAGTGGGAATACATGCTCGTATAAGGGTCGGGGTGACCGGCTTATCACCTCACTGAGCTAGTGGTTTTGCTCACCCCCATCATTCTTTCCTTTTCAGGCTATTGATATCGTTTTGGTTGGAGGTTTTCCTATCGTTTGCTCGTCATCCAATCCGTGTTTTGGGTACTGTCTCTTTTATGTAAATTGACGGATTAATTGGCGAGATTGTATAGTTTATATTTGGTGACCCCCTTGATGTTCTTTTTATACCTTCGCGATGTTATATCGTTCATGTATATTTTCTTTAAACTAAGTTATATCGTTGTATTTTTTACCTTTGTAAATCCTTGGTGATACTTTATGAGATGATGTCCTCGGGTTGTACCCATTGTTATCAGTTGTTCAGTTCTACAGGTACTTGATAGCATGCCTTACGTTTTCTATAAACTTTGTGGAGTGGAGTGCACCCATTTCGCGAAATTTATGGTTAACGTGGCGGTTGTCGCGTTCTGTCTGGGGTCGGGGCATGACATATTTACTTCATTTTGATGCATATTTACTTCATTACGATCACCATTTCCTTCGTTTCAATGCATATTTCCTTCATTTTGATGCATATTTACTTCATTACCATCAACATTTCCTTTGTTTCGATGTATATTTCTTTCGTTTCGATGCATATGTACTTCATTTTGATGCATATTTACTTCATTACGATCAACATTTCCTTCGTTTCGATGTATATTTCTTTCATTTCGTTGCATGTTTACTTCATTTTGATGCATATTAACTTCATTACAATCAACATTTCCTTCTTTTCGGTGCATATTTACTTCATTACGATCAACATTTCCTTCATTTCGATGGATATTTACTTCATTTTGATGCATATTATTTCATTACGTTCAACATTTCCTTCGTTCCGATGCATATTTACTTAATTTTGATGCATATTTACTTCATTTCGATGCATATTTCCTTCATTTCGATGCATATTTACTTCATTTTAATGCATAATTACTTCACTACGATCAACATTTCCTTTGTTTCGATGCATATTTCCTTCATTTTGATGCATACTGTGATGCATATTTTGATGTATATTTACTTCATTACGATCAACATTTCCTTCGTTTCGATGCATTTTTCCTTCGTTTCGAGGTATATTTACTTCATTTTGATGCATATTTACTTCATTACAATCAACATTTCCTTCGTTTAGTTGTATATTTCTTTCGTTTCGATGCATATGTACTTCATTTTGATGTATATATACTTCATTACAATCAACAATACCTTCGTTTCGATGCTTATTTTACTTGATTTAGATGCATATTTACTTCATTACGATCAACATTTCTTTTGTTTCGATGCACATTTACTTCATTACGTTCAACATTTCCTTCCTTTTGAAGCATATTTACTTCATTTTAATGTATATTTTGAAGAATATTTACTTTGTTTCGATGCATATTTCCTTCATTTCGATGCATATTTTCTACATTTTAAATCATTACGATCAACATTTCCTTCATTTCGATGCATATTTACACATTTTGATGCATATTTACTTCATTACGATCAATATTTCCTTCGTTTCGATGCATATTTAAATCATTACTATCAACATTTCCTTCATTTCGATGCATATTTACTCATTTTGATGCATATTTACTTCATTACGATCAATATTTCCTTCGTTTCGATGCATAATTACTATTTTTTACGCATATTTAATTCGTTACGATCAACATTTCCTTCAATTGGATGCATATTTACTTCATTTAGATGCATATTTACTTCATTATGATCAACATTTCCTACTTTCCGATGCATATTTACTTCATTTTGATGCATATTTATTTCATTTCGATGCAAATTTTGATGTATATTTACTTCATTATGATTAACTTTTCCTTCATTTGGATGCATATTTCCTTCATTTCGATGTATATTTACTTCATTTTGATGCATATTTACTTCAATTCGATGTATATTTACTTCATGTAGAAGTATATTCTTTATACTTTTTACAATAAAAGCCTAGTTCACTTCATTTTGATGTATATTTACTTTTTCAGATGCATATTTCCTCTGTTTCGATGCATATTTACTTCATTTTGATGCATATTTACTTCATTACAATCACAATTTCCTTCGTTTCAATGCATATTTACTCCATTTCGATCAACATTTCCTTCGTTTCGATGCGTATTTACTTCATTTTAATGCATATTTACTTAATTACGATCAGCATTTCCTTCGTTCCGATGCATATTTACTTCATTTTGATGCATAGGTACTTCATTATGATGCATATTTACTTTAATATGATCAACATTTCTTTCGTTTAGATGCATATTTCCTTCGTTTCGATGCATATTTATTTCATTTTGATGCATATTTACTTCATTTTAATATATAATTACTTTATTACGATCAACATTTCCTTTGTTTCGATGTATATTTCTTTCGTTTCGATGTATATGTACTTCATTTTGATGCATATTTACTTCATTACGATCAACATTTCCTTCGTTTCGATGTATATTTCTTTCATTTCGTTGCATATTTACTTCATTTTGATGCATATTAACTTCATTACAATCAACATTTCCTTCTTTTCGGTGCATATTTACTTCATTTTGATGCATATTTACTTCATTACGATCAACATTTCCTTCATTTCGATGGATATTTACTTCATTTTGATGTATATTTACTTCATTACGTTCAATAATTCCTTCGTTTTGAAGCATAATTTCTTAATTTTGATTTTTATTTTGATGCATATTTACTTCGTTTGGATGCATATTTCTTTCATTTTTATGTATATTTTCTTCATTTTGATACATATTTACTTCATTACGTTCAATATTTCTTTCGTTTCGATGCATATTTACTTCATTTTGATGCATACTTTGATGCATATTTTGATGTATATTTACTTCATTACGACCAATATTTTCTTCGTTTCGATGCATTTTTCCTTCATTTCGAGGTATATTTACTTCATTTTGATGCATATTTTCTTCATTATGATCAACATTTCCTTCGTTGAGTTGTATATTTCTTTCATTTCGATGCATATGTACTTCATTTTGATGTATATTTGCTTCATTACAATCAACATTACCTTCATTTCGATGCTTATTTTATTTCATTTAGATGCATATTTACTTCATTACGATCAACATTTCTTTCGTTTCGATGCATATTTACTTCTTTTTAATGCATATTTACTTTATTACGTTCAACATTTCCTTCCTTTTGAAGCATAGTTTCTTCATTTTGATGCATATTTACCTTCGGTTCGATACATATTTCCTTCGTTTCGACGAATATTTACTTCATTACGTTCAACATTTCCTTCCTTTTGAAGCATATTTACTTCATTTTAATGTATATTTTGAAGAATATTTACTTTGTTTCGATGCATATTTCCTTCATTTCGATGCATATTTTCTACATTTTAATGCATATTTACTTCATTATGTTCAACATTTCCTTCGTTTCGATGCATATTTAAATCATTACGATCAACATTTCCTTCATTTCGATGCATATTTACACATTTTGATGCATATTTACTTCATTACGATCAATATTTCCTTCGTTTCGATGCATATTTAAATCATTACTATCAATATTTCCTTCATTTCGATGCATATTTACTCATTTTGATGCATATTTACTTCATTACGATCAATATTTCCTTCGTTTCGATGCATAATAACTATTTTTTACGCATATTTAATTCGTTACGATCAACATTTCCTTCAATTCGATGCATATTTACTTCATTTAGATGCATATTTACTTCATTATGATCAACATTTCCTACTTTCCGATGCATATTTACTTCATTTTGATGCATATTTACTTCATTTCGATGCAAATTTTGATGTATATTTACTTCATTATGATTAACTTTTCCTTCATTTGGATGCATATTTCCTTCATTTCGATGTATATTTACTTCATTTTGATGCATATTTACTTCAATTCGATGTATATTTACTTCATGTAGAAGTATATTCTTTATACTTTTTACAATAAAAGCCTAGTTCACTTCATTTTGATGTATATTTACTTTTTCAGATGCATATTTCCTCTGTTTCGATGCATATTTACTTCATTTTGATGCATATTTACTTCATTACAATCACAATTTCCTTCGTTTCAATGCATATTTACTCCATTTCGATCAACATTTCCTTCGTTTCGATGCGTATTTACTTCATTTTAATGCATATTTACTTAATTACGATCAACATTTCCTTCGTTCCGATGCATATTTACTTCATTTTGATGCATAGTTACTTCATTATGATGCATATTTACTTTAATATGATCAACATTTCTTTCGTTTAGATGCATATTTCCTTCGTTTCGATGCATATTTATTTCATTTTGATACATATTTTCTTCATTTTAATATATAATTACTTTATTACGATCAACATTTCCTTTGTTTCGATGTATATTTCTTTCGTTTCGATGTATATGTACTTCATTTTGATGCATATTTACTTCATTACGATCAACATTTCCTTCGTTTCGATGTATATTTCTTTCATTTCGTTGCATATTTACTTCATTTTGATGCATATTAACTTCATTACAATCAACATTTCCTTCTTTTCGGTGCATATTTACTTCATTTTGATGCATATTTACTTCATTACGATCAACATTTCCTTCATTTCGATGGATATTTACTTCATTTTGATGTATATTTACTTCATTACGTTCAATAATTCCTTCGTTTTGAAGCATAATTTCTTAATTTTGATTTTTATTTTGATGCATATTTACTTCGTTTGGATGCATATTTCTTTCATTTTTATGTATATTTTCTTCATTTTGATACATATTTACTTCATTACGTTCAATATTTCTTTCGTTTCGTTGCATATTTACTTCATTTTGATGCATACTTTGATGCATATTTTGATGTATATTTACTTCATTACGACCAATATTTTCTTCGTTTCGATGCATTTTTCCTTCGTTTCGAGGTATATTTACTTCATTTTGATGCATATTTTCTTCATTATGATCAACATTTCCTTCGTTGAGTTGTATATTTCTTTCATTTCGATGCATATGTACTTCATTTTGATGTATATTTACTTCATTACAATCAACATTACCTTCATTTCGATGCTTATTTTACTTCATTTAGATGCATATTTACTTCATTACGATCAACATTTCTTTCGTTTCGATGCATATTTACTTCTTTTTAATGCATATTTACTTCATTACGTTCAACATTTCCTTTCTTTTGAAGCATAGTTTCTTCATTTTGATGCATATTTACCTTCGGTTCGATACATATTTCCTTCGTTTCGACGAATATTTACTTCATTACGTTCAACATTTCCTTCCTTTTGAAGCATATTTACTTCATTTTGATGTATATTTTGAAGAATATTTACTTTGTTTCGATGCATATTTCCTTCATTTCGATGCATATTTTCTACATTTTAATGCATATTTACTTCATTATGTTCAACATTTCCTTCGTTTCGATGCATATTTAAATCATTACGATCAACATTTCCTTCATTTCGATGCATATTTACACATTTTGATGCATATTTACTTCATTACGATCAATATTTCCTTCGTTTCGATGCATATTTAAATCATTACTATCAATATTTCCTTCATTTCGATGCATATTTACTCATTTTGATGCATATTTACTTCATTACGATCAATATTTCCTTCGTTTCGATGCATAATTACTATTTTTTACGCATATTTAATTTGTTACGATCAACATTTCCTTTTATTCGATGCATATTTACTTCATTTAGATGCATATTTACTTCATTATGATCAACATTTCCTACTTTTCGATGCATATTTACTTCATTTTGATGCATATTTACTTCATTTCGATGCAAATTTTGATGTATATTTACTTCATTATGATTAACTTTTCCTTCATTTGGATGCATATTTCCTTCATTTCGATGTATATTTACTTCATTTTGATGCATATTTACTTCAATTCGATGTATATTTACTTCATGTAGAAGTATATTCTTTATACTTTTTACAATAAAAGCCTAGTTCACTTCATTTTGATGTATATTTACTTTTTCAGATGCATATTTCCTCTGTTTCGATGCATATTTACTTCATTTTGATGCATATTTACTTCATTACAATCACAATTTCCTTCGTTTCAATGCATATTTACTCCATTTCGATCAACATTTCCTTCGTTTCGATGCGTATTTACTTCATTTTAATGCATATTTACTTAATTACGATCAACATTTCCTTCGTTCCGATGCATATTTACTTCATTTTGATGCATAGTTACTTCATTATGATGCATATTTACTTTAATATGATCAACATTTCTTTCGTTTAGATGCATATTTCCTTCATTTCGATGCATATTTATTTCATTTTGATACATATTTTCTTCATTTTAATATATAATTACTTTATTACGATCAACATTTCCTTTGTTTCGATGTATATTTCTTTCGTTTCGATGTATATGTACTTCATTTTGATGCATATTTACTTCATTACGATCAACATTTCCTTCGTTTCGATGTATATTTCTTTCATTTCGTTGCATATTTACTTCATTTTGATGCATATTAACTTCATTGCAATCAACATTTCGTTCTTTTCGGTGCATATTTACTTCATTTTGATGCATATTTACTTCATTACGATCAACATTTCCTTCATTTCGATGGATATTTACTTCATTTTGATGTATATTTACTTCATTACGTTCAATAATTCCTTCGTTTTGAAGCATAATTTCTTAATTTTGATTTTTATTTTGATGCATATTTACTTCGTTTGGATGCATATTTCTTTCATTTTTATGTATATTTTCTTCATTTTGATACATATTTACTTCATTACGTTCAATATTTCTTTCGTTTCGTTGCATATTTACTTCATTTTGATGCATACTTTGATGCATATTTTGATGTATATTTACTTCATTACGACCAATATTTTCTTCGTTTCGATGCATTTTTCCTTCGTTTCGAGGTATATTTACTTCATTTTGATGCATATTTTCTTCATTATGATCAACATTTCCTTCGTTGAGTTGTATATTTCTTTCATTTCGATGCATATGTACTTCATTTTGATGTATATTTACTTCATTACAATCAACATTACCTTCATTTCGATGCTTATTTTACTTCATTTAGATGCATATTTACTTCATTACGATCAACATTTCTTTCGTTTCGATGCATATTTACTTCTTTTTAATGCATATTTACTTCATTACGTTCAACATTTCCTTCCTTTTGAAGCATAGTTTCTTCATTTTGATGCGTATTTACCTTCGGTTCGATACATATTTCCTTCGTTTCGACGAATATTTACTTCATTACGTTCAACATTTCCTTCCTTTTGAAGCATATTTACTTCATTTTAATGTATATTTTGAAGAATATTTACTTTGTTTCGATGCATATTTCCTTCATTTCGATGCATATTTTCTACATTTTAATGCATATTTACTTCATTATGTTCAACATTTCCTTCGTTTCGATGCATATTTAAATCATTACGATCAACATTTCCTTCATTTCGATGCATATTTACACATTTTGATGCATATTTACTTCATTACGATCAATATTTCCTTCGTTTCGATGCATATTTAAATCATTACTATCAATATTTCCTTCATTTCGATGCATATTTACTCATTTTGATGCATATTTACTTCATTACGATCAATATTTCCTTCGTTTCGATGCATAATTACTATTTTTTACGCATATTTAATTCGTTACGATCAACATTTCCTTCAATTCGATGCATATTTACTTCATTTAGATGCATATTTACTTCATTATGATCAACATTTCCTACTTTCCGATGCATATTTACTTCATTTTGATGCATATTTACTTCATTTCGATGCAAATTTTGATGTATATTTACTTCATTATGATTAACTTTTCCTTCATTTGGATGCATATTTCCTTCATTTTGATGTATATTTACTTCATTTTGATGCATATTTACTTCAATTCGATGTATATTTACTTCATGTAGAAGTATATTCTTTATACTTTTTACAATAAAAGCCTATTTCACTTCATTTTGATGTATATTTACTTTTTCAGATGCATATTTCCTCTGTTTCGATGCATATTTACTTCATTTTGATGCATATTTTCTTCATTACAATCACAATTTCCTTCGTTTCAATGCATATTTACTCCATTTCGATCAACATTTCCTTCGTTTCGATGCGTATTTACTTCATTTTAATGCATATTTACTTAATTACGATCAACATTTCCTTCGTTCCGATGCATATTTACTTCATTTTGATGCATAGTTACTTCATTATGATGCATATTTACTTTAATATGATCAACATTTCTTTCGTTTAGATGCATATTTCCTTCGTTTCGATGCATATTTATTTCATTTTGATACATATTTTCTTCATTTTAATATATAATTACTTTATTACGATCAACATTTCCTTTGTTTCGATGTATATTTCTTTCGTTTCGATGTATACGTACTTCATTTTGATGCATATTTACTTCATTACGATCAACATTTCCTTCGTTTCGATGTATATTTCTTTCATTTCGTTGCATATTTACTTCATTTTGATGCATATTAACTTCATTACAATCAACATTTCCTTCTTTTCGGTGCATATTTACTTAATTTTGATGCATATTTACTTCATTACGATCAACATTTCCTTCATTTCGATGGATATTTACTTCATTTTGATGTATATTTACTTCATTACGTTCAATAATTCCTTCGTTTTGAAGCATAATTTCTTAATTTTGATTTTTATTTTGATGCATATTTACTTCGTTTGGATGCATATTTCTTTCATTTTTATGTATATTTTCTTCATTTTGATACATATTTACTTCATTACGTTCAATATTTCTTTCGTTTCGTTGCATATTTACTTCATTTCGATCAATATTTCCTTCGTTTCGATGCATATTTATTTCATTTTGATGCATATTTACTTCATTACGATCAACATTTCCTTCGTTCCGATGCATATTTACTTAATTTTGATGCATATTTACTTCATTTTGATGCATATTTCCTTCGTTTCGATGCATATTTACTTCATTTTTACTTCATTTTGACGCATAATTACTTCACTGCGATCAACAATTCCTTCGTTTCGATGCATATTTACTTCATTTTGATGCATACTTTGATGCATATTTTGATGTATATTTACTTCATTACGACCAATATTTTCTTCGTTTCGATGCATTTTTCCTTCGTTTCGAGGTATATTTACTTCATTTTGATGCATATTTTCTTCATTATGATCAACATTTCCTTCGTTGAGTTGTATATTTCTTTCATTTCGATGCATATGTACTTCATTTTGATGTATATTTACTTCATTACAATCAACATTACCTTCATTTCGATGCTTATTTTACTTCATTTAGATGCATATTTACTTCATTACGATCAACATTTCTTTCGTTTCGATGCATATTTACTTATTTTTAATGCATATTTACTTCATTACGTTCAACATTTCCTTCCTTTTGAAGCATAGTTTCTTCATTTTGATGCATATTTACCTTCGGTTCGATACATATTTCCTTCGTTTCGACGAATATTTACTTCATTACGTTCAACATTTCCTTTGTTTCGAAGCATATTTACTTCATTTTAATGTATATTTTGAAGCATATTTACTTTGTTTCGATGCATATTTCCTTCAATTCGATGCATATTTTCTACATTTTAATGCATATTTACATCATTATGTTCAACATTTCCTTCGTTTCGATGCATATTTAAATCATTACGATCAACATTTCCTTCATTTCGATGCATATTTACTCATTTTGATGCATATTTACTTCATTACGAACAATATTTCCTTCGTTTCGAAGCATATTTAAATCATTACGATCAATATTTCTTTCATTTCGATGCATATTTACTCATTTTTATGCATATTTACTTCATTACGATCAATATTTCCTTCGTTTCGATGCATAATTACTATTTTTTTATGAATATTTAATTCATTACGATCAACATTTCCTTCATTTCGATGCATATTTACTTCATTTTGATGCATATTACTTCATTGTGATCAACATTTCCTTCTTTCCGATGCATATTTACTTCATTTTGATGCATATTTACTTCATTTCGAAGCATATTTACTTCAGTTTTATGCATATTTTGATGTATATTTACTTCATTATGATTAACATTTCCTTCATTTGGATGCATATTTCCTTCGTTTTGATGCATATTTACTTCATTTTGTTGCATATTTACTTCATTTCGATGTATATTTACTTCATGTTGAAGTATATTCTTTATACTTTTTACAATAAAAGCCTAGTTCACTTCATTTTGATGTATATTCACTTTTCGGATGCATATTTCCTTCGTTTTGATGCATATTTACTTCATTTTGATCATATTTACTGCATTACGATCACCATTTCCTTCGTTTCAATGCATATTTCCTTCATTTTGATTCATTACGATCAACATTTCCTTTGTTTCGATGTATATTTCTTACGTTTCAATGCATATGTACTTTATTTTGATGCATATTTACTTCATTACGATCAACATTTCCTTCGTTTCGATGTATATTTCTTTCATTTCGTTGCATATGTACTTCATTTTGATGCATATTAACTTAATTACAATCAACATTTCCTTTGTTTCGGTGCATATTTACTTCGTTTTGATGCATATTTACTTCATTACTATCAATATTTCCTTCATTCGATGGATATTTACTTCATTTTGATGCATATTTACTTCATTATGTTCAACATTTCATTCGTTTTGAAGCATATTTTCTTAATTTTGATGTATATTTTGATTCATATTTACTTCGTTTCTATGCATATTTCTTTCGTTTCTATGCATATATTCTTCATTTTGATGCATATTTACTTCATTACGTTCAACATTTCCTTCGTTTAATTGCATATTTACTCCATTTCGATCAACATTTCCTTCGTTTCGATGCGTATTTACTTAATTACGATAAACCTTTCCTTCGTTCCGATGCATATTTACTTCATTTTGATGCATAGTTACTTCATTTCGATTCATATTTCCTTCGTTTCGATGCATATTTACTTCATTATGATGCATATTTACTTCATTATGATCAACATTTCCTTCGTTTAGATGCATATTTCCTTCGTTTCGATGCATACTTTGCTTCATTTTGATGCATATTTACTTCATTTCTATGTATATTTACTACATGTTGAAGAATATTCTTTATACTTTTAACAATAAAATCCTAGTTCACTTCATTTTGATGTATATTTACTTTTTTTGGATGCATATTTCCTTCGTTTCGATGCATATTTACTTCATTTTGATGCATATTTACTTCATTACGATCACCATTTCCTTCATTTCAATGCATATTTCCTTCATTTTGATGTATATTTACTTCATTACGATCAACATTTCCTTTGTTTCTATGTATATTTCTTTCGTTTCGATGCATACGTACTTCATTTTGATGCATATTTACTTCATTACGATCAACATTTCCTTCGTTTCGATGTATATTTCTTTCATTTCGTTGGATATTTACTTCATTTTGATGCATATTAACTTCATTACAATCAACATTTACTTTTTTTCGATGCATATTTACTTCATTTTAATGCATCTTTACTTCATTACGATCAACATTTCCTTCATTTCGATGGATATTTACTTCATTTTGATGCATATTTACTTCATTACGTTCAACATTTCCTTCATTTTGAAGCATAATTTCTTAATTTTGATTTATATTTTGATGCATATTTACTTCGTTATGATGCATATTTCTTTCGTTTTTATGCATATTTTCTTCATTTTGATGCATATTTACTTCATTACGTTCAACATTTCCTTTGTTTTGAAGCATAATTTCTTAATTTTGATTTATATTTTGATGCATATTTACTTCGTTACGATGCATATTTCTTTCGTTTTTATGCATATTTTCTTCATTTTGAAGCGTATTTACTTAATTACGATCAACATTTCCTTCGTTTCGTTGCATATTTACTTCATTTCGATCAATATTTCCTTCGTTTCGATGCATATTTACTTTATTTTGATGCATATTTACTTCATTAAGATCAACATTTCCTTCGTTCCGATGCATATTTACTTAATTTTGATGCATATTTACTTCATTTCGATGCATATTTCCTTCGTTTTGATTCATATTTACTTCATTTTGATGCATAATTACTTCACTACGATCAACAATTCCTTCGTTTCGATGCATATTTACTTCATTTTGATGCATACTTTGATGCATATTTTGATGTATATTTACTTCATTACGATCAACATTTCCTTCATTTCGATACATTTTTTCTTCGTTTCGAGGTATATTTACTTCATTTTGATGCATATTTACTTCATTACGATCAACTTTTCCTTCGTTTAGTTGTATATTTCTTTCATTTCGATGATATGTACTTCATTTTGATGTATATTTACTTCATTACAATCAACATTACTTCGTTTCGATGCATATTTTACTTCATTTAGATGCATTTTTACTTCATTACGATCAACATTTCTTTCGTTTCGCTGCATATTTACTTCATTACGTTCAACATTTCCTTCCCTTTGAAGCATAGTTTCTTCATTTTAATGCATAGTTTCTTCATTTCGATGCATATTTACTTCATTACGTTCAACATTTCCTTCGTTTCGAAGCATATTTACTTCATTTTAATGTATATTTTGAAGCATATTTACTTTGTTTCGATGCATATTTCCTTCATTTCGATGCATATTTTCTACATTTTAATGCATATTTACTTCATTATGTTCAACATTTTCTTCGTTTCGATCATATTTAAATCATTACGATCAACATTTTCTTCATTTCCATTCATATTTACTCATTTTGATGCATATTTACATCATTACGATCAATATTTCCTTCGTTTCGATGCATAATTACTTTTTTTAAGCATATTTAATTCATTATGATCAACATTTCCTTCATTTCGATGCATATTTACTTCATTTTGATGCATATTTACTTAATTATGATAAACATTTCCTTCTTTCCAATGCATATTTACTTCATTTCAATGCATATTTACTTCATTTTGATGCATATTTACTTCATTTTGATGCATATTTTGATGTATATTTACTTCATTATGATTAACATTTCCTTCATTTGGATGCATATTTCCTTTGTTTCGATGCATATTTACTTCATTTTGATGCATATTTACTTCATTTCGATGTATATTTACTTCATGTTGAAGTATATTCTTTATACTTTTTACAATAAAAGCCTAGTTCACTTCATTTTGATGTATATTTACTTTTTCGGATGCGTATTTCCTTAGTTTCGATGCATATTTACTTCATTTTGACGCATATTTACTTCATTACGATCACCATTTCTTTCGTTTCAATGCATATTTCCTTCATTTTGATTCAATACGATCAACATTTCCTTTGTTTCGATTATATTTCTTTCGTTTCGATGCATATGTATTTTATTTTGATGCATATTTACTTCATTACGATCAATATTTCCTTCGTTTCGATGTATTTTTATTTCATTTCGTTGCATATGTACTTCATTTTGATGCATATTAACTTTATTACAATCAACATTTCCTTTGTTTCGATGCATATTTACTTTATTTTGATGCTATTTACTTCATTACGATCAACATTTCCTTCATTTCGATGGATATTTACTTTGATGTATATTTTGATTCATATTTACTTCATTAAGTTCAACATTTCCTTCGTTTTGAAGCATATTTTCTTAATTTTGATGTATATTTTGATTCATATTTATTTCATTTCTATGCATATTTATTTCGTTTCTATGCATATATTCTTCATTTTGATGTATATTTACTTCATTACGTTCAATATTTCCTTCGTTTAATTGCATATTTACTCCATTTCGATCAACATTTCCTTCGTTTCGAGGCGTATTTACTTCATTTTGATGCATATTTACTTAATTACGATCAACATTTCCTTTGTTCCGATGCATATTTACTCCATTTTGATGCATAGTTACTTCATTTCGATTCATATTTCCTTCGTTTCGATGCATATTTACTTCATTATGATCAACATTTCCTTCGTTTAGATGTATATTTCCTTCGTTTCGATGCATACTTTGCTTTAATTTGATGCATATTTACTTCATTTCTATTTATATTTACTACATGTTGAAGAATATTCTTTATACTTTTTACAATAAAAGCTTAGTTCACTTCATTTTGATGTATATTTACTTTTTTTGGATGCACATTTCCTTCGTTTCGATGCATATTAACTTCATTTTGATGCATATTTACTTCATTACGATCACCATTTCCTTCATTTCAATGCATATTTCCTTCATTTAGATGTATATTTACTTCATTACGATCAACATTTCCTTTGTTTCGATGTATATTTCTTTCGTTTCGATGCACACGTACATCATTTTGATGCATATTTACTTCGTTACGATCAACATTTCCATCGTTTCGATGTATAATTCTTTCATTTCGTTGTATATTTACTTCATTTTGATGCATATTAACTTCATTACAATCAGCATTTCCTTCTTTTCGATGCATATTTACTTTATTTTGATGCATATTTACTTCATTACGATCAACATTTCCTTCATTTCGATGAATATTTACTTCATTTTGATGCATATTTACTTCATTACGTTCAACATTTCCTTCGTTTTGAAGCATAATTTCATAATTTTGATTTATATTTTGATGCATATTTACTTCGTTACGATGCATATTTCTTTCGTTTTTATGCATATTTTCTTCATTTTGATGCATATTTACTTCATTACGTTCAACATTTCCTTCGTTTTGAAGCATAATTTCTTAATTTTGATTTATATTTTGATGCATATTTACTTCGTTACGATTCATATTTCTTTCGTTTTTATGCATATTTTCTTCATTTTGAAGCGTATTTACTTAATTACGATCAACATTTCCTTCGTTTCGTTGCATATTTACTTCATTTCGATCAATATTTCCTTCGTTTCAATGCATATTTACTTTATTTTGATGCATATTTACTTCATTAAGATCAACATTTCCTTCGTTCCGATGCATATTTACTGAATTTTGATGCATATTTACTTCATTTCGATGCATATTTCCTTCGTTTTGATTCATATTTACTTCATTTTGATGTATAATTACTTCACTACGATCAACATTTCCTTCGTTTCGATGCATATTTACTTCATTTTGATGCATACTTTGATGCATATTTTGATGTGTATTTACTTCATTATGATCAACATTTCCTTCGTTTCGATACATTTTCCTTCGTTTCGAGGTATATTTACTTCATTTTGATGCATATTTACTTCATTATGATCAACTTTTCCTTCGTTTAGTTGTATATTTCTTTCATTTCGATGATATGTACTTCATTTTGATGTATATTTACTTCATTACAATCAACATTACTTCGTTTTGATGCATATTTTACTTCATTTAGATGCATTTTTACTTCATTACGATCAACATTTCTTTCGTTTCGATGCATATTTACTTCTTTTTAATGCATATTTACTTCATTACGTTCAACATTTCCTTCCCTTTGAAGCATAGTTTCTTCATTTTAATGCATAGTTTCTTCATTTCGATGCATATTTACTTCATTACGTTCAACATTTCCTTCGTTTCGAAGCATATTTACTTCATTTTAATGTATATTTTGAAGCATATTTACTTTGTTTCGATGCATATTTCCTTCATTTCGATGCATATTTTCTACATTTTAATGCATATTTACTTCATTATGTTCAACATTTTCTTCGTTTCGATTCATATTTAAATCATTACGATCAACATTTTCTTCATTTGGATTCATATTTACTCATTTTGATGCATATTTACTTCATTACGATCAATATTTCCTTCGTTTCGATGCATAATTACTTTTTTTATGCATATTTAATTCATTATGATCAACATTTCCTTCATTTCCATGCATATTTACTTCATTTTGATGCATATTTACTTAATTATGATAAACATTTCCTTCTTTCCAATGCATATTTACTTCATTTCGATGCATATTTACTTCATTTTGATGCATATTTACTTCATTTTGATGCATATTTTGATGTATATTTACTTCATTATGATTAACATTTCCTTCATTTGGATGCATATTTCCTTTGTTTCGATGCATATTTACTTCATTTTGATGCATATTTACTTCATTTCGATGAATATTTACTTCATGTTGAAGTATATTCTTTATACTTTTTACAATAAAAGCCTAGTTCACTTTATTTTGATGTATATTTACTTTTTCGGATGCATATTTCCATAGTTTCGATGCATATTTACTTCATTTTGATGCTTATTTACTTCATTACGATCACCATTTCTTTCGTTTCAATGCATATTTCCTTCATTTTGATTCAATACGATCAACATTTCCTTTGTTTCGATTATATTTCTTTCGTTTCGATGCATATGTATTTTATTTTGATGCATATTTACTTCATTACGATCAATATTTCCTTCGTTTCGATGTATATTTCTTTCATTTCGTTGCATATGTACTTCATTTTGATGCATATTAACTTTATTACAATCAACATTTCCTTTGTTTCGATGCATATTTACTTCATTTTGATGCATATTTACTTCATTACGATCAACATTTCCTTCATTTCGATGGATATTTACTTTGATGTATATTTTGATTCATATTTACTTCATTAGGTTCAACATTTCCTTCGTTTTGAAGCATATTTTCTTAATTTTGATGTATATTTTGATTCATATTTATTTCATTTCTATGCATATTTATTTCGTTTCTATGCATATATTCTTCATTTTGATGCATATTTACTTCATTACGTTCAATATTTCCTTCGTTTAATTGCATATTTACTCCATTTCGATCAACATTTCCTTCGTTTCGATGCGTATTTACTTCATTTTGATGCATATTTACTTAATTACGATCAACATTTCCTTCGTTCCGATGCATATTTACTTCATTTTGATGCATAGTTACTTCATTTCGATTCATATTTCCTTCGTTTCGATGCATATTTACTTCATTATGATCAACATTTCCTTCGTTTAGATGTATATTTCCTTCGTTTCGATGCATACTTTGCTTTAATTTGATGCATATTTACTTCATTTCTATTTATATTTACTACATGTTGAAGAATATTCTTTATACTTTTTACAATAAAAGCTTAGTTCACTTCATTTTGATGTATATTTACTTTTTTTGGATGCATATTTCCTTCGTTTCGATGCATATTTACTTCATTTTGATGCATATTTACTTCATTACGATCACCATTTCCTTCATTTCAATGCATATTTCCTTCATTTAGATGTATATTTACTTCATTACGATCAACATTTCCTTTGTTTCGATGTATATTTCTTTCGTTTCGATGCACACGTACATCATTTTGATGCATATTTACTTCATTACGATCAACATTTCCATCGTTTCGATGTATAATTCTTTCATTTCGTTGCATATTTACTTCATTTTGATGCATATTAACTTCATTACAATCAACATTTCCTTCTTTTCGATGCATATTTACTTTATTTTGATGCATATTTACTTCATTACGATCAACATTTCCTTCATTTCGATGGATATTTACTTCATTTTGATGCATATTTACTTCATTACGTTCAACATTTCCTTCGTTTTGAAGCATAATTTCATAATTTTGATTTATATTTCGATGCATATTTACTTCGTTACGATGCATATTTCCTTCATTTTAATGCATATTTTCTTTATTTCGATGCATATTTACTTCATTACGTTGAACATTTCCTTCGTTTCGAAGCATATTTACTTCATTTTAATGTATATTTTGAAGCATATTTACTTTGTTTTGATGCATATTTCCTTCATTTCGATGCATATTTTCTACATTTTAATGCATATTTACTTCATTATGTTCAACATTTTCTTCATTTCGATTCATATTTAAATCATTACGATCAACATTTTCTTCATTTCGATTCATATTTACTCATTTTGATGCATATTTACTTCATTACGATCAATATTTCCTTCGTTTCGATGCATAATTACTTTTTTTATGCATATTTAATTCATTATGATCAACATTTCTTTCATTTCGATGCATATTTACTTCATTTTGATGCATATTTACTTAATTATGATAAACATTTCCTTCTTTCCAATGCATATTTACATCATTTCGATGCATATTTACTTCATTTTGATACATATTTACTTCATTTTGATGCATATTTTGATGATATTTACTTCATTATGATTAACATTTCCTTCATTTGGATGCATATTTCCTTTGTTTCGATGCATATTTACTTCATTTTGATGCATATTTACTTCATTTCGATGTATATTTACTTCATGTTGAAGTATATTCTTTATACTTTTTACAATAAAAGCCTAGTTCACTTCATTTTGATGTATATTTACTTTTTCGGATGCATATTTCCTTAGTTTCGATGCATATTTACTTCATTTTGATGCATATTTACTTCATTACGATCACCATCTCTTTCGTTTCAATGCATATTTCCTTCATTTTGATTCAATACGATCAACATTTCCTTTGTTTCGATTATATTTCTTTCGTTTCGATGCATATGTATTTTATTTTGATGCATATTTACTTCATTACGATCAATATTTCATTCGTTTCGATGTATATTTCTTTCATTTCGTTGCATATGTACTTTATTTTGATGCATATTAACTTTATTACAATCAACATTTCCTTTGTTTCGATGCATATTTACTTCATTTTGATGCATATTTACTTAATTACGATCAACATTTCCTTCATTTCGATGGATATTTACTTTGATGTATATTTTGATTCATATTTACTTCATTATGTTCAACATTTCCTTCGTTTTGAAGCATATTTTCTTAATTTTGATGTATATTTTGATTCATATTTATTTCATTTCTATGCATATTTATTTCGTTTCTATGCATATATTCTTCATTTTGATGCATATTTACTTCATTACGTTCAATATTTCCTTCGTTTAATTGCATATTTACTCCATTTCGATCAACATTTCCTTCGTTTCGATGCGTATTTACTTCATTTTGATGCATATTTACTTAATTACGATCAACATTTCCTTCGTTCCGATGCATATTACTTCATTTTGATGCATAGTTACTTCATTTCGATTCATATTTCCTTCGTTTCGATGCATATTTACTTCATTATGATCAACATTTCCTTCGTTTAGATGTATATTTCCTTCGTTTCGATGCATACTTTGCTTTAATTTGATGCATATTTAATTCATTTCTATTTATATTTACTACATGTTGAAGAATATTCTTTATACTTTTTACAATAAAAGCTTGGTTCACTTCATTTTGATGTATATTTACTTTTTTTGGATGCATATTTCCTTCGTTTCGATGCATATTTATTTCATTTTGATGCATATTTACTTCATTACGATCACCATTTCCTTCATTTCAATGCATATTTCCTTCATTTAGATGTATATTTACTTCATTACGATCAACATTTCCTTTGTTTCGATGTATATTTCTTTTGTTTCGATGCATACGTACATCATTTTGATGCATATTTACTTCATTACGATCAACATTTCCATCGTTTCGATGTATATTTCTTTCATTTCGTTGCATATTTACTTCATTACGATCAACATTTCCTTCATTTCGATGGATATTTACTTCATTTTGATGCATATTTACTTCATTACGTTCAACATTTCCTTCGTTTTGAAGCATAATTTCATAATTTTGATTTATATTTTGATGCATATTTACTTCGTTACGATGCATATTTCCTTCATTTTAATGCATATTTTCTTTATTTCGATGCATATTTACTTCATTACGTTGAACATTTCCTTCGTTTCGAAGCATATTTACTTCATTTTAATGTATATTTTGAAGCATATTTACTTTGTTTTGATGCATATTTCCTTCATTTCGATGCATATTTTCTACATTTTAATGCATATTTACTTCATTATGTTCAACATTTTCTTCGTTTCGATTCATATTTAAATCATTACGATCAACATTTTCTTCATTTCGATTCATATTTACTCATTTTGATGCATATTTACTTCATTACGATCAATATTTTCTTCGTTTCGATGCATAATTACTTTTTTTATGCATATTTAATTCATTATGATCAACATTTCCTTCATTTCGATGCATATTTACTTCATTTTGATGCATATTTACTTAATTATGATAAACATTTCCTTCTTTCCAATGCATATTTACAACATTTCGATGCATATTTACTTCATTTTGATGCATATTTACTTCATTTTGATGCATATTTTGATGTATATTTACTTCATTATGATTAACATTTCCTTCATTTGGATGCATATTTCCTTTGTTTCGATGCATATTTACTTCATTTTGATGCATATTTACTTCATTTCGATGTATATTTACTTCATGTTGAAGTATATTCTTTATACTTTTTACAATAAAAGCCTAGTTCACTTCATTTTGATGTATATTTACTTTTTCGGATGCATATTTCCTTAGTTTCGATGCATATTTACTTCATTTTGATGCTTATTTACTTCATTACGATCACCATCTCTTTCGTTTCAATGCATATTTCCTTCATTTTGATTCAATACGATCAACATTTCCTTCGTTTCGATTATATTTCTTTCGTTTCGATGCATATGTATTTTATTTTGATGCATATTTACTTCATTACGATCAATATTTCCTTCGTTTCGATGTATATTTCTTTCATTTCGTTGCATATGTACTTCATTTTGATGCATATTAACTTTATTACAATCAACATTTCCTTTGTTTCGATGCATATTTACTTCATTTTGATGCATATTTACTTCATTACGATCAACATTTCCTTCATTTCGATGGATATTTACTTTGATGTATATTTTGATTCATATTTACTTCATTATGTTCAACATTTACTTCGTTTTGAAGCATATTTTCTTAATTTTGATGTATATTTTGATTCATATTTATTTCATTTCTATGCATATTTATTTCGTTTCTATGCATATATTCTTCATTTTGATGCATATTTACTTCATTACGTTCAATATTTCCTTCGTTTAATTGCATATTTACTCCATTTCGATCAACATTTCCTTCGTTTCGATGCGTATTTACTTCATTTTGATGCATATTTACTTAATTACGATCAACATTTCCTTCGTTCCGATGATTATTTACTTCATTTTGATGCATAGTTACTTCATTTCGATTCATATTTCCTTTGTTTCGATGCATATTTACTTCATTATGATCAACATTTCCTTCGTTTAGATGTATATTTCCTTCGTTTCGATGCATACTTTGCTTTAATTTGATGCATATTTACTTCATTTCTATTTATATTTACTACATGTTGAAGAATATTCTTTATACTTTTTACAATAAAAGCTTAGTTCACTTCATTTTGATGTATATTTACTTTTTTTGGATGCATATTTCCTTCGTTTCGATGCATATTTACTTCATTTTGATGCATATTTACTTCATTACGATCACCATTTCCTTCATTTCAATGCATATTTCCTTCATTTAGATGTATATTTACTTCATTACGATCAACATTTCCTTTGTTTCGATGTATATTACTTTCGTTTCGATGCATACGTACATCATTTTGATGCATATTTACTTCATTACGAACAACATTTCCATCGTTTCGATGTATATTTCTTTCATTTCGTTGCATATTTACTTCATTTTGATGCATATTAACTTCATTACAATCAGCATTTCCTTCTTTTCGATGCATATTTACTTTATTTTGATGCATATTTACTTCATTACGATCAACATTTCCTTCATTTCGATGGATATTTACTTCATTTTGATGCATATTTACTTCATTACGTTCAACATTTCCTTCGTTTTGAAGCATAATTTCATAATTTTGATTTATATTTTGATGCATATTTACTTCGTTACGATGCACATTTCTTTCATTTTTATGCATATTTTCTTCATTTTGATGCATATTTACATCATTAAGTTCAACATTTCCTTCGTTTTGAAGCAAAATTTCTTAATTTTGATTTATATTTTGATGCATATTTACTTCGTTACGATGCATATTTCTTATGTTTTTATGCATATTTTCTTCATTTTGATGCGTATTTACTTAATTACGATCAACATTTCCTTCGTTTCGTTGCATATTTACTTCATTTCGATCAATATATCTTTCGTTTCGATGCATATTTACTTTATACTTTATTTTGAGGCATATTTACTTCATTATGATCAACATTTCCTTCGTTCCGATGCATATTTACTTAATTTTGATGCATATTTGCTTCATTTCGATGCATATTTCTTTCGTTTTGATTCATATTTACTTCATTTTGATGCATAATTACTTCACTACGATCAACATTTCCTTCGTTTCGATGCATATTTTGATGTATATTTACTTCATTACGATCAACATTTCCTTCGTTTCGATACATTTTTCCTTCGTTTCGAGGTATATTTACTTCATTTTGATGCATATTTACTTCATTACGATCAACGTTTCCTTCGTTTAGTTGTATATTTCTTTTATTTCGATGCATATGCACTTCATTTTGATGTATATTTACTTCATTACAATCAACATTACCTTCATTTCGATGTATATTTTACTTCATTTAGATGATTTTTACTTCATTACGATCAACATTTCTTTCGTTTCGATGCATATTTACTTCTTTTTAATGCATATTTACTTCATTACGTTCAACATTTCCTTCCATTTGAAGCATAATTTTTCATTTTGATGCATATTTCCTTCGTTTCGATGCATATTTACTTCATTACGTTCAACATTTCCTTCGTTTGGAAGCATATTTACTTCATTTTAATGTATATTTTAAAGCATATTTAATTTGCTTCGATGCATATTTCCTTCATTTCGATGCATATTTTCTACATTTTAATGCATATTTACTTCATTATGTTCAATATTTCCTTCGTTTTGATGCATATTTAAATCATTACGATCATCATTTTCTTCATTTCGATGCATATTTACTCATTTTGATGCATATTTACTTCATTACGATCAATATTTCCTTCGTTTCGATGCATAATTACTTTTTTTATGCATATTTAATTCATTACGATCAACATTTCCTTCATTTCGATGCATATTTACTTCATTATGATCAACATTTCCTTCTTTCCAATGCATATTTACTTCATTTTGATGCATATTTACTTCATTTCGATGCATATTTACTTCATTTTGATGCATATTTTGATGTATATTTACTTCATTATGATTAACATTTCCTTCATTTGGATGCATATTTCCTTTGTTTCGATGCATATTTACTTCATTTTGATGCATATTTACTTCATTTCGATCTATATTTACTTCATGTTGAAGTATATTCTTTATTCTTTTTACAATAAAAGCCTAGTTCACTTCATTTTGATGTATATTATTTTTTTGGATGCATATTTCCTTCGGTTCGATGCATATTACTTCATTTTGATGCATATTTACTTCATTACGATCACCATTTCATTCGTTTCAATGCATATTTCCTTCATTTTGATTCAATACGATCAACATTTCCTTTGTTTCGATGTATATTTCTTTCGTTTCGTTTCGATGCATATGTATTTTATTTTGATGCATATTTACTTCATTACGATCAACATTTCCTTCGTTTCGATGTATATTTCTTTCATTTCGTTGCATATGTACTTCATTTTGATGCATATTAACTTTATTACAATCAACATTTCCTTTGTTTCGATGCATATTTACTTCATTTTGATGCATATTTACTTCATTACGATCAACATTTCCTTCATTTCGATGGATATTTACTTCATTTTGATGCATATTTACTTCATTACGTTCAACATTTTCTTCGTTTTGAAGCATATTTTCTTAATTTTGATGTATATTTTGATTCATATTTATTTCGTTTCTATGCATATTTCTTTCGTTTCTATGCATATATTCTTCATTTTGATGCATATTTACTTCATTACGTTCAACATTTCCTTCGTTTAATTTCATATTTACTCCATTTCGATCAACATTTCCTTCGTTTCGATGCGTATTTACTTCATTTTGATGCATATTTACTTAATTACGATCAACATTTCCTTCGTTCCGATGCATATTTACTTCATTTTGATGCATAGTTACTTCATTTCGATTCATATTTCCTTCGTTTCGATGTATATTTACTTTATTATGATGCATATTTCCTTCATTTCGATGGATATTTACTTCGTTTCGATGCATATTTACTTTATTTTGATGCATATTTACTTCATTACGATCAACATTTCCTTCGTTCCGATGCATATTTACTTAATTTTGATGCATATTTACTTCATTTCGATGCATATTTCCTTCGTTTTGATTCATATTTACTTCTTTTTGATGCATACTTTGATGCATATTTTGATGTATATTTACTTCATTACGATCAACATTTCCTTCGTTTCGATACATTTTTCCTTCGTTTCGAGGTATATTTACTTCATATTGATGCACATTTACTTCATTACGATCAACGTTTCCTTCGTTTAGTTGTATATTTCTTTCATTTCGATGCATATGCACTTCATTTTGATGTATATTTACATCATTACAATCAACATTACCTTCGTTTCGATGCATATTTTACTTCATTTTGATGCATTTTTACTTCATTACGATCAACATTTCTTTCGTTTCGATGCATATTTACTTCTTTTTAATGCATATTTACTTCATTACGTTCAACATTTACTTCCTTTTGAAGCATAGTTTCTTCATTTTGATGCATATTTACCTTCGGTTCGATACATATTTCCTTCGTTTCGATGCAAATTTACTTCATTACGTTCAACATTTCCTTCGTTTGGAAGCATATTTACTTCATTTAATGTATATTTTAAAGCATATTTACTTTGTTTTGATGCATATTTCCTTCATTTCGATGCATATTTTCTACATTTTAATGCTTATTTACTTCATTATGTTCAATATTTCCTTCGTTTCGAGGCATATTTAAATCATTACGATCAACATTTCCTTCATTTCGATGCATATTTACACATTTTGATGCATATTTACTTCATTACGATCAATATTTCCTTCGTTTCGATGCATATTTAAATCATTACTAACAACATTTTCTTCATTTCGATGCATATTTACTCATTTTGATGCATATTTAGTTCATTACGATCAATATTTCGTTCGTTTCGATGCATAATTAATATTTTTTACGCATATTTAATTCGTTACGATCAACATTTCCTTCATTTCGATGCCTATTTTCTTCATTTAGATGCATATTTACTTCATTATGATCAACATTTCCTTCTTTCCAATGCATATTTACTTCATTTTGATGCATATTTACTTCATTTCGATGCAAATTTTGATGTATATTTACTTCATTATGATTAACATTTCCTTCATTTGGATGCATATTTCCTTCATTTTGATGTATATTTACTTCATTTTGATGCATATTTACTTCATTTCGATGTATATTTACTTCATGTTGAAGTATATTCTTTATACTTTTTACAATAAAAGCCTAGTTCACTTCATTTTGATGTATATTTACTTTTTCAGATGCATATTTCCTCTGTTTCGATGCATATTTACTTCATTTTGATGCATATTTACTTCATTACAATCACAATTTCCTTCGTTTCAATGCATATTTACTCCATTTCTATCAACATTTCCTTCGTTTCGATGCGTATTTACTTCATTTTAATGCATATTTACTTAATTACGATCAACATTTCCTTCGTTCCGATGCATATTTACTTCCTTTTGATGCATAGTTACTTAATTTCGATGCATATTTCCTGCGTTTCGATGCATATTTACTTAATTTTGAAGCATATTTACTTCATTTCTATGTATCTTTACTACATGTTGAAGAATATTCTTTATACTTTTTACAATAAAATCCTAGTTCACTTCATTTTGATGTATATTTAATTTTTTTTGGATACATATTTCCTTCGTTTCGATGCATATTTACTTCATTTTGATGCATATTTACTTCATTATGATCACCATTTCCTTCGTTTCAATGCATATTTTCTTCATTTTAATGTATATTTACTTTATTACGATCAACATTTCCTTTGTTTCGATGTATATTTCTTTTGTTTTGATGCATATGTACTTCATTTTGATGCATATTTACTTCATTACGATCAACATTTCCTTCGTTTCGATGTATATTTCTTTCATTTCGTTGCATATTTACTTCATTTTGATGCATATTAACATCATTACAATCAACATTTCCTTCTTTTCGGTGCATATTTACTTCATTTTGATGCATATTTACTTCATTACGATCAACATTTCCTTCATTTCGATGGATATTTACTTCATTTGGATGTATATTTACTTCATTACGTTCAACAATTCCATCGTTTTGAAGCATAATTTCTTAATTTTGATTTTTATTTTGATGCATATTTACTTCGTTTCGATGCATATTTCTTTCATTTTTATGTATATTTTCTTCATTTTGATACATATTTACTTCATTACGTTCATTATTTCTTTCGTTTCGTTGCATATTTACTTCATTTCGATCAATATTTCCTTCGTTTCGATGCATATTTACTTCATTTTGATGCATATTTACTTCATTACGATCAACATTTCCTTCGTTCCGATGCATATTTAATTAATTTTGATGCATATTTACTTCATTTCGATGCATATTTCCTTCGTTTCGATGCATATTTACTTCATTTTTACTTCATTTTGATGCATAATTACTTCACTACGATCAACATTTCCTTCGTTTCGATGCATATTTACTTCATTTTGATGCATACTTTGATGCACATTTTGATGTATATTTACTTCATTACGACGAATATTTTCTTCGTTTTGATGCATTTTTCCTTCGTTTCGAGGTATATTTACTTCATTTTTATGCATATTTACTTCATTACGATCAACATTTCCTTCGTTTAGTTGTATATTTCTTTTATTTCGATGCATATGTACTTCATTTTGATGTATATTTACTTCATTATAATCAACATTAACTTCATTTTGATGTTTATTTTACTTCATTTAGATGCATATTTACTTCATTACGATCAACATTTCTTTCGTTTCGATGCATATTTACTTCTTTTTAATGCATATTTACTTCATTACATTCAACATTTCCTTCCTTTTGAAGCATAGTTTCTTCATTTTGATGCATATTTACCTTCGGTTCGATACATATTTCCTTCGTTTCGACGCATATTTACTTCATTACGTTCAACATTTCCTTCGTTTCGAAGCATATTTACTTCATTTTAATGTATATTTTGCGGCATATTTACTTTGTTTCGATGCATATTTCCTTCATTTCGATGCATATTTTCTACATTTTAATGCATATTTACTTCATTATGTTTAACATTTCCTTCGTTTTGATGCATATTTAAATCATTACGATCAACATTTCCTTCATTTCGATGCATATTTACTTATTTTGATGCATATTTACTTCATTACGATCAATATTTCCTTCGTTTCGATGCATATTTAAATCATTACGATCAATATTTCCTTCATTTCGATGCATATTTACTCATTTTGATGCATATTTACTTCATTACGATCAATATTTCCTTCGTTTCGATGCATAATTACTATTTTTTTATGAATATTTAATTCATTACGATCAACATTTCCTTCATTTCGATGCATATTTACTTCAGTTTTATGCATATTTTGATGTATATTTACTTCATTATGATTAACATTTCCTTCATTTGGATGCATATTTCATTCGTTTCGATGCATATTTACTTCATTTTGTTGCATATTTACTTCATTTCGATGTATATTTACTTCATGCTGAAGTATATTCTTTATACTTTTTACAATAAAAGCCTAGTTAACTTCATTTTGATGTATATTCACTTTTTCGGATGCATATTTCCTTTGTTTCGATGCATATTTACTTCATTTTGATCATATTTACTTCATTACGATCACCATTTCCTTCGTTTCAATGCATATTTCCTTCATTTTGATTCATTACGATCAACATTTCCTTTGTTTCGATGTATATTTCTTTCGTTTTGATGCATATTTACTTTATTTTGATGCATATTTACTTCATTACGATCAACATTTCCTTCGTTTCGATGTATATTTCTTTCATTTCGTTGCATATGTACTTCATTTTGATGCATATTAACTTCATTACAATCAACATTTCCTCTGTTTCGGTGCATATTTACTTCATTTTGATGCATATTTACTTCATTACGATCAACATTTCCTTCATTCGATGGATATTTACTTCATTTTGATGCATATTTACTTCATTACGTTCAACATTTCCTTCGTTTTGAAGCATATTTTCTTAATTTTGATGTATATTTTGATTCATATTTACTTCGTTTCTATCCATATTTCTTTCGTTTCTATGCATATATTCTTCATTTTGATGCATATTTACTTCATTACGTTCAACATTTCCTTCGTTTAATTGCATATTTACTCCATTTCGATCAACATTTCCTTCGTTTCGATGCGTATTTACTTCATTTTGATGCATATTTACTTAATTACGATCAACCTGTCCTTCTTTCCGATGCATATTTACTTCATTTTGATGCATAGTTACTTCATTTCGATTCATACTTACTTCATTATGATCAACATTTCCTTCGTTTAGATGCATATTTCCTTCGTTTCGATGCATACTTTGCTTCATTTTGATGCATATTTACTTCATTTCTATGTATATTTACTACATGTTGAAGAATATTCTTTATACTTTTTACAATAAAATCCTAGTTCAATTCATTTTGATGTATATTTACTTTTTTTTGATGCATATTTCCTTCGTTTCGATGCATATTTACTTCATTTTGATGCATATTTACTTCATTACGATCACCATTTCCTTCATTTCAATGCATATTTCCTTCATTTTGATATATATTTACTTCATTACGATCAACATTTCCTTTGTTTCTATGTATATTTCTTTCGTTTCGATGCATACGTACTTCATTTTGATGCATATTTACTTCATTACGATCAACATTTCCTTCGTTTCGATGTATGTTTCTTTCATTTCGTTGCATATTTACTTCATTTTGATGCATATTAACTTCATTACAGTCAACATTTACTTTTTTTCGATGCATATTTACTTCATTTTGATGCATATTTACTTCATTACAGTCAACATTTCCTTCATTTCGATGGATATTTACTTCATTTTGATGCATATTTACTTCATTACGTTCAACATTTAATTCATTTTGAAGCATAATTTCTTAATTTTGATTTATATTTTGATGCATATTTACTTCGTTATGATGCATATTTCTTTCGTTTTTATGCATATTTTCTTCATTTTGATGCATATTTACTTCATTACGTTCAACATTTCCTTCGTTTTGAAGCATAATTTCTTAATTTTGATTTATATATATATATGCATATTTACTTCGTTATGATGCATATTTCTTACATTTTTATGCATATTTTCTTCATTTTGAAGCGTATTTACTTAATTACGATCAACATTTCCTTCGTTTCGATGCATATTTACTTCATTTCTATATATATTTCCTTCGTTTCGATGCATATTTACTTTATTTTGATGCATATTTACTTCATTACGATCAACATTTCCTTCGTTCCGATGCATATTTACTTAATTTTGATGCATATTTACGTCATTTCGATGCATATTTCCTTCGTTTTGATTCATATTTACTTCATTTTGATGCATAATTACTTCACTACGATCAACATTTCCTTCGTTTCGATGCATATTTTGATGTATATTTACTTCATTACGATCAACATTTCCTTCGTTTCGATACATTTTTCCTTCGTTTCGAGGTATATTTACTTCATTTTGATGCATATTTACTTCATTACGATCAACTTTTCCTTCGTTTAGTTGTATATTTCTTTCATTTCGATGATATGTACTTCATTTTGATGTATATTTACTTCATTACAATCAACATTACTTCGTTTCGATGCATATTTTACTTCATTTAGATGCATTTTTACTTCATTACGATCAACATTTCTTTCGTTTCGATGCATATTTACTTCTTTTTAATGCATATTTACTTCATTACATTCAACATTTCCTTCCCTTTGAAGCATAGTTTCTTCATTTTGATGCATATTTACCTTCGGTTTGATACATATTTCCTTCGTTTCGATGCATATTTACTACATTACGTTCAACATTTCCTTCGTTTCGAAGCATATTTACTTCATTTTAATGTATATTTTGAAGCATATTTACTCTGTTTCGAGTCATATTTCCTTCATTTCGATGCATATTTTCTACATTTTGATGCATATTTACTTCATTATGTTCAACATTTTCTTCGTTTCGATGCATATTTAAATCATTACGATTAACATTTTCTTCATTTCGATTCATATTTACTCATTTTGATGCATATTTACTTCATTACGATCAATATTTCCTTCGTTTCGATGCATAATTACTTTTTTTATGCATATTTAATTCATTATGATCAACATTTCCTTCATTTCGATGCATATTTACTTCATTTTGATGTATATTTACTTAATTATGATAAACATTTCCTTCTTTCCAATCCATATTTACTTCATTTCGATGCATATTTACTTCATTTTGATGCATATTTACTTCATTTTGATGCATATTTTGATGTATATTTACTTCATTATGATTAACATTTCCTTCATTTGGATGTATATTTCCTTTGTTTCGATGCATATTTACTTCATTTTGATGCATATTTACTTCATCATTTCGATGTATATTTACTTCATGTTAAAGTATATTCTTTATACTTTTTACAATAAAAGCCTAGTTCACTTCATTTTGATGTATATTTACTTTTTCGGATGCATATTTCCTTAGTTTCGATGCATATTTACTTCATTTTGATGCATATTTACTTCATTACGATCACCATTTCTTTCGTTTCAATGCATATTTCCTTCATTTTGATTCAATACGATCAACATTTCCTTTGTTTCGATTATATTTCTTTCGTTTCGATGCATATGTATTTTATTTTGATGCATATTTACTTCATTACGATCAATATTTCCTTCGTTTCGATGTATCTTTCTTTCATTTCGTTGCATATGTACTTCATTTTGATGCATATTAACTTTATTACAATCAACATTTCCTTTGTTTCGATGCATATTTACTTCATTTTGATGCATATTTACTTCATTACGATCAACATTTCCTTCATTTCGATGGATATTTACTTCATTTTGATGCATATTTACTTCATTACGTTCAACATTTCCTTCGTTTTGAAGCATATTTTCTTAATTTTGATGTATATTTTGATTCATATTTATTTCAATTCTATGCATATTTATTTCGTTTCTATGCATATATTCTTCATTTTGATGCATATTTACTTCGTTACGTTCAACATTTCCTGCGTTTAATTGCATATTTACTTCATTTCGATCAACATTTCCTTCGTTTCGATGCGTATTTACTTCATTTTTGATGCATATTTACTTAATTACGATCAACATTTCCTTCGTTCCGATGCATATTTACTTCATTTTGATGCATAGTTACTTCATTTCGATTCATATTTCCTTCGTTTCGATGCATATTTACTTCATTATGATCAACATTTCCTTCGTTTAGATGTATATTTCCTTCGTTTCGATGCATACTTTGCTTTAATTTGATGCATATTTACTTCATTTCTATTTATATTTACTACATGTTGAAGAATATTCTTTATACTTTTTACAATAAAAGCTTAGTTCACTTCATTTTGATGTATATTTACTTTTTTTGGATGCATATTTCCTTCGTTTCGATGCATATTTACTTCATTACGATCACCATTTCCTTCATTTCAATGCATATTTCCTTCATTTAGATGTATATTTACTTCATTACGATCAACATTTCGTTTGTTTCGATGTATATTTCTTTCGTTTCGATGCATACATACTTCATTTTTATGCATATTTACTTCATTACGATCAACATTTCCATCGTTTCGATGTATATTTCTTTCATTTCGTTGCATATTTACTTCATTTTGATGCATATTAACTTCATTACAATCAACATTTCCTTCTTTTCGATGCATATTTACTTTATTTTTATGCATATTTACTTCATTACGATCAACAATTCCTTCATTTCGATGGATATTTACTTCATTTTGATGCATATTTACTTCATTACGTTCAACATTTCCTTCGTTTTGAAGCATAATTTCATAATTTTGATTTATATTTTGATGCATGTTTACTTCGTTACGATGTATATTTCTTTCATTTTTATGCATATTTTCTTCATTTTGATGCATATTTACATCATTACGTTCAACATTTCCTTCGTTTTGAAGCAAAATTTCTTAATTTTGATTTATATTTTGATGCATATTTACTTCGTTACGATGCATATTTCTTATGTTTTTATGCATATTTTCTTCATTTTGATGCGTATTTATTTAATTACAATCAACAATTCCTTCGTTTCGTTGTATATTTACTTCATTTCTATCAATATTTCTTTCGTTTCGATGCATATTTACTTTATACTTTATTTTGATGCATATTTACTTCATTATGATCAACATTTCCTTCGTTCCGATGCATATTTAATTAATTTTGATGCATATTTACTTCATTTCTATGCATATTTCCTTCGTTTTGATTCATATTTACTTCATTTTGATGCATAATTACTTCACTACGATCAACATTTCCTTCGTTTCAATGCATATTTACTTCATTTTGATGCATACTTTGATGCATATTTTGATGTATATTTACTTCATTACGATCAACATTTCCTTCGTTTCGATACTTTTTTCCTTCGTTTCGAGGTATATTTACTTCATTTTGATGCATATTTACTTCATTACGATCAACGTTTCCTTCGTTTAGTTGTATATTTCTTTCATTTCGATGCATATGTACTTTATTTTTATGTATATTTACTTCATTACAATCAACATTACCTTCGTTTCGATGCTTATTTTACTTCATTTAGATGCATATTTACTTCATTACGATCAACATTTCTTTCGTTTCGATGCATATTTACTTCTTTTTAATGCATATGTACTTCATTACGTTCAACATTTCCTTCCTTTTGAAGCATAGTTTCTTCATTTTGATGCATATTTACATTCGGTTCGATACATATTTCCTTCGTTTCGATGCATATTTACTTCATTACTTTCAACATTTCCTTCGTTTCGAAGCATACTTACTTCATTTTAATGTATATTTTGAAGCATATTTACTTTGTTTCGATGCATATTTCCTTCATTTCAATGCATATTTTCTACATTTTAATGCACATTTACTTCATTATGTTCAACATTTCCTTCGTTTTGATGCATATTTAAATCATTACGATCAACATTTTCTTCATTTCGATGCATATTTATTCATTTTGATGCATATTTACTTCATTACGATCAATATTTCCTTCGTTTCGATGCATAATTACTTTTTTTATGCATATTTAATTCATTACGATCAACATTTCCTTCATTTCGATGCATATTTACTTCATTTTGATGCATATTTACTTCATTATGATCAACATTTCCTTCTTTCCAATGCATATTTACTTCATTTTGATGCATACTTTGTTTTAATTTGATGCATATTTACTTCATTTCTATGTATATTTACTACATGTTGAAGAATATTCTTTATACTTTTTACAATAAAAGCCTAGTTCACTTCATTTTGAGGTATATTTACTTTTTTTGGATGCATATTTCTTTCGTTTCGATGCATATTTACTTCATTTTGATGCATATTTACTTCATTACGATCATCATTTCCTTCATTTCAAGGCTTATTTCCTTCATTTTGATGCATATTTACTTTATTACGATCAACATTTCCTTCGTTTCGATGTATATTTTTTTCATTTCGTTGCATATTTACATCATTTTGATGCATATTAACTTCATTACAATCAACATTTCCTTCTTTTCGATGCATATTTACTTCATTTTGATGCATATTTACTTCATTA
The DNA here is from genome assembly GCA_023678885.1 of Pogostemon cablin. Classification (NCBI taxonomy): domain Eukaryota; kingdom Viridiplantae; phylum Streptophyta; class Magnoliopsida; order Lamiales; family Lamiaceae; genus Pogostemon; species Pogostemon cablin. The sequence continues at coordinate 13,505,341 of CM042984.1, forward strand.
CGATCAACATTTCTTTCATTTCGATGGATATTACGATCAACATTTCCTTCATTTCGATGGATATTTACTTTATTTTGATGCATATTTACTTCATTACGTTCAACATTTCCTTCGTTTTGAAGCATAATTTCATAATTTTGATTTATATTTTGATGTATATTTACTTCGTTACGATGCATATTTCTTTCGTTTTTATGCATATATTCTTCATTTTGATGCATATATACTTCATTACATTCAACATTTCCTTCGTTTTGAAGCAAAATTTCTTAATTTTGATTTATATTTTGATGCATATTTACTTCGTTACGATGCATATTTCTTTCGTTTTTATGCATATTTTATTTATTTTGATGCGTATTTACTTAATTACGATCAACATTTCCTTCGTTTCATTGCATATTTACTTCATTTCGATCAATATTTCCTTAATTTCGATGCATATTTACTTTATACTTTATTTTGATGCATATTTACTTCATTATAATCAACATTTCCTTCGTTCTGATGCATATTTACTTAATTTTTATGCATAATTACTTCATTTCGATGCATATTTCCTTCGTTTTGATTCATATTTACTTCATTTTGATGCTTAATTACTTCACTACGATCAACATTTCCTTCGTTTCGATGCATATTTACTTCATTTTGATGCATACTTTGATGCATATTTTGATGCATATTTACTTCATTACATTCAACATTTCCTTCGTTTTGAAGCATAATTTCATAATTTTGATTTATATTTTGATGCATATTTACTTTGTTACGATGCATATTTCGTTTGTTTTTATGCATATTTTCTTCATTTTGATGCATATTTACTTCATTACGTTCAACATTTCCTTCGTTTTGAAGCAAAATTTCTTAATTTTGATTTATATTTTGATGCATATTTACTACGTTACAATGCATATTTCTTTCGTTTTTAAGCATATTTTCTTCATTTTGATGCGTATTTACTTAATTACGATCAACATTTCCTTCGTTTTGTTGCATATTTACTTCATTTCGATCAATATTTCCTTCGTTTCGATGCATATTTACTTTATTTTGATGCATATTTACTTCATTACGATAAACATTTCCTTCGTTCCGATGCATATTTACTTAATTTTGATGCATATTTACTTCATTTCGATGCATATTTCCTTCTTTTTGATTCATATTTACTTCATTTTGATGCATAATTACTTCACTACGATCAACATTTCCTTCGTTTCGATGCATATTTATTTCAATTTGATGCATACTTTGATTTATATTTTGATGTATATTTACTTCATTACGATCAACATTTCCTTCATTCGATACATTTTTCCTTCGTTTCGAGGTATATTTAGTTCATTTTGATGCATATTTACTTCATTACGATCAACATTTCCTTCGTTTAGTTGTATATTTCTTTCATTTCGATGAATATGTACTTCATTTTGAGGTATATTTACTTCATTACAATCAACATTACCTTCGTTTCGATGCTTATTTTACTTCATTTAGATGCATATTTACTTCATTACGATCAACATTTCTTTCGTTTCGATGCATATTTACTTCTTTTTAATGCATATTTACTACATTACGTTCAAAATTTCCTTCCTTTTGAAGCATAGTTTCTTCATGTTGATGCATATTTACATTCGGTTCGATACATATTTCCTTCGTTTCGATGAATATTTACTTCATTACGTTCAACATTTCCTTCGTTTCGAAGCATACTTACTTCATTTTAATGTATATTTTGAAGCATATTTACTTTGTTTCGATGCATATTTCCTTCATTTCAATGCATATTTTCTACATTTTAATGCATATTTACTTCATTATGTTCAACATTTCCTTCGTTTCGATGCATATTTAAATCATTACGATCAACATTTTCTTAATTTCGATGTATATTTACTCATTTTGATGCATATTTACTTCATTACGATCAATATTTCCTTCGTTTCGATGCATAATTACTATTTTTATGCATATTTAATTCATTACGATCAACATTTAGTTCATTTCGATGCATATATACTTCATTTTGATGCATATTTACTTCATTATGATCAACATTTCCTTCTTTCCAATGCATATTTACTTCATTTTGATGCATATTTACTTCATTTTGATGCATATTTTGATGTATATTTACTTCATTATGATTAACATTTCTTTCATTTTGATGCATATTTCCTTTGTTTCGATGCATATTTACTTATTTTTGTTGCATATTTACTTCATTTCGATGTATATTTACTTCATGTTGAAGTATATTCTTTATACATTTTACAATAAATGCCTAGTTCACTTCATTTTGATGTATATTTACTTTTTCGGATGCATATTTCCTTCGTTTCGATGCATATTACTTCATTTTGATGCATATTTACTTCATTACGGTCACCATTTCATTCGTTTCAATGCATATTTCCTTCATTTTGATTCAATACGATCAACATTTCCTTTGTTTCGATGTATATTTCTTTCGTTTCGATGCATATGTATTTTATTTTGATGCATATTTACTTCATTACGATCAACATTTCCTTCATTTCGATGTATATTTCTTTCATTTCGTTGCATATGAACTTCATTTTGATTCATATTAATTTTATTACAATCAACATTTCTTTTGTTTCGATGCATATTTACTTCATTACGATCAACATTTCCTTCATTTTGTTGGATATTTACTTCATTTTGATGCATATTTAATTCATTACGTTCAACATTTCCTTCGTTTAATTGCATATTTACTCAATTTCGATCAACATTTCCTTCGTTTCGATGCATTTTTACTTCATTTTGATGCATATTTACTTAATTATGATCAACATTTTCTTCGTTCCGATGCATATTTACTTCATTTTGATGCATAGTTACTTCATTTCGATTCATATTTCCTTCGTTTCGATGCATATTTACTTCATTATGATGCATATTTACTTCATTATGATCAACATTTCCTTCGTTTATATGCATATTTCCTTCGTTTCGATGCATACTTTGCTTTAATTTGATGCATATTTACTTCATTTCTATGTATATTTACTATATGTTGAAGAATATTCTTTATACTTTTTACAATAAAAGCCTAGTTCACTTCATTTTGATGTATATTTACTTTTTTTGGATGCATATTTCCTTCGTTTCGATGCATATTTACTTCATTTTGATGCATATTTACTTCACTACGATCACCATTTCCTTCATTTCAATGCATATTTCCTTCATTTTGATGTATATTTACTTCATTACGATCAACATTTCCTTCATTTCGATGGATATATACTTCATTTTGATGCATATTTACTTCATTACGTTCAACATTTCCTTCGTTTTGAAGCATAATTTCATAATTTTGATTTATATTTTGATGCATATTTACTTTGTTACGATGCATATTTCTTTCGTTTTTATGCATATTTTCTTCATTTTGATGCGTATTTACTTAATTACGATCAACATTTCCTTCGTTTCGTTGCATATTTACTTCATTTCGATCAATATTTCCTTCATTTCGATGCATATTTACTTTATACTTTATTTTGATGTATATTTACTTCATTATGATCAACATTTCCTTCGTTCCGATGCATATTTACTTAATTTTGATGCATAATTACTTCATTTCGATGTATATTTCCTTCGTTTTGATTCATATTTACTTCATTTTGATGCATAATTACTTCACTACGATCAACATTTCCTTCGTTTCGAAGCATATTTACTTCATTTTGACGCATACTTTGATGCATATTTTGATGTATATTTACTTCATTACGATCAACATTTCCTTCGTTTCGATACATTTTTCCTTCATTTCGAGGTATATTTACTTCATTTAGATGCATATTTACTTCATTACGATCAACGTTTCCTTCGTTTAGTTGTATATTTCTTTCATTTCGATGCATATGTACTTCATTTTTATGTATATTTACTTCATTACAATCAACATTACCTTCGTTTCGATGCTTATTTTACTTCATTTAGATGCATATTTACTTCATTACGATCAACATTTCTTTCGTTTCGATGCATATTTACTTCTTTTTAATGCATATTTACTTCATTACGTTCAACATTTCCTTCCTTTTGAAGCATAGTTTCTTCATTTTGATGCATATTTACAATCGGTTCGATACATATTTCCTTCGTTTCGATGCATATTTACTTCATTACGTTCAACATTTCCTTCGTTTCGAAGCATACTTACTTCATTTTAATGTATATTTTGAAGCTATTTACTTTGTTTCGATGCATATTTCCTTCATTTCAATGCATATTTTCTACATTTTAATGCACATTTACTTCATTATGTTCAACATTTCCTTCGTTTCGATGCATATTTAAATCATTACGATCAACATTTTCTTCATTTCGATGCATATTTACTCATTTTGATGCATATTTACTTCATTATGATCAATATTTCCTTCGTTTCGATGCATAATTACTTTTTTTATGCATATTTAATTCATTACGATCAACATTTCCTTCATTTCGATGCATATTTACTTCATTTTGATGCATATTTACTTCATTATGATCAACATTTACTTCTTTCTAATGCATATTTACTTCATTTTGATGCATACTTTGCTTTAATTTGATGCATATTTACTTCATTTCTATGTATATTTACTACATGTTGAAGAATATTCTTTATACTTTTTACAATAAAAGCCTAGTTCACTTCATTTTGAGGAATATTTACTTTTTTTGGATGCATATTTCTTTCGTTTCGATGCATATTAACTTCATTTTGATGCATATTTACTTCATTACGATCATCATTTCCTTCATTTCAAGGCATATTTCCTTCATTTTGATGTATATTTACTTCATTACGATCAACATTTCCTTTGTTTCGATGTATATTTCTTTCGTTTCGATGCATACGTACTTCATTTTGATGCATATTTACTTTATTGCGATCAACATTTCCTTCGTTTCGATGTATATTTCTTTCATTTCGTTGCATATTTACATCATTTTGATGCATATTAACTTCATTACAATCAACATTTCCTTCTTTTCGATGCATATTTACTTCATTTTGATGCATATTTACTTCATTACGATCAACATTTCCTTCATTTCGATGGATATTTACTTCATTTTGATGCATATTTACTTCATTACGTTCAACATTTCCTTCGTTTTGAAGCATAATTTCATAATTTTGATTTATATTTTGATGTATATTTACTTCGTTACAATGCATATTTCTTTCGTTTTTATGCATATATTCTTCATTTTGATGCATATATAATTCATTACATTCAACATTTCCTTCGTTTTGAAGCAAAATTTCTTAATTTTGATTTATATTTTGATGCATATTTACTTCGTTACGATGCATATTTCTTTCGTTTTTATGCATATTTTCTTCATTTTGATGCGTATTTACTTAATTACGATCAACATTTCCTTCGTTTCATTGCATATTTACTTCATTTCGATCAATATTTCCTTCATTTCGATGCATATTTACTTTATACTTTATTTTGATGCATATTTACTTCATTATAATCAACATTTCCTTCGTTCTGATGCATATTTACTTAATTTTTATGCATAATTACTTCATTTCGATGCATATTTCCTTCGTTTTGATTCATATTTACTTCATTTTGATGCTTAATTACTTCACTACGATCAACATTTCCTTCGTTTCGATGCATATTTACTTCATTTTGATGCATATTTTGATGCATATTTTGATGCATATTTACTTCATTACGTTCAACATTTCCTTCGTTTTGAAGCATAATTTCATAATTTTGATTTATATTTTGATGCATATTTACTTTGTTACGATGCATATTTCGTTTGTTTTTATGCATATTTTCTTCATTTTGATGCATATTTACTTCATTACGTTCAACATTTCCTTCGTTTTGAAGCAAAATTTCTTAATTTTGATTTATATTTTGATGCATATTTACTACGTAACAATGCATATTTCTTTCGTTTTTAAGCATATTTTCTTCATTTTTATGCGTATTTACTTAATTACGATCAACATTTCCTTCGTTTCGTTGCATATTTACTTCATTTCGATCAATATTTCCTTCGTTTCGATGCATATTTACTTTGTTTTGATGCATATTTACTTCATTACGATCAACATTTCCTTCGTTCCGATGCATATTTACTTAATTTTGATGCATATTTACTTCATTTCGATGCATATTTCCTTCTTTTTGATTCATATTTACTTCATTTTGATGCATAATTACTTCACTACGATCAAAATTTCCTTCGTTTCGATGCATATTTATTTCAATTTGATGCATACTTTGATGCATATTTTGATGTATATTTACTTCATTACGATCAACATTTCCTTCATTTCGATACATTTTTCCTTCGTTTCGAGGTATATATAGTTCATTTTGATGCATATTTACTTCATTACGATCAACATTTCCTTCGTTTAGTTGTATATTTCTTTCATTTCGATGAATATGTACTTCATTTTGAGGTATATTTACTTCATTACAATCAACATTACCTTCGTTTCGATGCTTATTTTACTTCATTTAGATGCATATTTACTTCATTACGATCAACATTTCTTTCGTTTCGATGCATATTTACTTCTTTTTAATGCATATTTACTACATTACGTTCAACATTTCCTTCCTTTTGAAGCATAGTTTCTTCATGTTGATGCATATTTACATTCGGTTCGATACATATTTCCTTCGTTTCCATGAATATTTACTTCATTACGTTCAACATTTCCTTCGTTTCGAAGCATACTTACTTCAATTTAATGTATATTTTGAAGCATATTTACTTTTTTTCGATGCATATTTCCTTCATTTCAATGCATATTTTCTACATTTTAATGCATATTTACTTCATTATGTTCAACATTTCCTTCGTTTCGATGCTTATTTAAATCATTACGATCAACATTTTCTTAATTTCGATGTTTATTTACTCATTTTGATGCATATTTACTTCATTACGATCAATATTTCCTTCGTTTCGATGCATAATTACTATTTTTATGCATATTTAATTCATTACGATCAACATTTAGTTCATTTCGATGCATATTTACTTCATTTTGATGCATATTTACTTCATTATGATCAACATTTCCTTCTTTCCAATGCATATTTACTTCATTTTGATGCATATTTTGATGTATATTTACTTCATTATGATTAACATTTCCTTCATTTGGATGCATATTTCCTTTGTTTCGATGCATATTTACTTATTTTTGATGCATATTTACTTCATTTCGATGTATATTTACTTCAAGTTGAAGTATATTCTTTATACATTTTACAATAAATGCCTAGTTCACTTCATTTTGATGTATATTTACTTTTTCGGATGCATATTTCCTTCGTTTCGATGCATATTACTTCATTTTGATGCATATTTACTTCATTACGATCACCATTTCATTCGTTTCAATGCATATTTCATTCATTTTGATTCAATACGATCAACATTTCCTTTGTTTCGATGTATATTTCTTTCGTTTCGATGCATATGTATTTTATTTTGATGCATATTTACTTCATTACGATCAACATTTCCTTCATTTTGATGTATATTTCTTTCATTTCGTTGCATATGAAATTCATTTTGATTCATATTAATTTTATTACAATCAACATTTCTTTTGTTTCGATGCATATTTACTTCATTTTGATGCATATTTACTTCATTACGATCAACATTTCCTTCATTTTGTTGGATATTTACTTCATTTTGATGCATATTTAATTCATTACGTTCAACATTTCCTTCGTTTAATTGCATATTTACTCAATTTCGATCAACATTTCCTACGTTTCGATGCGTATTTACTTCATTTTGATGCATATTTACTTAATTATGATCAACATTTCCTTCGTTCCGATGCATATTTACTTCATTTTGATGCATAGTTACTTCATTTCGATTCATATTTCCTTCGTTTCGATGCATATTTACTTCATTATGATGCATATTTACTTCATTATGATCAACATTTCCTTCGTTTATATGCATATTTCCTTCGTTTCGATGCATACTTTGCTTTAATTTGATGCATATTTACTTCATTTCTATGCATATTTACTATATGTTGAAGAATATTCTTTATACTTTTTACAATAAAAGCCTAGTTCACTTCATTTTGATGTATATTTACTTTTTTTGGATGCATATTTCCTTCGTTTCGATGCATATTTACTTCATTTTGATGCATATTTACTTCACTACGATCACCATTTCCTTCATTTCAATGCATATTTCCTTCATTTTGATGTATATTTACTTCATTACGATCAACATTTCCTTCATTTCGATGGATATATACTTCATTTTGATGCATATTTACTTCATTACGTTCAACATTTCCTTCGTTTTGAAGCATAATTTCATAATTTTGATTTATATTTTGATGCATATTTACTTTGTTACGATGCATATTTCTTTCGTTTTTATGCATATTTTCTTCATTTTGATGCGTATTTACTTAATTACGATCAACATTTCCTTCGTTTCGTTGCATATTTACTTCATTTCGATCAATATTTCCTTCATTTCGATGCATATTTACTTTATACTTTATTTTGATGTATATTTACTTCATTATGATCAACATTTCCTTCGTTCCGATGCATATTTACTTAATTTTGATGCATAATTACTTCATTTCGATGTATATTTCCTTCGTTTTGATTCATATTTACTTCATTTTGATGCATAATTACTTCACTACGATCAACATTTCCTTCGTTTCGAAGCATATTTACTTCATTTTGACGCATACTTTGATGCATATTTTGATGTATATTTACTTCATTACGATCAACATTTCCTTCGTTTCGATACATTTTTCCTTCATTTCGAGGTATATTTACTTCATTTAGATGCATATTTACTTCATTACGATCAACGTTTCCTTCGTTTAGTTGTATATTTCTTTCATTTCGATGCATATGTACTTCATTTTTATGTATATTTACTTCATTACAATCAACATTACCTTCGTTTCGATGCTTATTTTACTTCATTTAGATGCATATTTACTTCATTACGATCAACATTTCTTTCGTTTCGATGCATATTTACTTCTTTTTAATGCATATTTACTTCATTACGTTCAACATTTCCTTCCTTTTGAAGCATAGTTTCTTCATTTTGATGCATATTTACAATCGGTTCGATACATATTTCCTTCGTTTCGATGCATATTTACTTCATTACGTTCAACATTTCCTTCGTTTCGAAGCATACTTACTTCATTTTAATGTATATTTTGAAGCTATTTACTTTGTTTCGATGCATATTTCCTTCATTTCAATGCATATTTTCTACATTTTAATGCACATTTACTTCATTATGTTCAACATTTCCTTCGTTTCGATGCATATTTAAATCATTACGATCAACATTTTCTTCATTTCGATGCATATTTACTCATTTTGATGCATATTTACTTCATTATGATCAATATTTCCTTCGTTTCGATGCATAATTACTTTTTTTATGCATATTTAATTCATTACGATCAACATTTCCTTCATTTCGATGCATATTTACTTCATTTTGATGCATATTTACTTCATTATGATCAACATTTACTTCTTTCTAATGCATATTTACTTCATTTTGATGCATACTTTGCTTTAATTTGATGCATATTTACTTCATTTCTATGTATATTTACTACATGTTGAAGAATATTCTTTATACTTTTTACAATAAAAGCCTAGTTCACTTCATTTTGAGGAATATTTACTTTTTTTGGATGCATATTTCTTTCGTTTCGATGCATATTAACTTCATTTTGATGCATATTTACTTCATTACGATCATCATTTCCTTCATTTCAAGGCATATTTCCTTCATTTTGATGTATATTTACTTCATTACGATCAACATTTCCTTTGTTTCGATGTATATTTCTTTCGTTTCGATGCATACGTACTTCATTTTGATGCATATTTACTTTATTGCGATCAACATTTCCTTCGTTTCGATGTATATTTCTTTCATTTCGTTGCATATTTACATCATTTTGATGCATATTAACTTCATTACAATCAACATTTCCTTCTTTTCGATGCATATTTACTTCATTTTGATGCATATTTACTTCATTACGATCAACATTTCCTTCATTTCGATGGATATTTACTTCATTTTGATGCATATTTACTTCATTACGTTCAACATTTCCTTCGTTTTGAAGCATAATTTCATAATTTTGATTTATATTTTGATGTATATTTACTTCGTTACAATGCATATTTCTTTCGTTTTTATGCATATATTCTTCATTTTGATGCATATATAATTCATTACATTCAACATTTCCTTCGTTTTGAAGCAAAATTTCTTAATTTTGATTTATATTTTGATGCATATTTACTTCGTTACGATGCATATTTCTTTCGTTTTTATGCATATTTTCTTCATTTTGATGCGTATTTACTTAATTACGATCAACATTTCCTTCGTTTCATTGCATATTTACTTCATTTCGATCAATATTTCCTTCATTTCGATGCATATTTACTTTATACTTTATTTTGATGCATATTTACTTCATTATAATCAACATTTCCTTCGTTCTGATGCATATTTACTTAATTTTTATGCATAATTACTTCATTTCGATGCATATTTCCTTCGTTTTGATTCATATTTACTTCATTTTGATGCTTAATTACTTCACTACGATCAACATTTCCTTCGTTTCGATGCATATTTACTTCATTTTGATGCATATTTTGATGCATATTTTGATGCATATTTACTTCATTACGTTCAACATTTCCTTCGTTTTGAAGCATAATTTCATAATTTTGATTTATATTTTGATGCATATTTACTTTGTTACGATGCATATTTCGTTTGTTTTTATGCATATTTTCTTCATTTTGATGCATATTTACTTCATTACGTTCAACATTTCCTTCGTTTTGAAGCAAAATTTCTTAATTTTGATTTATATTTTGATGCATATTTACTACGTTACAATGCATATTTCTTTCGTTTTTAAGCATATTTTCTTCATTTTTATGCGTATTTACTTAATTACGATCAACATTTCCTTCGTTTCGTTGCATATTTACTTCATTTCGATCAATATTTCCTTCGTTTCGATGCATATTTACTTTGTTTTGATGCATATTTACTTCATTACGATCAACATTTCCTTCGTTCCGATGCATATTTACTTAATTTTGATGCATATTTACTTCATTTCGATGCATATTTCCTTCTTTTTGATTCATATTTACTTCATTTTGATGCATAATTACTTCACTACGATCAAAATTTCCTTCGTTTCGATGCATATTTATTTCAATTTGATGCATACTTTGATGCATATTTTGATGTATATTTACTTCATTACGATCAACATTTCCTTCATTTCGATACATTTTTCCTTCGTTTCGAGGTATATATAGTTCATTTTGATGCATATTTACTTCATTACGATCAACATTTCCTTCGTTTAGTTGTATATTTCTTTCATTTCGATGAATATGTACTTCATTTTGAGGTATATTTACTTCATTACAATCAACATTACCTTCGTTTCGATGCTTATTTTACTTCATTTAGATGCATATTTACTTCATTACGATCAACATTTCTTTCGTTTCGATGCATATTTACTTCTTTTTAATGCATATTTACTACATTACGTTCAACATTTCCTTCCTTTTGAAGCATAGTTTCTTCATGTTGATGCATATTTACATTCGGTTCGATACATATTTCCTTCGTTTCCATGAATATTTACTTCATTACGTTCAACATTTCCTTCGTTTCGAAGCATACTTACTTCAATTTAATGTATATTTTGAAGCATATTTACTTTTTTTCGATGCATATTTCCTTCATTTCAATGCATATTTTCTACATTTTAATGCATATTTACTTCATTATGTTCAACATTTCCTTCGTTTCGATGCTTATTTAAATCATTACGATCAACATTTTCTTAATTTCGATGTTTATTTACTCATTTTGATGCATATTTACTTCATTACGATCAATATTTCCTTCGTTTCGATGCATAATTACTATTTTTATGCATATTTAATTCATTACGATCAACATTTAGTTCATTTCGATGCATATTTACTTCATTTTGATGCATATTTACTTCATTATGATCAACATTTCCTTCTTTCCAATGCATATTTACTTCATTTTGATGCATATTTTGATGTATATTTACTTCATTATGATTAACATTTCCTTCATTTGGATGCATATTTCCTTTGTTTCGATGCATATTTACTTATTTTTGATGCATATTTACTTCATTTCGATGTATATTTACTTCAAGTTGAAGTATATTCTTTATACATTTTACAATAAATGCCTAGTTCACTTCATTTTGATGTATATTTACTTTTTCGGATGCATATTTCCTTCGTTTCGATGCATATTACTTCATTTTGATGCATATTTACTTCATTACGATCACCATTTCATTCGTTTCAATGCATATTTCATTCATTTTGATTCAATACGATCAACATTTCCTTTGTTTCGATGTATATTTCTTTCGTTTCGATGCATATGTATTTTATTTTGATGCATATTTACTTCATTACGATCAACATTTCCTTCATTTTGATGTATATTTCTTTCATTTCGTTGCATATGAAATTCATTTTGATTCATATTAATTTTATTACAATCAACATTTCTTTTGTTTCGATGCATATTTACTTCATTTTGATGCATATTTACTTCATTACGATCAACATTTCCTTCATTTTGTTGGATATTTACTTCATTTTGATGCATATTTAATTCATTACGTTCAACATTTCCTTCGTTTAATTGCATATTTACTCAATTTCGATCAACATTTCCTACGTTTCGATGCGTATTTACTTCATTTTGATGCATATTTACTTAATTATGATCAACATTTCCTTCGTTCCGATGCATATTTACTTCATTTTGATGCATAGTTACTTCATTTCGATTCATATTTCCTTCGTTTCGATGCATATTTACTTCATTATGATGCATATTTACTTCATTATGATCAACATTTCCTTCGTTTATATGCATATTTCCTTCGTTTCGATGCATACTTTGCTTTAATTTGATGCATATTTACTTCATTTCTATGCATATTTACTATATGTTGAAGAATATTCTTTATACTTTTTACAATAAAAGCCTAGTTCACTTCATTTTGATGTATATTTACTTTTTTTGGATGCATATTTCCTTCGTTTCGATGCATATTTACTTCATTTTGATGCATATTTACTTCACTACGATCACCATTTCCTTCATTTCAATGCATATTTCCTTCATTTTGATGTATATTTACTTCATTACGATCAACATTTCCTTTGTTTCGATATATATTTCTTTCATTTCGATGCATACGTACTTCATTTTGATGCATATTTACTTCATTACGATCAACATTTCCTTCGTTTCGATGCATATTTCTTTCATTTCGTTACATATTTACTTCATTTTAATGCATATTAACTTCATTACAATTAACATTTCCTTCTTTTCGATGCATATTTACTTCATTTTGATGCATATTTACTTCATTACGATCAACATTTCCTTCATTTCGTTGGATATTTACTTCATTTTGATGCATATTTACTTCATTACATTCAACATTTCCTTCGTTTTGAAGCATAATTTCATAATTTTGATTTATATTTTGATGAATATTTACTTCGTTACGATGCATATTTCTTTCGTTTTTATGCATATTTTCTTCATTTTGATGCATATATACTTCATTACATTCAACATTTCCTTCGTTTTGAAGCAAAATTTCTTAATTTTGATTTATATTTTGATGCATATTTACTTCGTTACGATGCATATTTCTTTCGTTTTTATGCATATTTTCTAATTTTGATGCGTATTTACTTAATTACGATCAACATTTCCTTCGTTTCGTTGCATATTTACTTCATTTCGATCAATATTTCCTTCATTTCGATGCATATTTACTTTATACTTTATTTTGATGTATATTTACTTCATTATGATCAACATTTCCTTCGTTCCGATGCATATTTACTTAATTTTGATGCATAATTACTTCATTTCGATGTATATTTCCTTCGTTTTGATTAATATTTACTTCATTTTGATGCATAATTACTTCACTACGATCAACATTTCCTTCGTTTCGATGCATATTTACTTCATTTTGATGCATACTTTGATGCATATTTTGATGTATATTTACTTCATTACGTTCAACATTTCCTTCGTTTTGAAGCATAATTTCATAATTTTGATTTATATTTTGATGCATATTTACTTTGTTACGATGCATATTTCGTTTGTTTTTATGAATATTTTCTTCATTTTGATGCATATTTACTTCATTACGTTCAACATTTCCTTCGTTTTGAAGCAAAATTTCTTAATTTTGATTTATATTTTGATGCATATTTACTACGTTACAATGCAAATTTCTTTCGTTTTTAAGCATATTTTCTTCATTTTGATGCGTATTTACTTAATTACGATCAACATTTCCTTCGTTTCGTTGCATATTTACTTCATTTCGATGCATATTTACTTTATACTTTATTTTGATGTATATTTACTTCATTATGATCAACATTTCCTTCGTTCCGATGCATATTTACTTAATTTTGATGCATAATTACTTCATTTCGATGTATATTTCCTTCGTTTTGATTAATATTTACTTCATTTTGATGCATAATTACTTCACTACGATCAACATTTCCTTCGTTTCGATGCATATTTACTTCATTTTGATGCATACTTTGATGCATATTTTGATGCATATTTACTTCATTACGTTCAACATTTCCTTCGTTTTGAAGCATAATTTCATAATTTTGATTTATATTTTGATGCATATTTACTTTATTACGATGCATATTTCGTTTGTTTTTATGAATATTTTCTTCATTTTGATGCATATTTACTTCATTACGTTCAACATTTCCTTCGTTTTGAAGCAAAATTTCTTAATTTTGATTTATATTTTGATGTATATTTACTACGTTACAATGCATATTTCTTTCGTTTTTAAGCATATTTTCTTCATTTTGATGCGTATTTACTTAATTACGATCAACATTTCCTTCGTTTCGTTGCATATTTACTTCATTTCGATCAATATTTCCTTCGTTTCGATGCATATTTACTTTATTTTGATGCATATTTACTTCATTACGATCAACATTTCCTTCGTTCCGATGCATATTTACTTCATTTCGATGCATATTTACTTCATTTCGATGCACATTTCCTTCTTTTTGATTCATATTTACTTCATTTTGATGCATAATTACTTCACTACGATCAATATTTCCTTCGTTTCAATGCATATTTATTTAATTTTGATGCATACTTTGATGCATATTTTGATGTATATTTACTTCATTACGATCAACATTTCCTTCGTTTCTATACATTTTTCCTTCGTTTCGAGGTATATTTACTTCATTTTGATGCATATTTACTTCATTACGATCAACATTTCCTTCATTTAGTTGTATATTTCTTTCATTTCGATGAATATGTACTTCATTTTGAGGTATATTTACTTCATTACAATCAACATTACCTTCGTTTCGATGCTTATTTTACTTCATTTAGATGCATATTTACTTCATTACGATCAACATTTCTTTCGTTTCGATGCATATTTACTTCTTTTTAATGCATATTTACTACATTACGTTCAACATTTTCTTCCTTTTGAAGCATAGTTTCTTCATTTTGATGCATATTTACATTCGGTTCGATACATATTTCCTTCGTTTCGATGCATATTTACTTCATTACGTTCAACATTTCCTTCGTTTCGAAGCATACTTACTTCATTTTAATGTATATTTTGAAGCATATTTACTTTGTTTCGATGCATATTTCCTTCATTTCAATGCATATTTTCTACATTTTAATGCATATTTACTTCATTATGTTCAACATTTCCTTCGTTTCGATGCATATTTAAATCATTACGATCAACATTTTCTTAATTTCGATGCATATTTACTCATTTTGATGCATATTTACTTCATTACGATCAATATTTCCTTCGTTTCGATGCATAATTACTATTTTTATGCATATTTAATTCATTACGATCAACATTTCCTTCATTTCGATGCATATTTACTTCATTTTGATGCATATTTACTTCATTATGATCAACATTTCCTTCTTTCCAATGCATATTTACTTCATTTTGATGCATATTTACTTCATTTTGATGCATATTTTGATGTATATTTACTTTATTATGATTAACATTTCCTTCATTTGGATGCATATTTCCTTTGTTTCGATGCATATTTACTTATTTTTTATGCATATTTACTTCATTTCGATGTATATTTACTTCATGTTGAAGTATATTCTTTATACATTTTACAATAAATGCCTATTTCACTTCATTTTGATGTATATTTACTTTTTAGGATGCATATTTCCTTCGTTTCGATGCATATTACTTCATTTGATGCATATTTACTTCATTACGATCACCATTTCATTCGTTTCAATGCATATTTCCTTCATTTTGATTTAATACGATCAACATTTCCTTTGTTTCGATGTATATTTCTTTCGTTTCGATGCATATGTATTTTATTTTGATGCATATTTATTTCATTACGATCAACATTTCCTTCGTTTCGATGTATATTTCTTTCATTTCGTTACATATTTACTTCATTTTAATGCATATTAACTTCATTACAATTAACATTTCCTTCTTTTCGATGCATATTTACTTCATTTTGATGCATATTTACTTCATTACGATCAACATTTCCTTCATTTCGTTGGATATTTACTTCATTTTGATGCATATTTACTTCATTACGATCAACATTTCCTTTGTTTCGATATATATTTCTTTCATTTCGATGCATACGTACTTCATTTTGATGCATATTTACTTCATTACGATCAACATTTCCTTCGTTTCGATGCATATTTCTTTCATTTCGTTACATATTTACTTCATTTTAATGCATATTAACTTCATTACAATTAACATTTCCTTCTTTTCGATGCATATTTACTTCATTTTGATGCATATTTACTTCATTACGATCAACATTTCCTTCATTTCGTTGGATATTTACTTCATTTTGATGCATATTTACTTCATTACATTCAACATTTCCTTCGTTTTGAAGCATAATTTCATAATTTTGATTTATATTTTGATGAATATTTACTTCGTTACGATGCATATTTCTTTCGTTTTTATGCATATTTTCTTCATTTTGATGCATATATACTTCATTACATTCAACATTTCCTTCGTTTTGAAGCAAAATTTCTTAATTTTGATTTATATTTTGATGCATATTTACTTCTTTACGATGCATATTTCTTTCGTTTTTATACATATTTTCTTCATTTTGATGCGTATTTACTTAATTACGATCAACATTTCCTTCGTTTCGTTGCATATTTACTTCATTTCGATCAATATTTCCTTCATTTCGATGCATATTTACTTTATACTTTATTTTGATGTATATTTACTTCATTATGATCAACATTTCCTTCGTTCCGATGCATATTTACTTAATTTTTATGCATAATTACTTCATTTCGATGTATATTTCCTTCGTTTTGATTCATATTTACTTCATTTTGATGCATAATTACTTCACTACGATCAACATTTCCTTCGTTTCGATGCATATTTACTTCATTTTGATGCATACTTTGACGCATATTTTGATGTATATTTACTTCATTACGATCAACATTTCCTTCGTTTCGATACATTTTTCCTTCGTTTCGAGGTATATTTACTTCATTTTGATGCATATTTACTTCATTACGATCAACGTTTCCTTCGTTTAGTTGTATATTTCTTTCATTTCGATGCATATGTACTTCATTTTTATTTATATTTATTTCATTACAATCAACATTACCTTCGTTTCGATGCTTATTTTACTTCATTTAGATGCATATTTACTTAATTACGATCAACATTTCTTTCGTTTTGATGCATATTTACTTCTTTTTAATGCATATTTACTTCATTACGTTCAACATTTCCTTCCTTTTGAAGCATAGTTTCTTCATTTTGATTCATATTTACATTCGGTTCGATACATATTTCTTTCGTTTCGATGCATATTTACTTCATTACGTTCAACATTTCCTTCGTTTCGAAGCATACTTACTTCATTTTAATGTATATTTTGAAGCATATTTACTTTGTTTCGATGCATATTTCCTTCATTTCAATTCATATTTTCTACATTTTAATGCATATTTACTTCATTATGTTCAACATTTCCTTCGTTTCGATGCATATTTAAATCATTACGATCAACATTTTCTTAATTTCGATGCATATTTACTTCATTACGATCAATATTTCCTTCGTTTCGATGCATAATTACTATTTTTATGCATATTTAATTCATTACGATCAACATTTCCTTCATTTCGATGCATATTTACTTCATTTTGATGCATATTTACTTCATTATGATCAAAATTTCCTTCTTTCCAATGCATATTTACTTCATTTTGATGCATATTTACTTCATTTTGATGCATATTTTGATGTATATTTACTTCATTATGATTAACATTTCCTTCATTTGGATGCATATTTCCTTTGTTTCGATGCATATTTACTTCATTTTGATGCATAATTACTTCATTTCGATGTATATTTACTTCATGTTGAAGTATATTCTTTATACATTTTACAATAAATGCCTAGTTCACTTCATTTTGATGTATATTTACTTTTTCGGATGCATATTTCCTTCGTTTCGACGCATATTACTTCATTTTGATTCATATTTACTTCATTACGATCACCATTTCCTTCGTTTCGATGTATATTACTTCATGTTGATGCATATTTACTTCATTAATTTCAATATTTCCTTCGTTACAATGCATATTTCCTTCATTTTGATTCAATACGATCAACATTTCCTTTGTTTCGATGTATATTTCTTTCGTTTCGATGCATATGTATTTTATTTTGATGCATATTTACTTCATTACGATCAACATTTCCTTCGTTTCGATGTATATTTCTTTCATTTCGTTGCATATGTACTTCATTTTGATTCATATTAATTTTATTACAATCAACATTTCCTTTGTTTCGATTCATATTTACTTCATTTTGATGCATATTTACTTCATTACGATCAACATTTCCTTCATTTTGATGGATATTTACTTCATTTTGATGCATATTTACTTCATTACGTTCAACATTTCCTTCGTTTAATTGCATATTTACTCCATTTCGATCAACATTTCCTTCGTTTCGATGCGTATTTACTTCATTTTGATGCATATTTACTTAATTATGATCAACATTTCCTTTCTTCCGATGCATATTTACTTCATTTTGTTGCATAATTATTTCATTTCGATTCATATTTCCTTCGTTTTGATGCATATTTACTTCATTATAATGCATATTTACTTCATTATGATCAACATTTCCTTCGTTTAGATGCATATTTCCTTCGTTTCGATGCATACTTTGCTTTAATTTGATGCATATTTACTTCATTTCTATGTATATTTACTATATGTTGAAGAATATTCTTTATACTTTTTACAATAAAAGCCTAGTTCACTTCATTTTGATGTATATTTACTTTTTTTGGATGCATATTTCCTTCGTTTCGATGCATATTTACTTCATTTTAATGCATATTTACTTCACTACGATCACCATTTCCTTTATTTCAATGCATATTTCCTTCATTTTGATGTATATTTACTTCATTACGATCAACATTTCATTTGTTTCGATGTATATTTCTTTCATTTCGATGCATACGTACTTCATTTTGTTACATATTTACTTCATTTTAATGCATATTAACTTCATTACAATTAACATTTCCTTCTTTTCGATGCATATTTACTTCATTTTGATGCATATTTACTTCATTACGATCAACATTTCCTTCGTTTCGATGGATATATACTTCATTTTGATGCATATTTACTTCATTACGTTCAACATTTCCTTCGTTTTGAAGCATAATTTCATAATTTTGATTTATATTTTGATGCATATTTACTTCGCTACGATGCATATTTCTTTCGTTTTTATGCATATTTTCTTCATTTTGATGCGTATTTACTTAATTACGATCAACATTTCCTTCGTTTCGTTGCATATTTACTTCATTTCGATCAATATTTCCTTCATTTCGATGCATATTTACTTTATACTTTATTTTGATGTATATTTACTTCATTATAATCAACATTTCCTTCGTTCCGATGCATATTCACTTAATTTTGATGCATAATTACTTCATTTCGATGTATATTTCCTTCGTTTTGATTCATATTTACTTCATTTTGATGCATAATTACTTCACTACGATCAACATTTCCTTCGTTTCGATGCATATTTACTTCATTTTGATGCATACTTTGATGCATATTTTGATGTATATTTACTTCATTACGATCAACATTTCCTTCGTTTCGATACATTTTTCCTTCGTTTCGAGGTATATTTACTTCATTTTGATGCATATTTACTTCATTACGATCAACGTTTCCTTCGTTTAGTTGTATATTTCTTTCATTTCGATGCATATGTACTTCATTTTTATGTATATTTACTTCATTACAATCAACATTACCTTCGTTTCGATGCTTATTTTACTTCATTTAGATGCATATTTACTTCATTACGATCAACATTTCTTTCGTTTCGATGCATATTTACTTCTTTTTAATGCATATTTACTTCATTACGTTCAACATTTCCTTCCTTTTGAAGCATAGTTTCTTCATTTTGATGCATATTTACATTCGGTTCGATACATATTTCCTTCGTTTCGATGCATATTTACTTCATTACGTTCAACATTTCTTTCGTTTCGAAGCATACTTACTTCATTTTAATGTATATTTTGAAGCATATTTACTTTGTTTCGATGCATATTTCCTTCATTTCAATGCATATTTTCTACATTTTAATGCACATATACTTCATTATGTTCAACATTTCCTTCGTTTCGATGCATATTTAAATCATTACGATCAACATTTTCTTCATTTCGATGCATATTTACTCATTTTGATGCATATTTACTTCACTACGATCAATATTTCCTTCGTTTCGATGCATAATTACTTTTTTTATGCATATTTAATTCATTACGATCAACATTTCCTTCATTTCGATGCATATTTACTTCATTTTGATGCATATTTACTTCATTATGATCAACATTTCCTTCTTTCCAATGCATATTTACTTCATTTTGATGCATATTTACTTCATTTTGATGCATATTTTGATGTATATTTACTTCGTTATGATTAACATTTCATTCATTTGGATGCATATTTCCTTTGTTTCGATGCATATTTACTTCATTTTGATGCATAATTACTTCATTTCGATGTATATTTACTTTATGTTGAAGTATATTCTTTATACATTTTACAATAAAAGCCTAGTTCACTTCATTTTGATGTATATTTACATTTTCGGATGCATATTTCCTTCGTTTCGATGCATATTACTTCATTTTGATGCATATTTACTTCATTACGATCACCATTTCATTCGTTTCAACGCATATTTCCTTCATTTTGATTCAATACGATCAACATTTCCTTTGTTTCGATGTATATTTCTTTCGTTTCGATGCATATGTATTTTATTTTGATGCATATTTACTTCATTACGATCAACATTTCCTTCGTTTCGATGTATATTTCTTTCATTTCGTTGCATATTTACTTCATTTTGATTCATATTAATTTTATTACAATCAACATTTCCTTTGTTTCGATGCATATTTACTTCATTTTGACGCATATTTACTTCATTACGATCAACATTTCCTTCATTTTGATGGATATTTACTTCATTTTGATGCATATTTACTTCATTACGTTCAACATTTCCTTCGTTTAATTGCATATTTACTCCATTTCGATCAACATTTCCTTCGTTTCGATGCGTATTTACTTTATTTTGATGCATATTTACTTAATTACGATCAACATTTCCTTCGTTCCGATGCATATTTACTTCATTTTGATGCATAGTTACTTCATTTCGATTAATATTTCCTTCGTTTCGATGCATATTTACTTCATTATGATGCATATTTACTTCATTATGATCAACATTTCCTTCGTTTAGATGCATATTTCCTTGATTTCGATGCATACTTTGCTTTAATTTGATGCATATTTACTTCATTTCTATGAATATTTACTATATGTTGAAGAATATTCCTTATACTTTTTACAATAAAAGCCTAGTTCACTTCATTTTGATGTATATTTACTTTTTTTGGATGCATATTTCATTCGTTTCGATGCATATTTACTTCATTTTGATGCATATTTACTTCACTACGATCACCATTTCCTTCATTTCAATGCATATTTCCTTCATTTTGATGTATATTTACTTCATTACGATCAACATTTCCTTTGTTTCGATGTATATTTCTTTCATTTCGATGCATACGTACTACATTTTGATGCATAATTACTTCATTACGATCAACATTTCCTTCGTTTCGATGTATATTTCTTTCATTTCGTTACATATTTACTTCATTTTGATGCATATTAACTTCATTACAATTAACATTTCCTTCTTTTTGATGCATATTTACTTCATTTTGATGCATATTTACTTCATTACGATCAACATTTCCTTCATTTCGATGGATATTTACTTCATTTTGATGCATATTTACTTCATTACGTTCAACATTTCCTTCGTTTTGAAGCATAATTTCATAATTTTGATTTATATTTTGATGCATATTTACTTCGTTACGATGCATATTTCTTTCGTTTTTATGCATATTTTCTTCATTTTGATACATATATACTTCATTACATTCAACATTTTCTTCGTTTTGAAGCAAAATTTCTTAATTTTGATTTATATAGTGATGCATATTTACTTCGTTACGATGCATATTTCTTTCGTTTTATGCATATTTTCTTCATTTTGATGCGTATTTACTTAATTACGATCAACATTTCCTTCGTTTCGTTGCATATTTACTTCATTTCGATCAATATTACCTTCATTTCGATGCATATTTACTTTATACTTTATTTTGATGCATATTTACTTCATTATGATCAACATTTCCTTCGTTCCGATGCATATTTACTTAATTTTGATGCATAATTACTTCATTTCGATGTATATTTCCTTCGTTTTGATTCATATTTACTTAATTTTGATGCATAATTACTTCACTACGATCAACATTTCCGTCGTTTCGATGCATATTTACTTCATTTTGATGCATACTTTGATGCATATTTTGATGTATATTTACTTCATTACGATCAACATTTCCTTCGTTCGATACATTTTTCCTTCGTTTCGAGGTATATTTACTTCATTTTGATGTATATTTACTTCATTACGATCAACGTTTCCTTCGTTTAGTTGTATATTTCTTTCATTTCAATGAATATGTACTTCATTTTGATGTATATTTACTTCATTACAATCAACATTCCCTTCGTTTCGATGCTTATTTTACTTCATTTAGATGCATATTTACTTCATTACGATCAACATTTCTTTCGTTTCGATGCATATTTTCTTCTTTTTAATGCATATTTACTTCATTACGTTCAACATTTCCTTCCTTTTGAAGCATAGTTTCTTCATTTTGATGCATATTTACATTCGGTTCGATACATATTTCCTTCGTTTCGATGCATATTTACTTCATTACGTTCAACATTTCCTTCGTTTCGAAGCATACTTACTTCATTTTAATGTATATTTTGAAGCATATTTACTTTGTTTCGATGCATATTTCCTTCATTTCAATGCATATTTTCTACATTTTAATGCATATTTACTTCATTATGTTCAACATTTCCTTCGTTTCGATGCATATTTAAATCATTACGATCAACATTTTCTTAATTTCGATGCATATTTACTCATTTTGATGCATATTTACTTCATTACGATCAATATTTCCTTCGTTTTGATGCATAATTACTATTTTTATGCATATTTAATTCATTACGATCAACATTTCCTTCATTTCGATGCATATTTACTTCATTTTGATGCATATTTACTTCATTATGATCAACATTTCCTTCTTTCCAATGCATATTTAATTCATTTTGATGCATATTTACTTCATTTTTACGCATATTTTGATGTATATTTACTTCGTTATGATTAACATTTCCTTCATTTGGATGCATATTTCCTTTGTTTCGATGCATATTTACTTCATTTTGATGCATATTTACTTTATTTCGATGTATATTTATTTTATGTTGAAGTATATTCTTTATACATTTTACAATAAAAGCCTAGTTCACTTCATTTTGATGTATATTTACATTTTCGGATGCATATTTCCTTCGTTTCGATCCATATTACTTCATTTTGATGCATATTTACTTCATTACGATCACCATTTCATTCGTTTCAACGCATATTTCCTTCATTTTGATTCAATACGATCAACATTTCCTTTGTTTCGATGTATATTTCTTTTGTTTTGATGCATATGTATTTTATTTTAATGCATATTTACTTCATTACGATCAACATTTCCTTCGTTTCGATGTATATTTCTTTCATTTCGTTGCATATGTACTTCATTTTGATTCATATTAATTTTATTACAATCAACATTTCCTCTGTTTCGATGCATATTTACTTCATTTTGATGCATATTTACTTCATTACGATCAACATTTCCTTCATTTTGATGGATATTTACTTCATTTTAATGCATATTTACATCATTACGTTCAACATTTCCTTCGTTTAATTGCATATTTACTCCATTTCGATCAACATTTCCTTCGTTTCGATGCGTATTTACTTCATTTTGATGCATATTTACTTAATTACGATCAACATTTCCTTCGTTCCGATGAATATTTACTTCATTTTGATGCATAGTTACTTCATTTCGATTCATATTTCCTTCGTTTCGATGCATATTTACTTCATTATGATGCATATTTAATTCATTCTGATCAACATTTCCTTCGTTTATATGCATATTTCCTTCGTTTCGATGCATACTTTGCTTTAATTTGATGCATATTTACTTCATTTCTACGTATATTTACTATATGTTGAAGAATATTCTTTATACTTTTTACAATAAAAGCCTAGTTCACTTCATTTTGATGTATATTTACTTTTTTTGGATGCATATTTCCTTCGTTTCGATGCATATTTACTTCATTTTGATGCATATTTACTTCATTACGATCACCATTTCCTTCATTTCAATGCATATTTCCTTCATTTTGATGTATATTTACTTCATTACGATCAACATTTCCTTTGTTTCGATGTATATTTCTTTCGTTTCGATGCATACGTACTTCATTTTGATGCATATTTACTTCATTACGATCAACATTTCCTTCGTTTCGATGTATATTTCTTTCATTTTGTTGCTCATTTACTTCATTTTGATGCATATTAACTTCATTACAATCAATATTTCCTTCTTTTCGATGCATATTTACTTCATTTTGATGCATATTTACTTCATTATGATCAACATTTCCTTCA
Organism: Pogostemon cablin; assembly: GCA_023678885.1. Taxonomy (NCBI): domain Eukaryota; kingdom Viridiplantae; phylum Streptophyta; class Magnoliopsida; order Lamiales; family Lamiaceae; genus Pogostemon; species Pogostemon cablin. The sequence continues at coordinate 13,530,917 of CM042984.1, forward strand.
TTTCGATGGATATTTACTTCATTTTGATGGATATTTACTTCATTACATTCAACATTTCCTTCGTTTTGAAGCATAATTTCATAATTTTGATTTATATTTTGATGCATATTTACTTCGTTACGATGCATATTTCTTTCGTTTTTATGAATATTTTCTTCATTTTGATGCATATATACTTCATTACATTCAACATTTCCTTCGTTTTGAAGAAAAATTTCTTAATTTTGATTTATATTTTGATGCATATTTACTTCGTTACGATGCATATTTCTTTCGTTTTTATGCATATTTTCTTCATTTTGATGCGTATTTACTTAATTACGATCAACATTTCCTTCGTTTCGTTGCATATTTACTTCATTTCGATCAATATTATATTCATTTCGATGCATATTTACTTTATACTTTATTTTGATGCATATTTACTTCATTATGATCAACATTTCCTTCGTTCTGATGCATATTTACTTAATTTTGATGCATAATTACTTCATTTCGATGTATATTTTCTTCGTTTCGATGCATATTTACTTAATTTTGATGCATAATTACTTCACTACGATCAACATTTCCTTCGTTTCGATGCATATTTACTTAATTTTGATGCATACTTTGATGCATATTTTGATGTATATTTACTTCATTACGATCAACATTTCCTTCTTTTCGATACATTTTTCCTTCGTTTCAAGGTATATTTACTTCATTTTGATGCATATTTACTTCATTAGGATCAACGTTTCCTTCGTTTAGTTGTATATTTCTTTCATTTCGATGAATATGTACTTCATTTTGATTTATATTTACTTCATTACAATCAACATTACCTTCGTTTCGATGCATATTTTACTTCATTTAGATGCATTTTTACTTCATTACGATCAACATTTCTTTCGTTTCGATGCATATTTACTTCTTTTTAATGCATATTTACTTCTTACGTTCAACATTTCCTTCCTTTTGAAGCATAATTTCTTCATTTTGATGCATATTTACCTTCGGTTCGATACATATTCCCTTCATTTCGATGCATATTTACTTCATTACGTTCAACATTTTCTTCGTTTCGAAGCATATTTACTTCATTTTAATGTATATTTTGAAGCATATTTACTTTGTTTCGATGCATATTTCCTTCATTTCGATGCATATTTTCTACATTTTAATGCATATTTACTTCATTATGTTCAACATTTCCTTCATTTCGATGCATATTTAAATCATTACGATCAACATTTTCTTCATTTCGATGCATATTTACTCATTTTGATGCATATTTACTCATTACGTTCAATATTTCTTTTGTTTCTTTGCATATTTACTTCATTTCGATCAATATATTCTTCGTTTCGATACATATTTACTTCATTTTGATGCATATTTACTTCATTACGATCAACATTTCCTTCGTTCCGATGCATATTTACTTAATTTTGATGCATATTTACTTCATTTCGATGCATATTTCCTTCGTTTCGATGCATATTTACTTCATTTTGATGCATAATTACTTCACTATGATCAACATTTCCTTCGTTTCGATGCATATTTACTTCATTTTGATGCACACTTTGATGCATATTTTGATGTATATTTACTTCATTACGATCAACATTTCCTTCTTTTCGATGCATTTTTCCTTCATTTCGAGGTATATTTACTTCATTTTGATGCATATTTACTTCATTACGATCAACATTTCCTTCGTTTAGTTGTATATTTCTTTCATTTCGATGCATATATACTTCATTTTGATGTATATTTACTTCATTACATTCAACATTACCTTCGTTTCGATGCTTATGTTACTTCATTTAGATGCATATTTACTTCATTACGATCAACATTTTTTTCGTTTCGATGCATATTTAATTCTTTTTAATGCATATTTACTTCATTATGTTCAACATTTCCTTCCTTTTGAAGCATAATTTCTTCATTTTGATGCATATTTACCTTCGGATCGATACATATTTCCTTCGTTTCGATGCATATTTACTTCATTACGTTCAACATTTCCTTCGTTTCGAAGCATACTTACTTCATTTTAATGTATATTTTGAAGCATATATACTTTGTTTCGTTGCATATTTCCTTCATTTCGATGCATATTTTCTTCATTTCGATGCATATTTAAATCATTATGATCAACATTTCCTTCATTTCGATGCATATTTAAATCATTACGATCAACATTTTCTTCATTTCGATGCATATTTACTCATTTTGATGCATATTTACTTCATTACGATTAATATTTCCTTCGTTTCGATGCATAATTACTTTTTTTATGCATATTTAATTCATTACGATCAACATTTCCTTCATTTCGATGCATATTTACTTCATTTTGATGCATATTTACTTCATTATGATCAACATTTCCTTCTTTCCAATGCATATTTACTTCCTTTTGATGCATATTTACTTCATTTCGATGCATATTTACTTCATTATGATGCATATTTTGATGTATATTTACTTCATTATGATTAACATTTCCTTCATTTGGATGCATATTTCCTTTGTTTCGATGCATATTTACTTCATTTTGATGCATATTTACTTCATTTCGATGTATATTTACTTCATGTTGAATTATATTCTTTATACTTTTTACAATAAAAGCCTAGTTCACTTCATTTTGATGTATATTTACTTTTTCGGATGCATATTTCCTTCGTTTCGATGCATATTACTTCATTTTGATGCATATTTACTTCATTACGTTCAATATTTCCTTCGTTTTGAAGCAAAATTTCTTAATTTTGATTTATATTTTGATGCATATTTACTTCGTTACGATGCATATTTCTTTCGTTTTTATGCATATTTTCTTCATTTTGATGCGTATTTACTTAATTACGATCAACATTTCCTTCGTTTCGTTGCATATTTACTTCATTTCGATCAATATTTCCTTCGTTTCGATGCATATTTACTTTATGCTTTATTTTGATGCATATTTACTTCATTATGATCAACATTTCCTTCGTTCTGATGCATATTTACTTAATTTTGATGCATATTTACTTCATTTCGATGCATATCTCCTTCGTTTTTATTCATATTTACTTCATTTTGATGCATAATTACTTCACTACGATCAACATTTCCTTCGTTTCGATGCATATTTACTTCATTTTGATGCATACTTAGATGCATATTTTGATGTATATTTACTTCATTACGATCGACATTTCCTTCGTTTCGATACATTTTTCCTTCGTTTCGAGGTATATTTACTTCATTTTGATGCATATTTACTTCATTACGATCAACGTTTCCTTCGTTTAGTTGTATATTTCTTTCATTTCGATGCGTATGTACTTCATTTTGATGTATATTTACTTCATTACAATCAACATTACCTTCGTTTTGATGCATATTTTACTTCATTTAGATGCATTTTTACTTCATTACGATCAACATTTCTTTCGTTTCGATGCATATTTACTTCTTTTTAATGCATATTTACTTCATTACGTTCAACATTTCCTTCCTTTTGAAGCATAGTTTCTTCATTTTGATGCATATTTACCTTCGGTTCGATACATATTTCCTTCGTATCGATGCATATTTACTTCATTACGTTCAACATTTCCTTCGTTTCAAAGCATATTTACTTCATTTTAATGTATATTTTGAAGCATATTTACTTTGTTTCGATGCATATTTCCTTCATTTCGATGCATATTTTCTACATTTTAATGCATATTTACTTCATTATGTTCAACATTTCCTTTGTTTCGATGCATATTTAAATCATTACGATCAACATTTTCTTCATTTCGATGCATATTTACTCATTTTGATGCATATTTACTTCATTACGATCAATATTTCCTTCGTTTCGATGCATAATTACTTTTTTTATGCATATTTAATTCATTACGATCAACATTTCCTTCATTTCGATGCATATTTACTTCATTTTGATGCATATTTACTTCATTATGATCAACATTTCCTTCTTACCAATGCATATTTACTTCCTTTTAATGCATATTTACTTCATTTCGATGCATATTTACTTCATTTTGATGCATATTTTGATGTATATTTACTTCATTATGATTAACATTTCCTTCATTTGGATGCATATTTCCTTTGTTTCGATGCATATTTACTTCATTTTGATGCATATTTACTTCATTTCGATGTATATTTACTTCATGTTGAAGTATATTCTTTATACTTTTTAAAATAAAAGCCTAGTTCACTTCATTTTGATGTATATTTACTTTTTCGGATGCATATTTCCTTCGTTTCGAAGCATATTTACTTCATTTTAATGTATATTTTGAAGCATATTTACTTTGTTTCGATGCATATTTCCTTCATTTCGATGCATATTTTCTACATTTTGATGCATATTTACTTCATTACGATCAACATTTCCTTCGTTTCGATGTATATTTCTTTCATTTCGTTGCATATTTACTTCATTTTGATGCATATTAACTTCATTACAATTAACATTTCCTTCTTTTCGATGCATATTTACTTCATTTTGATGCATATTTACTTCATTACGATCAACATTTCCTTCGTTTAGTTGTATATTTCTTTCATTTCGATGCATATATACTTCATTTTGATGTATATTTACTTCATTACATTCAACATTACCTTCGTTTCGATGCTTATGTTACTTCATTTAGATGCATATTTACTTCATTACGATCAACATTTTTTTCGTTTCGATGCATATTTAATTCTTTTTAATGCATATTTACTTCATTATGTTCAACATTTCCTTCCTTTTGAAGCATAATTTCTTCATTTTGATGCATATTTACCTTCGGATCGATACATATTTCCTTCGTTTTGATGCATATTTACTTCATTACGTTCAACATTTCCTTCGTTTCGAAGCATACTTACTTCATTTTAATGTATATTTTGAAGCATATATACTTTGTTTCGTTGCATATTTCCTTCATTTCGATGCATATTTTCTTCATTTCGATGCATATTTAAATCATTATGATCAACATTTCCTTCATTTCGATGCATATTTAAATCATTACGATCAACATTTTCTTCATTTCGATGCATATTTACTCATTTTGATGCATATTTACCTCATTACGATTAATATTTCCTTCGTTTCGATGCATAATTACTTTTTTTATGCATATTTAATTCATTACGATCAACATTTCCTTCATTTCGATGCATATTTACTTCATTTTGATGCATATTTACTTCATTATGATCAACATTTCCTTCTTTCCAATGCATATTTACTTCCTTTTGATGCATATTTACTTCATTTCGATGCATATTTACTTCATTATGATGCATATTTTGATGTATATTTACTTCATTATGATTAACATTTCCTTCATTTGGATGCATATTTCCTTTGTTTCGATGCATATTTACTTCATTTTGATGCATATTTACTTCATTTCGATGTATATTTACTTCATGTTGAATTATATTCTTTATACTTTTTACAATAAAAGCCTAGTTCACTTCATTTTGATGTATATTTACTTTTTCGGATGCATATTTCCTTCGTTTCGATGCATATTACTTCATTTTGATGCATATTTACTTCATTACGTTCAATATTTCCTTCGTTTTGAAGCAAAATTTCTTAATTTTGATTTATATTTTGATGCATATTTACTTCGTTACGATGCATATTTCTTTCGTTTTTATGCATATTTTCTTCATTTTGATGCGTATTTACTTAATTACGATCAACATTTCCTTCGTTTCGTTGCATATTTACTTCATTTCGATCAATATTTCCTTCGTTTCGATGCATATTTACTTTATGCTTTATTTTGATGCATATTTACTTCATTATGATCAACATTTCCTTCGTTCTGATGCATATTTACTTAATTTTGATGCATATTTACTTCATTTCGATGCATATCTCCTTCGTTTTTATTCATATTTACTTCATTTTGATGCATAATTACTTCACTACGATCAACATTTCCTTCGTTTCGATGCATATTTACTTCATTTTGATGCATACTTAGATGCATATTTTGATGTATATTTACTTCATTACGATCAACATTTCCTTCGTTTCGATACATTTTTCCTTCGTTTCGAGGTATATTTACTTCATTTTGATGCATATTTACTTCATTACGATCAACGTTTCCTTCGTTTAGTTGTATATTTCTTTCATTTCGATGCGTATGTACTTCATTTTGATGTATATTTACTTCATTACAATCAATATTACCTTCGTTTTGATGCATATTTTACTTCATTTAGATGCATTTTTACTTCATTACGATCAACATTTCTTTCGTTTCGATGCATATTTACTTCTTTTTAATGCATATTTACTTCATTACGTTCAACATTTCCTTCCTTTTGAAGCATAGTTTCTTCATTTTGATGCATATTTACCTTCGGTTCGATACATATTTCCTTCGTATCGATGCATATTTACTTCATTACGTTCAACATTTCCTTCGTTTCGAAGCATATTTACTTCATTTTAATGTATATTTTGAAGCATATTTACTTTGTTTCGATGCATATTTCCTTCATTTCGATGCATATTTTCTACATTTTAATGCATATTTACTTCATTATGTTCAACATTTCCTTTGTTTCGATGCATATTTAAATCATTACGATCAACATTTTCTTCATTTCGATGCATATTTACTCATTTTGATGCATATTAACTTCATTACGATCAATATTTCCTTCGTTTCGATGCATAATTACTTTTTTTATGCATATTTAATTTATTACGATCAACATTTCCTTCATTTCGATGCATATTTACTTCATTTTGATGCATATTTACTTCATTATGATCAACATTTCCTTCTTACCAATGCATATTTACTTCCTTTTAATGCATATTTACTTCATTTCGATGCATATTTACTTCATTTTGATGCATATTTTGATGTATATTTACTTCATTATGATTAACATTTCCTTCATTTGGATGCATATTTCCTTTGTTTCGATGCATATTTACTTCATTTTGATGCATATTTACTTCATTTCGATGTATATTTACTTCATGTTGAAGTATATTCTTTATACTTTTTAAAATAAAAGCCTAGTTCACTTCATTTTGATGTATATTTACTTTTTCGGATGCATATTTCCTTCGTTTCGAAGCATATTTACTTCATTTTAATGTATATTTTGAAGCATATTTACTTTGTTTCGATGCATATTTCCTTCATTTCGATGCATATTTTCTACATTTTGATGCATATTTACTTCATTACGATCAACATTTCCTTCGTTTCGATGTATATTTCTTTCATTTCGTTGCATATTTACTTCATTTTGATGCATATTAACTTCATTACAATTAACATTTCCTTCTTTTCGATGCATATTTACTTCATTTTGATGCATATTTACTTCATTACGATCAACATTTCCTTCATTTCGATGGATATTTACTTCATTTTGATGCATATTTAATTCATTACGTTCAACATTTCCTTCGTTTTGAAGCATAATTTCATAATTTTGATTTATATTTTGATGCATATTTACTTCGTTACGATGCATATTTCTTTCGTTTTTATGCATATTTTCTTCATTTTGATGCATATATACTTCATTACATTCAACATTTCCTTCGTTTTGAAGCAAAATTTCTTAATTTTGATTTATATTTTGATGCCTATTTAATTCGTTACGATGCATATTTCTTTCGTTTTTATGCATATTTTCTTCATTTTGATGCGTATTTACTTAATTACGATCAACATTTCCTTCGTTTCGTTGCATATTTACTTCATTTCGATCAATATTTCCTTCATTTCGATGCATATTTACTTTATACTTTATTTTGATGCATATTTACTTCATTATGATCAACATTTCCTTCGTTCCGATGCATATTTACTTAATTTTGATTCATATTTACTTCATTTCGATGCATATTTACTTCGTTTTGATTCATATTTACTTCATTTTGATGCATAATTACTTCACTACGATCAACATTTCCTTCGTTTCGATGCATATTTACTTCATTTTGATGCATACTTAGATGCATATTTTGATGTATATTTACTTCATTACGATCAACATTTCCTTCGTTTCAATATATTTTTCCTTCGTTTCGAGGTATATTTACTTCATTTTGATGCATATTTACTTCATTACGATCAACGTTTCCTTCGTTTAGTTGTATATTTCTTTCATTTCGATGCATATGTACTTCATTTTGATGTATATTTACTTCTTTACAATCAACATTACCTTCGTTTTGATGCATATTTTACTTCATTTAGATGCATTTTTACTTCATTACGATCAACATTTTTTTCGTTTCGATGCATATTTACTTCTTTTTAAAGCATATTTACTTCATTACGTTCAACATTTCCTTCCTTTTGAAGCATAGTTTCTTCATTTTGATACATATTTACCTTCGGTTCGATACATATTTCCTTCGTAACGATGCATATTTACTTCATTACGTTCAACATTTCCTTCGTTTCGAAGCATATTTACTTCATTTTAATGTATATTTTGAAGCATATTTACTTTGTTTCGATGCATATTTCCTTCATTTCGATGCATATTTTCCACATTTTAATGCATATTTACTTCATTATGTTCAACATTTCCTTCGTTTCGATACATATTTAAATCATTACGATCAACATTTTCTTCATTTCGATGCATATTTACTCATTTTGATGCATATTTACTTCATTACGATTAATATTTCCTTCGTTTCGATGCATAATTACTTTTTTTATGCATATCTAATTCATTACGATCAACATTTCCTTCATTTCGATGCATATTTACTTCATTTTGATGCATATTTACTTCATTATGATCAACATTTCCTTCTTTCCAATGCATATTTACTTCATTTTGATGCATATTTACTTCATTTCGATGCATATTTACTTCATTTTGATGCATATTTTGATGTATATTTACTTCATTATGATTAACATTTCCTTCATTTGGATGCATATTTCCTTTGTTTCGATGCATATTTACTTCATTTTGATGCATATTTACTTCATTTCGATGTATATTTACTTCATGTTGAATTATATTCTTTATACTTTTTACAATAAAAGCCTAGTTCACTTCATTTTGATGTATATTTACTTTTTCGGATGCATATTTCCTTCGTTTCGATGCATATTACTTCATTTTGATGCATATAATTACTTCATTACGTTCAATATTTCCTTCGTTTTGAAGCAAAATTTCTTAATTTTGATTTATATTTTGATGCATATTTACTTCGTTACGATGCATATTTCTTTCGTTTTTATGCATATTTTCTTCATTTTGATGCGTATTTACTTAATTACGATCAACATTTCCTTCGTTTCGTTGCATATTTACTTCATTTCGATCAATATTTCCTTCGTTTCGATGCATATTTACTTTATGCTTTATTTTGATGCATATTTACTTCATTATGATCAACATTTCCTTCGTTCTGATGCATATTTACTTAATTTTGATGCATATTTACTTCATTTCGATGCATATCTCCTTCGTTTTTATTCATATTTACTTCATTTTGATGCATAATTACTTCACTACGATCAACATTTCCTTCGTTTCGATGCATATTTACTTCATTTTGATGCATACTTAGATGCATATTTTGATGTATATTTACTTCATTACGATCAACATTTCCTTTGTTTCGATACATTTTTCCTTCGTTTCGAGGTATATTTACTTCATTTTGATGCATATTTACTTCATTACGATCAACGTTTCCTTCGTTTAGTTGTATATTTCTATCATTTCGATGCGTATGTACTTCATTTTGATGTATATTTACTTCATTACAATCAACATTACCTTCGTTTTGATGCATATTTTACTTCATTTAGATGCATTTTTACTTCATTACGATCAACATTTCTTTCGTTTCGATGCATATTTACTTCTTTTTAATGCATATTTACTTCATTACGTTCAACATTTCCTTCCTTTTGAAGCATAGTTTCTTCATTTTGATGCATATTTACCTTCGGTTCGATACATATTTCCTTCGTATCGATGCATATTTACTTCATTACGTTCAACATTTCCTTCGTTTCAAAGCATATTTACTTCATTTTAATGTATATTTTGAAGCATATTTACTTTGTTTCGATGCATATTTCCTTCATTTCGATGCATATTTTCTACATTTTAATGCATATTTACTTCATTATGTTCAACATTTCCTTTGTTTCGATGCATATTTAAATCATTACGATCAACATTTTCTTCATTTCGATGCATATTTACTCATTTTGATGCATATTTACTTCATTACGATCAATATTTCCTTCGTTTCGATGCATAATTACTTTTTTTATGCATATTTAATTCATTACGATCAACATTTCCTTCATTTCGATGCATATTTACTTCATTTTGATGCATATTTACTTCATTATGATCAACATTTCCTTCTTACCAATGCATATTTACTTCCTTTTAATGCATATTTACTTCATTTCGATGCATATTTACTTCATTTTGATGCATATTTTGATGTATATTTACTTCATTATGATTAACATTTCCTTCATTTGGATGCATATTTCCTTTGTTTCGATGCATATTTACTTCATTTTGATGCATATTTACTTCATTTCGATGTATATTTACTTCATGTTGAAGTATATTCTTTATACTTTTTAAAATAAAAGCCTAGTTCACTTCATTTTGATGTATATTTACTTTTTCGGATGCATATTTCCTTCGTTTCGAAGCATATTTACTTCATTTTAATGTATATTTTGAAGCATATTTACTTTGTTTCGATGCATATTTCCTTCATTTCGATGCATATTTTCTACATTTTGATGCATATTTACTTCATTACGATCAACATTTCCTTCGTTTCGATGTATATTTCTTTCATTTCGTTGCATATTTACTTCATTTTGATGCATATTAACTTCATTACAATTAACATTTCCTTCTTTTCGATGCATATTTACTTCATTTTGATGCATATTTACTTCATTACGATCAACATTTCCTTCATTTCGATGGATATTTACTTCATTTTGATGCATATTTAATTCATTACGTTCAACATTTCCTTCGTTTTGAAGCATAATTTCATAATTTTGATTTATATTTTGATGCATATTTACTTCGTTACGATGCATATTTCTTTCGTTTTTATGCATATTTTCTTCATTTTGATGCATATATACTTCATTACATTCAACATTTCCTTCGTTTTGAAGCAAAATTTCTTAATTTTGATTTATATTTTGATGCCTATTTAATTCGTTACGATGCATATTTCTTTCGTTTTTATGCATATTTTCTTCATTTTGATGCGTATTTACTTAATTACGATCAACATTTCCTTCGTTTCGTTGCATATTTACTTCATTTCGATCAATATTTACTTCATTTCGATGCATATTTACTTTATACTTTATTTTGATGCATATTTACTTCATTATGATCAACATTTCCTTCGTTCCGATGCATATTTACTTAATTTTGATTCATATTTACTTCATTTCGATGCATATTTACTTCGTTTTGATTCATATTTACTTCATTTTGATGCATAATTACTTCACTACGATCAACATTTCCTTCGTTTCGATGCATATTTACTTCATTTTGATGCATACTTAGATGCATATTTTGATGTATATTTACTTCATTACGATCAACATTTCCTTCGTTTCAATATAATTTTCCTTCGTTTCGAGGTATATTTACTTCATTTTGATGCATATTTACTTCATTACGATCAACGTTTCCTTCGTTTAGTTGTATATTTCTTTCATTTCGATGCATATGTACTTCATTTTGATGTATATTTACTTCTTTACAATCAACATTACCTTCGTTTTGATGCATATTTTACTTCATTTAGATGCATTTTTACTTCATTACGATCAACATTTTTTTCGTTTCGATGCATATTTACTTCTTTTTAAAGCATATTTACTTCATTACGTTCAACATTTCCTTCCTTTTGAAGCATAGTTTCTTCATTTTGATGCATATTTACCTTCGGTTCGATACATATTTCCTTCGTAACGATGCATATTTACTTCATTACGTTCAACATTTCCTTCGTTTCGAAGCATATTTACTTCATTTTAATGTATATTTTGAAGCATATTTACTTTGTTTCGATGCATATTTCCTTCATTTCGATGCATATTTTCCACATTTTAATGCATATTTACTTCATTATGTTCAACATTTCCTTCGTTTCGATACATATTTAAATCATTACGATCAACATTTTCTTCATTTCGATGCATATTTACTCATTTTGATGCATATTTACTTCATTACGATTAATATTTCCTTCGTTTCGATGCATAATTACTTTTTTTATGCATATCTAATTCATTACGATCAACATTTCCTTCATTTCGATGCATATTTACTTCATTTTGATGCATATTTACTTCATTATGATCAACATTTCCTTCTTTCCAATGCATATTTACTTCATTTTGATGCATATTTACTTCATTTCGATGCATATTTACTTCATTTTGATGCATATTTTGATGTATATTTACTTCATTATGATTAACATTTCCTTCATTTGGATGCATATTTCCTTTGTTTCGATGCATATTTACTTCATTTTGATGCATATTTACTTCATTTCGATGTATAATTGCTTCATGTTGAAGTATATTCTTTATACTTTTTATAATAAAAGCCTAGTTCACTTCATTTTGATGTATATTTACTTTTTCGGATGCATATTTCCTTCGTTTCGAAGCATATTTACTTCATTTTAATGTATATTTTGAAGCATATTTACTTTGTTTCAATGCATATTTCCTTCATTTCGATGCATATTTTCTACATTTTGATGCATATTTACTTCATTACGATCAACATTTCCTTCTTTTCGTAATATATTTCTTTCATTTCGTTGCATATTTACTTCATTTTGATGCATATTAACTTCATTACAATCAACATTTCTTTCTTTTAGGTGCATATTACTTCATTTTGATGCATATTTACTTCATTACGTTCAACATTTCCTTCATATCGATGGATATTTACTTTATTTTTATGCATATTTAATTCATTACGTTCAACATTTCCTTCGTTTTGAAGCATAATTTATTAATTTTGATTTTTATTTTGATGCATATTTACTTCGTTTCGATGCATAATTCTTTCATTTTTATGTATATTTTCTTCATTTTGATGCATATTTACTTCATTACGTTCAATATTTCTTTCGTTTCGTTGCATATTTACTTCATTTCGATCAATATTTTCTTCGTTTCGATACATATTTACTTCTTTTTGATGCATATTTACTTCATTACGATCAACATTTCCTTCGTTCCGATGCATATTTACTTAATTTTGATGCATATTTACTTCATTTCGATGCATATTTCCTTCGTTTCGATGCATATTTACTTCATTTTGATGCATAATTACTTCACTACGATCAACATTTCCTTCGTTTCGATGCATATTTACTTCATTTTGATGCATACTTTGATGCATATTTTGATGTATATTTACTTCATTACGATCAACATTTCCTTCTTTTCGATGCATTTTTCCTTCATTTCGAGGTATATTTACTTCATTTTGATGCATATTTACTTCATTACGATCAACATTTCCTTCGTTTAGTTGTATATTTCTTTCATTTCGATGCATATATACTTCATTTTGATGTATATTTACTTCATTACAATCAACATTACCTTCGTTTCGATGCTTATTTTACTTCATTTTGATGCATATTTACTTCATTACGATCAACATTTTTTTCGTTTCGATGCATATTTACTTCTTTTTAATGCATATTTACTTCATTATGTTCAACATTTCCTTCCTTTTGAAGCATAGTTTCTTCATTTTGATGAATATTTACCTTCGGATCGATACATATTTCCTTCGTTTCGATGCATATTTACTTCATTATGTTCAACATTTCCTTCGTTTCGAAGCATACTTACTTCATTTTAATGTATATTTTGAAGCATATATACTTTGTTTCGATGCATATTTTTTTCATTTCGATGCATATTTTCTACATTTTAATGCATATTTACTTCATTATGTTCAACATTTCCTTCGTTTCGATGCATATTTAAATCATTACGATCAACATTTCCATCATTTCGTTGCATATTTACACATTTTGATGCATATTTTCTTCATTACGATCAATATTTCCTTCGTTTTGATGCATAATTACTTTTTTTATGCATATTTAATTCATTACGATCAACATTTCCTTCGTTTCGATGCATATTTATTTCATTTTGATGCATATTTACTTCATTATGATCAACATTTCCTTCGTTCCGATGCATATTTACTTCATTTTGATACATATTTACTTCATTTCGATGCGTATTTCCTTTGTTTCGATGCATATTTACTTCATTTTGATGCATATTTTGATATATATTCACTTCATTAAGATTAACATTTCCTTCATTTGGATGCATATTTCCTTCGTTTCGATGCATATTTACTTCATTTTGATGCATATTTACTTCATTTCGATGTATATTTACTTCATGTTGAAGTATATTCTTTATACTTTTTACAATAAAAGCCTAGTTCACTTCATTTTGATGTATATTTACTTTTTTAGGATGCATATTTCCTTCGTTTCGATGTATATTTACTTCATTTTGATGCATATTTACTTCATTACGATCACCATTTCCATCGTTTCAATGCACATTTCCTTCATTTTGATTCATTACGATCAACATTTCCTTTGTTTCGATGTATATTACTTTCGTTTCGATGCATATGTACTTAATTTTGATGCATATTTACTTCATTACGATCAACATTTTCTTCGTTTCGATGTATATTTTTTTCATTTCGTTGCATATGTACTTTATTTTGATGCATATTAACTTCATTACAATCAACATTTCCTTTGTTTCGATGCATATTTACTTCATTTTGACGCATATTTACTTCATTACGATCAACATTTCCTTCATTTCGATGGATATTTACTTCATTTTGATGCATATTTACTTCATTACGTTCAACATTTCCTTCGTTTTGAAGCATATTTTCTTAATTTTGATGTATATTTTGATTCATATTTATTTCGTTTCTATGCATATTTCTTTCGTTTCTATGCATATATTCTTCATTATGATGCATAATTACTTCATTACGTTCAACATTTCCTTCGTTTTGAAGCATATTTTCTTAATTTTGATGTATATTTTGATTCATGTTTATTTCGTTTCTATGCATATTTCTTTCGTTTCAATCCATATATTCTTCATTTTGATGCATATTTACTTCATTATGTTCAATATTTCCTTTATTTAATTGCATATTTCCTCCATTTCGATCAGCATTTCCTTCGTTTCGATGCGTATTTACTTCATTTTGATGCATATTTACTTAATTACGATCAACATTTCCTTCGTTCCGATGCATATTTACTTCTTTTTAATGCATATTTACTTCATTACGTTCAACATTTCCTTCCTTTTGAAGCATAGTTTCTTCATTTTGATGCATATTTACCTTCGGTTCGATACATATTTCCTTCGTTTTGATGCATATTTACTTCATTACGTTCAACATTTCCTTCGTTTCGAAGCATACTTACTTCATTTTAATGTATATTTTGAAGCATATTTACTTTGTTTCGATGCATATTTCCTTCATTTCGATGCATATTTTCTACATTTTAATGCATATTTACTTCATTATGTTCAACATTTCCTTCGTTTCGATGCATATTTAAATCATTACGATCAACATTTCCTTCATTTCGATGCATATTTACACATTTTGATGCATATTTACTTCATTACGATCAATATTTCCTTCGTTTCGATGCATAATTACTTTTTTTTATGCATATTTAATTCATTACGATCAACATTTCCTTCATTTCGATGCATATTTACTTCATTTTGATGCATATTTACTTCATTATGATCAACATTTCCTTCTTTCCACTGCATATTTACTTCATTTTGATGCATATTTACTTCATTTTGATACATATTTACTTCATTTTGATGCATATTTTGATGCATATTTACTTCATTATGATTAACATTTCCTTCATTTGGTGCATATTTCCTTTGTTTCGATGAATATTTACTTCATTTTGATGCATATTTATTTCATTTCGATGTATATTTACTTCATGTTGAAGTATATTCTTAATACTTTTTACAATAAAATCATAGTTCACTTCATTTTGATGTATATTTACTTTTTCGGATGCATATTTCCTTCGTTTCGATGCATATTTACTTCATTTTGATGCATATTTACTTCATTACGATCACCATTTCCTTCGTTTCAACGCATATTTCCTTCATTTTGATTAATTACGATCAACATTTCCTTTGTTTCGACGTATATTTCTTTCGTTTCGATGCATATGTACTTTATTTTGATGCATATTTACTTCATTACGATCAACATTTCCTTCGTTTCGATGTATATTTCTTTCATTTCGTTGCATATGTACTTTATTTTGATGCATATTAACTTCATTACAATCAACATTTCCTTTGTTTCGATGCATATTTACTTCATTTTGATGCATATTTACTTCATTACGATCAACATTTCCTTCATTTCGATGGATATTTACTTCTTGATGCATATTTACTTCATTACGTTCAACATTTCCTTCGTTTTGAAGCATATTTTCTTAATTTTGATGTATATTTCTATGCATATTTCTTTCGTTTCTATCCATATATTCTTCATTTTGATGCATAATTACTTCATTACGTTCAACATTTCCTTCATTTAATTGCATATTTACTCCATTTCGATCAACATTTCCTTCGTTTCAACGCATATTTCCTTCATTTTGATTCAATACGATCAACATTTCCTTTGTTTCGATGTATATTTCTTTCGTTTCGATGCATATGTTTTTTATTTTGATGCATATTTACTTCATTACGATCAACATTTCCTTCGTTTCGATGTATATTTCTTTCATTTCGTTGCATATGTACTTCATTTTGATTCATATTAATTTTATTACAATCAACATTTCCTTTGTTTCGATGCATATTTACTTCATTTTGATGCATATTTACTTCATTACGATCAACATTTCCTTCATTTTGATGGATATTTACTTCATTTTAATGCATATTTACTTCATTACGTTCAACTTTTCCTTCGTTTAATTGCATATTTACTCCATTTCGATCAACATTTCCTTCGTTTCGATGCGTATTTACTTCAGTTTGATGCATATTTACTTAATTATGATTAACATTTCCTTCGATCCGATGCATATTTACTTCATTTTGATGCATAGTTACTTCATTTCGATTCATATTTCCTTCGTTTCGATGCATATTTACTTCATTTTGATGCATATTTACTTCATTATGATCAATATTTCATTCGTTTAGATGCATATTTCCTTCGTTTCGATGCATACTTTGCTTCATTTTGATACATATTAACTTCATTTCTATGTATATTTACTACATGTTGAAGAATATTCTTTATACTTTTTACAATAAAAGCCTAGTTCACTTCATTTTGATGTATATTTACATTTTTTGGATGCATATTTCCTTCGTTTCGAAGCATATTTACTTCATTTTGATGCATATTTACTTCATTACGATCACCATTTCCTTCATTTCAATGCATATTTCCTTCATTTTGATGTATATTTACTTCATTACGATCAACATTTCCTTTGTTTCGATGTATATTTCTTTCGTTTCGATGCATACGTACTTCATTTTGATGCATATTTACTTCATTATGATCAACATTTCCTTCGTTTCGATGTATATTTCTTTCATTTCGTTGCATATTTAATTCATTTTGATGCATATTAACTTCATTACAATCAACATTTCCTTTTTTCGATGCATATTTACTTAATTTTGATGCATATTTACTTCATTACGATCAACATTTCCTTCATTTCGATGGATATTTACTTCATTTTGATGCATATTTACTTCACTACGTTTATCATTTTCTTCGTTTTGAAGCATAATTTCATAATTTTGATTTATATTTTGATGCATATCTAATTCGTTACGATGCATATTTCTTTCGTTTTTATGCATATTTTCTTCATTTTGATGCATATTTACTTCATTACTTTCAACATTTCCTTCGTTTTGAATCAAAATTTCTTAATTTTGATTTATATTTTGATGCATATTTACTTCGTTACGATGCATATTTCTTTCGTTTTTATGCATATTTTCTTCATTTTAATGCGTATTTACTTAATTACGATCAACATTTCCTTCGTTTCATTGCATATTTACTTCATTTCGATCAATATTTCATTCGTTTCGACGCATATTTACTTTATACTTTATTTTGATGCATATTTACTTCATTATAATCAACATTTCCTTCGTTCCGTTGCATATTTACTTAATTTCGATGCATATTTACTTCATTTCGATGCATATTTCCTTCGTTTTGAATCATATTTACTTCATTTTGATGCATAATTACTTCACTACGATCAACATTTCCTTCGTTTCGATGCATATTTACTTCATTTTGATGCATACTTAGATGCATATTTTGATGTATATTTACTACATTACGATCAACATTTCCTTCGTTTCAATATATTTTTCCTTCGTTTCGAGGTATATTTACTTCATTTTGATGCATATTTACTTCATTAAGATCAACGTTTCCTTCGTTTAGTTGTATATTTCTTTCATTTCGATGCATATGTACTTCATTTTGATGTATATGTACTTCATTACAATCAACATTACCTTCGTTTCGATGCATATTTTACTTCATTTAGATGCATATTTACTTCATTACGATCAACATTTCTTTCGTTTCGATGCATATTTACTTCTTTTTAATGCATATTTACTTCATTATGTTCAACATTTCCTTAGTTTTGAAGCATAGTTTCTTCATTTTGATGCATATTTACCTTCGGTTCGATACATATTACCTTCGTTTCGAAGCATATTTACTTCATTTTAATGTATATTTTGAAGCATATTTACTTTGTTTCGATGCATATTTCCTAAATTTCGATGCATATTTTATACATTTTAATACATATTTACTTCATTATGTTCAACATTTCCTTCATTTCGATGCATATTTAAATCATTACGATCAACATTTCCTTCATTTCGATGCATATTTACTCATTTTGATGCATATTTACTTTATTACGATCAATATTTCCTTCGTTTCGATGCATAATTACTTTTTTTATACATTTTTAATTCATTACGATCAACATTTCCTTCATTTCGATGCATATTTACTTCATTTTGATGCATATTTACTTCATTATGATCAACATTTCCTTCGTTCCGATGCATATTTACTTCATTTTGATGCATATTTACTTCATTTCGATGCATATTTCCTTTGTTTCGATGCATATTTACTTCATTTTGATGCATATTTTGATGTATAATTACTTCATTATGATTAACATTTCCTTCATTTGGATGCATATTTTCTTCGTTTCGATACATATTTACTTCATTTCGATGTATATTTACTTCATGTTGAAGTATATTCTTTATACTTTTTTCAATAAAAGCATAGTTCACTTCATTTTGATGTATATTTACTTTTTTTGGATGCATATTTCCTTCGTTTCGATGCATATTTACTTCATTACGATCACCATTTCCTTCGTTTCAATGCATATTTCCTTCATTTTGATTCATTACGATCAACATTTCCTTTGTTTCGATGTATATTTCTTTCATTTCGATGCATATGTACTTTATTTTGATGCATATTTACTACATTACGATGAACATTTCCTTCGTTTTGATGTATATTTCTTTCATTTTGTTGCATATGTACTTCATTTTGATGCATATTAACTACATCACAATCAATATTTCCTTCTTTTCGATGCATATTTACTTCATTTTGATGCATATTTACTTCATTACGATCAACATTTCCTTCATTTCGATGGATATTTACTTCATTTTGATGCATATTTACTTCATTATGTTCAACGTTTCCTTCGTTTTGAAGCATAATTTCATAATTTTGATTTATATTTTGATGCATATTTACTTCGTTACGATGCATATTTCTTTCGTTTTTATGCATATTTTCTTCATTTTGATGCGTATTTACTTAATTACGTTCAACATTTCCTTCGTTTCGTTGCATATTTACTTCATTTCGATCTATATTTCCTTCGTTTTGATGCATATTTACTTTATTTTGATGCATATTTACTTCATTACGATTAACATTTCCTTCGTTCCGATGCATATTTACTTAATTTTGATGCATATTTACTTCATTTCGATGCATATTTCCTTCGTTTTGATTCATATTTACTTCATTTTGATGCATAATTACTTCACTACGATCAACATTTCCTTCGTTTCGATGCATATTTACTTCATTTTGATGCATACTTTGATGCATATTTTGATGTATATTTACTTTATTACGATCAACATTTCCTTCGTTTCCATAAATTTTCCTTCGTTTCGAGGTATATTTACTTCATTTTGATGCATATTTACTTCATTACGATCAACGTTTCCTTCGTTTAGTTGTATATTTCTTTCATTTCGATGCATATGTACTTCATTTTGATGTATATTTACTTCATTACAATCAACATTACCTTCGTTTCGATGCATATTTTACTTCATTTAGATGCATTTTTACTTCATTACGATCAACATTTCTTTCGTCTCGTGTCTACTATTTAGGCAAAATACCGTCACCCCTTTTTACTAAGAAACAGATCCGAGCCATAGAATTTCTCAATTCTGATACAAGGTACTTATTTTGATGCATTTTTACTTCATTATGATCAACATTTCCTTCTTTCCAATGCGTATTTACTTCATTTTGATGCATATTTACTTCATTTCGATGCATATTTACTTCATTTTGATGCATATTTTGATGTATATTCACTTCATTATGATTAACATTTCCTTCATTTGGATGCATATTTCCTTTGTTTCGATGAATATTTACTTCATTTTGATGCATATTTACTTCATTTCGATGTATATTTAATTCATGTTGAAGTATATTCTTTATACTTTTTACAATAAAAGCCTAGTTCACTTCATTTTGATGTATATTTACTTTTTCGGATGCATATTTCCTTCGTTTCGATGCATATTTACTTCATTTTGATGCATATTTACTTCATTACGATCACCATTTCCTTCGTTTCAATGCATATTTCCTTCATTTTGATTCATTACGATCAACATTTCCTTTGTTTCGACGTATATTTCTTTCGTTTCGATGCATATGTACTTTATTTTGATGCATATTTACTTCATTACGATCAACATTTCCTTCGTTTCTACGTATATTTCTTTCATTTCGTTGCGTATATACTTCATTTTGATGCATATTAATTTCATTACAATCAACATTTCCTTTGTTTCGATGCATATTTACTTCATTTTGATGCATATTTACTTCATTTTGATGCATATTTACTTCATTACGATCAACATTTCCTACATTTTAATGGATATTTACTTCATTTTGATGCATATTTACTTCATTACGTTCAACATTTCCTTCGTTTTGAAGCATATTTCCTTAATTTTGATGTATATTTTGATTCATATTTATTTCGTTTCTATGCATATATTCTTCATTTTGATGCATATTTACTTCATTACGTTCAACATTTCCTTCGTTTAATTGCTTATTTACTCCATTTCGATCAACATTTCATTCGTTTCGATGCGTATTTATATCATTTTGATGCATATTTACTTAATTACGATCAATATTTCCTTCGTTCTGATGCATATTTACTTCATTTTGATGCATAGTTACTTCATTTCGATTCATATTTTCTTCGTTTCGATGCATATTTATTTCATTATGATACATATTTACTTCATTATGATCAATTTTTCCTTCGTTTAGATGCATATTTTCTTCGTTTCGATGCGTACTTTGCTTCATTTTGATGCATATTTACTTTATTTCTATGTATATTTACTACATTTTGAAGAATATTCTTTATACTTTTTACAATAAAAGACTAGTTCACTTCATTTTGATGTATATTTACTTCATTACAATCAACATTACCTTCGTTTCGATGCATATTTTACTTCATTTAGATGCATTTTTACTTCATTACGATCAACATTTCTTTCGTCTCGTGTCTACTATTTAGGCAAAATACCGTCACCCCTTTTTACTAAGAAACAGATCCGAGCCATAGAATTTCTCAATTCTGATACAAGGTACTTATTAGATCAAAAGCGATTCCCGTAGTAGCGGCGAACGAAATGGGAGCAGCCTAAACGGTGAAACCAGGGTTCTGGGAGAGCAATAAAAGCGTCGTGCTGCTAGGAGAAGCGGCCGGCACAAACCGATTTTTGACCTATTGGTCCTACCAACTTTACATTTTAGGTATCCATCGATCTTGGATCTATTTCAAACTAGCTAGAATTCAGTTACCCATAGATCATTTTCTGCAGGCATAAAAGCTATTTTCAAATCGATTGATAGATAGCCAACTCTGTTCTGGTTGGGCTTTCCCCTTAAGTGACAAGGGGGTGAGCCGCTCCAAGTCATTTAATACCCCCTTTGGGGTCATTGACATAACAAATGCCGTTTCTAGTCTATCTCTTTCTATTTTTTTCTATATATGGAAAGTTTAAAAATCTGCCTTTTCTATTGATTCCTACGGATTGAATCAAAAACAATTCTTGAATGAGGCCAGGGATGAATCGAAAAAGAACCCTGCGGATCCACTTTTTTTCCTATTCAAAGATCAGCCCCCTGGTTCTGTGTTTTCACATCAAGAATTATTTGCAGATGAAGAGATGTCAAAGGGGCTTCTTACTTCCCAAATGGATCCTCCTACATCTATATATAAACCTTAGCTGGTGATCCGGGCTGTTTCCCTCTCGCTCGACAAGGCCGACTTGAGATGTACTTCCACTAACGGCGCTTTCTTTATAATAATAAAAATGGACAGATGCATATTTACTTATTTTTAATGCATATTTACTTCATTACGTTCAACATTTCCTTCCTTTTGAAGCATAGTTTCTTCATTTTGATGCATATTTACCTTCGGTTCGATACATATTTCCTTCGTTTCGATGCATATTTACTTCGTTACGTTCAACATTTCCTTCGTTACGAAGCATATTTACTTCATTTTAATGTATATTTTGAAGCATATTTACTTTGCTTCGATGCATATTTCCTTCATTTCGATGCATATTTTCTACATTTTAATGAATATTTACTTCATTATGTTCAACATTTCCTAAGTTTCGATGCATATTTAGATCATTAAAATCAACATTTTCTTCATTTCGATGCATATTTACTCATTTTGATGCATATTTACTTCAATACGATCAATATTTCCTTCGTTTAGATGCATAATTACTTTTTTTTATGCATATTTAATTCATTACGATCAACATTTCTTTCATTTCGATGCATATTTACTTCATTTTGATGCATATTTACGTCATTATGATCAACATTTCCTTCTTTCCAATGCGTATTTACTTCATTTTGATGCATATTTACTTCATTTCGATGCATATTTACTTCATTTTGATGCATATTTTGATGTATATTCACTTCATTATGATTAACATTTCCTTCATTTGGATGCATATTTCCTTTGTTTCGATGAATATTTACTTCATTTTGATGCATATTTACTTCATTTCGATGTATATTTAATTCATGTTGAAGTATATTCTTTATACTTTTTACAATAAAAGCCTAGTTCACTTCATTTTGATGTATATTTACTTTTTCGGATGCATATTTCCTTCGTTTCGATGCATATTTACTTCATTTTGATGCATATTTACTTCATTACGATCACCATTTCCTTCGTTTCAATGCATATTTCCTTCATTTTGATTCATTACGATCAACATTTCCTTTGTTTCGACGTATATTTCTTTCGTTTCGATGCATATGTACTTTATTTTGATGCATATTTACTTCATTACGATCAACATTTCCTTCGTTTCTACGTATATTTCTTTCATTTCGTTGCGTATGTACTTCATTTTGATGCATATTAATTTCATTACAATCAACATTTCCTTTGTTTCGATGCATATTTACTTCATTTTGATGCATATTTACTTCATTTTGATGCATATTTACTTCATTACGATCAACATTTCCTACATTTTAATGGATATTTACTTCATTTTGATGCATATTTACTTCATTACGTTCAACATTTCCTTCGTTTTGAAGCATATTTCCTTAATTTTGATGTATATTTTGATTCATATTTATTTCGTTTCTATGCATATATTCTTCATTTTGATGCATATTTACTTCATTACGTTCAACATTTCCTTCGTTTAATTGCTTATTTACTCCATTTCGATCAACATTTCATTCGTTTCGATGCGTATTTACATCATTTTGATGCATATTTACTTAATTACGATCAATATTTCCTTCGTTCCGATGCATATTTACTTCATTTTGATGCATAGTTACTTCATTTCGATTCATATTTTCTTCGTTTCGATGCATATTTATTTCATTATGATACATATTTACTTCATTATGATCAATTTTTCCTTCGTTTAGATGCATATTTTCTTCGTTTCGATGCATCCTTTGCTTCATTTTGATGCATATTTACTTTATTTCTATGTATATTTACTACATTTTGAAGAATATTCTTTATACTTTTTACAATAAAAGACTAGTTCACTTCATTTTGATGTATATTTACTTCATTACAATCAACATTACCTTCGTTTCGATGCATATTTTACTTCATTTAGATGCATTTTTACTTCATTACGATCAACATTTCTTTCGTCTCGTGTCTACTATTTAGGCAAAATACCGTCACCCCTTTTTACTAAGAAACAGATCCGAGCCATAGAATTTCTCAATTCTGATACAAGGTACTTATTAGATCAAAAGCGATTCCCGTAGTAGCGGCGAACGAAATGGGAGCAGCCTAAACGGTGAAACCAAGGTTCTGGGAGAGCAATAAAAGCGTCGTGCTGCTAGGAGAAGCGGCCGGCACAAACCGATTTTTGACCTATTGGTCCTACCAACTTTACATTTTAGGTATCCATCGATCTTGGATCTATTTCAAACTAGCTAGAATTCAGTTACCCATAGATCATTTTCTGCAGGCATAAAAGCTATTTTCAAATCGATTGATAGATAGCCAACTCTGTTCTAGTTGGGCTTTCCCCTTAAGTGACAAGGGGGTGAGCCGCTCCAAGTCATTTAATACCCCCTTTGGGGTCATTGACATAACAAATGTCGTTTCTAGTCTATCTCTTTCTATTTTTTTCTATATATGGAAAGTTTAAAAATCTGCCTTTTCTATTGATTCCTACGGATTGAATCAAAAACAATTCTTGAATGAGGCCAGGGATGAATCGAAAAAGAACCCTGCGGATCCACTTTTTTTCCTATTCAAAGATCAGCCCCCTGGTTCTGTGTTTTCACATCAAGAATTATTTGCAGATGAAGAGATGTCAAAGGGGCTTCTTACTTCCCAAATGGATCCTCCTACATCTATATATAAACCTTAGCTGGTGATCCGGGCTGTTTCCCTCTCGCTCGACAAGGCTGACTTGAGATGTACTTCCACTAACGGCGCTTTCTTTATAATAATAAAAATGGACAGATGCATATTTACTTATTTTTAATGCATATTTACTTCATTACGTTCAACATTTCCTTCCTTTTGAAGCATAGTTTCTTCATTTTGATGCATATTTACCTTCGGTTCGATACATATTTCCTTCGTTTCGATGCATATTTACTTCGTTACGTTCAACATTTCCTTCGTTACGAAGCATATTTACTTCATTTTAATGTATATTTTGAAGCATATTTACTTTGCTTCGATGCATATTTCCTTCATTTCGATGCATATTTTCTACATTTTAATGAATATTTACTTCATTATGTTCAACATTTCCTAAGTTTCGATGCATATTTAGATCATTAAAATCAACATTTTCTTCATTTCGATGCATATTTACTCATTTTGATGCATATTTACTTCAATACGATCAATATTTCCTTCGTTTAGATGCATAATTACTTTTTTTTATGCATATTTAATTCATTACGATCAACATTTCTTTCATTTCGATGCATATTTACTTCATTTTGATGCATATTTACGTCATTATGATCAACATTTCCTTCTTTCCAATGCGTATTTACTTCATTTTGATGCATATTTACTTCATTTCGATGCATATTTACTTCATTTTGATGCATATTTTGATGTATATTCACTTCATTATGATTAACATTTCCTTCATTTGGATGCATATTTCCTTTGTTTCGATGAATATTTACTTCATTTTGATGCATATTTACTTCATTTCGATGTATATTTAATTCATGTTGAAGTATATTCTTTATACTTTTTACAATAAAAGCCTAGTTCACTTCATTTTGATGTATATTTACTTTTTCGGATGCATATTTCCTTCGTTTCGATGCATATTTACTTCATTTTGATGCATATTTACTTCATTACGATCACCATTTCCTTCGTTTCAATGCATATTTCCTTCATTTTGATTCATTACGATCAACATTTCCTTTGTTTCGACGTATATTTCTTTCGTTTCGATGCATATGTACTTTATTTTGATGCATATTTACTTCATTACGATCAACATTTCCTTCGTTTCTACGTATATTTCTTTCATTTCGTTGCGTATGTACTTCATTTTGATGCATATTAATTTCATTACAATCAACATTTCCTTTGTTTCGATGCATATTTACTTCATTTTGATGCATATTTACTTCATTTTGATGCATATTTACTTCATTACGATCAACATTTCCTACATTTTAATGGATATTTACTTCATTTTGATGCATATTTACTTCATTACGTTCAACATTTCCTTCGTTTTGAAGCATATTTCCTTAATTTTGATGTATATTTTGATTCATATTTATTTCGTTTCTATGCATATATTCTTCATTTTGATGCATATTTACTTCATTACGTTCAACATTTCCTTCGTTTAATTGCTTATTTACTCCATTTCGATCAACATTTCATTCGTTTCGATGCGTATTTACATCATTTTGATGCATATTTACTTAATTACGATCAATATTTCCTTCGTTCCGATGCATATTTACTTCATTTTGATGCATAGTTACTTCATTTCGATTCATATTTTCTTCGTTTCGATGCATATTTATTTCATTATGATACATATTTACTTCATTATGATCAATTTTTCCTTCGTTTAGATGCATATTTTCTTCGTTTCGATGCATACTTTGCTTCATTTTGATGCATATTTACTTTATTTCTATGTATATTTACTACATTTTGAAGAATATTCTTTATACTTTTTACAATAAAAGACTAGTTCACTTCATTTTGATGTATATTTACTTTTTTTGGATGCATATTTCCTTCGTTTCGATGCATATTTACTTCATTACGATCACCATTTCCTTCATTTTGATGTATATTTACTTCATTAAGATCAACATTTCCTTTGTTTCGATGTATATTTCTTTCGTTTCGATGCATACGTACTTCATTTTGATGCATATTTACTTCATTACGATCAACATTTCCTTCGTTTCGATGTATATTTACTTCATTTTGATGCATATTTACTTCATTACGATCACCATTTCCTTCGTTTCAATGCATATTTCCTTCATTTTGATTCATTACGATCAACATTTCCTTTGTTTCGACGTATATTTCTTTCGTTTCAAT
Source organism: Pogostemon cablin (assembly GCA_023678885.1). Classification (NCBI taxonomy): domain Eukaryota; kingdom Viridiplantae; phylum Streptophyta; class Magnoliopsida; order Lamiales; family Lamiaceae; genus Pogostemon; species Pogostemon cablin. The sequence goes on from CM042984.1 coordinate 13,558,617, forward strand.
GCATATGTACTTTATTTTGATGCATATTTACTTCATTACGATCAACATTTCCTTCGTATCTACGTATATTTCTTTCATTTCGTTGCGTATGTACTTCATTTTGATGCATATTAATTTCATTACAATCAACATTTCCTTTGTTTCGATGCATATTTACTTCATTTTGATGCATATTTACTTCATTACGATCAACATTTCCTTCATTTTGATTGATATTTACTTCATTTTGATGCATATATACTTCATTACGTTCAACATTTCCTTCGTTTTGAAGCATATTTCCTTAATTTTGATGTATATTTTGATTCATATTTATTTCGTTTCTATGCATATTTCTTTCATTTCTATGCATATATTCTTCATTTTGATGCATATTTACTTCATTACGTTCAACATTTCCTTCGTTTAACTGCTTATTTACTCCATTTCGATCAACATTTCATTCGTTTCGATGCGTATTTACTTCATTTTGATGCATAGTTACTTCATTTCGATTCATATTTCCTTCGTTTCGATGCATATTTATTTCATTATGATGCATATTTACTTCATTATGATCAATTTTTCCTTCGTCTAGATGCATATTTCCTTCGTTTCGATGCATACTTTGCTTCATTTTGATGCGTATTTACTTCATTTCTATGTATATTTACTACATGTTGAAGAATATTCTTTATACTTTTTACAATAAAAGCCTAGTTCACTTCATTTTGATGTATATTTATTTTTTTTTTATGCATATTTCCTTCGTTTCGATGCATATTTACTTCATTTTGATGCATATTTACTTCATTACGATCACCATTTCCTTCATTTTGATGTATATTTACTTCATTAAGATCAACATTTCCTTTGTTTCGATGTATATTTCTTTCGTTTCGATGCATACGTACTTCATTTTGATGCATATTTACTTCATTACGATCAACATTTCCTTCGTTTCGATGTATATTTCTTTCATTTCGTTGCATATTTACTTTATTTGATGCATATTAACTTCATTACAATCAACATTTCCTTCTTTTCGATGCATATTTACTTAATTTTGAGGCATATTTACCTCATTATGATCAACATTTCCTTCATTTCGATGGATATTTACTTCATTTTGATGCATATTTACTTCATTACGTTTAACATTTCCTTCGTTTTGAAGCATAATTTCATAATTTTGATTTATATTTTGATGTATATCTACTTCGTTACGATGCATATTTTTTTCGTTTTTATGCATATTTTCTTCATTTTGATGCATATTTACTTCATTACGTTCAACATTTCCTTCGTTTTGAAGCAAAATTTCTTAATTTTCATATATATTTTGATGCATATTTACTTCGTTACGATGCATATTTCTTTCATTTTTATGCATATTTTCTTCATTTTGATGCGTATTTACTTAATTACGATCAACATTTCCTTCGTTTCATTGCATATTTACTTCATTTCGATCAATATTTCCTTCGTTTCGACGCATATTTAATTTATACTTTATTTTGATGCATATTTACTTCATTATGATCATTATTTCCTTCGTTCCGATGCATATTTACTTTATTTTGATGCATATTTACTTCATTTCGATGCATATTTCCTTCGTTTTGATTCATATTTACTTCATTTTGATGCATAATTACTTCACTACGATCAACATTTCCTTCGTTTTGATGCATATTTACTTCATTATGATGCATACTTTGATGCATATTTTGATGTATATTTACTTCATTACGATCAACATTTCCTTCGTTTCGATACATTTTTCCTTCGTTTCGAGGTATATTTACTTCATTTTGATGCATATTTACTTCAATACGATCAACGTTTCCTTCGTTTAGTTGTATATTTCTTTCATTTCGATGCATATGTACTTCTTTTTGATGTATATTTACTTCATTACAATCGACATTACCTTCGTTTCGATGTATATTTTACTTCATTTAGATGCATATTTACTTCATTACGATCAACATTTCTTTCGTTTCGATGCACTTATTTTTAATGCATATTTACTTCATTATGTTCAACATTTCCTTAGTTTTGAAGCATAGTTTCTTCATTTTGATGCATATATACCTTCGGTTCTATACATATTTCCTTCGTTTCGAAGCATATTTACTTCATTTTAATGTATATTTTGAAGCATATTTACTTTGTTTCGATGCATATTTCCTTCATTTCGATGCATATTTTCTACATTTTAATGCATATTTACTTCATTATGTTCAACATTTCCTTCATTTCGATGCATATTTAAATCATTACGATCAACATTTCCTTCATTTCGATGCATATTTACTCATTTTGATGCATATTTACTTTATTACGATCAATATTTCCTTCGTTTCGATGCATAATTACTTTTTTTATGCATTTTTAATTCATTACGATCTACATTTCCTTCATTTCGATGCATATTTACTTCATTATGATCAACATTTACTTCATTATGATCAACATTTCCTTCGTTCCGATGCATATTTACTTCATTTTGATGCATATTTACTTCATTTCGATGCATATTTACTTCATTTTGATGCATATTTTGATGTATATTTACTTCATTATGATTAGCATTTCCTTCATTTGGATGCATATTTTCTTAGTTTCGATACATATTTACTTCATTTTGATGCATATTTACTTCATTTCGATGTATATTTATTTCATGTTGAAGTATATTCTTTATACTTTTTTCAATAAAAGCCTAGTTCACTTCATTTTGATGTATATTTATTTTTTTTGGATGCATATTTCCTTCGTTTCGATGCATATTTACTTCATTACGATCAACATTTCCTTTGTTTCGACGTATATTTCTTTCGTTTCGATGCATATGTACTTTATTTTGATGCATATTTCCTTCATTACGATCAACGTTTCCTTCGTTTCGATGTATATTTCTTTCATTTCGTTGCATATGTACTTCATTTTGATGCATATTAACTTCATTACAATCAACATTTCCTTTGTTTCGATGCATATTGACTTCATTTTGATGCATATTTTCTTCATTACGGTCAACATTTCTTTCATTTCGATGGATATTTACTTCATTTTGATGCATATTTACTTCATTAAGTTCAACATTTTCTTCGTTTTGAAGCATATTTCCTTAATTTTGATGTATATTTTGATTCATATTTATTTCGTTTCTATGCATATTTCTTTCGTTTCTATGCATATATTCTTCATTTTGATGCATATTTACTTCATTACGTTCAACATTTCCTTCGTTTAATTGCATATTTACTCCATTTTGATCAACATTTCCTTCATTTCGATGCGTATTCATTTAATTTTGATGCATATTTACTTAATTACGATCAACATTTCCTTCGTTCCGATGCATATTTACTTCATTTTGATGCATAGTTACTTCATTTCGATTCATATTTCCTTCGTTTCGATGCATATTTATTTCATTATGATGCATATTTACTTCATTATGATCAATTTTTCCTTCGTCTAGATGCATATTTCCTTCGTTTCGATGCATACTTTGCTTCATTTTGATGCATATTTACTTCATTTCTATGTATATTTACTACATGTTGAAGAATATTCTTTATACTTTTTACAATAAAAGCCTAGTTCACTTCATTTTGATGTATATTTACTTTTTTTTGATGCATATTTCCTTCGTTTCGATGCATATTTACTTCATTTTGATGCATATTTACTTCATTACGATCACCATTTCCTTCATTTTGATGTATATTTACTTCATTAAGATCAACATTTCCTTTGTTTCGATGTATATTTCTTTCGTTTCGATGCATATGTACTTCATTTTGATGCATATTTACTTCATTACGATCAACATTTCCTTCGTTTCGATGTATATTTCTTTCATTTCGTTGCATATTTACTTTATTTTGATGCATATTAACTTCATTACAATCAACATTTCCTTCTTTTCGATGCATATTTACTTAATTTTGAGGCATATTTACCTCATTACGATCAACATTTCCTTCATTTCGATGGATATTTACTTCATTTTGATGCATATTTACTTCATTACGTTTAACATTTCCTTCGTTTTGAAGCATAATTTCATAATTTTGATTTATATTTTGATGTATATCTACTTCGTTACGATGCATATTTTTTTCGTTTTTATGCATATTTTCTTCATTTTGATGCATATTTACTTCATTACGTTCAACATTTCCTTCGTTTTGAAGCAAAATTTCTTAATTTTCATTTATATTTTGATGCATATTTACTTCGTTACGATGCATATTTCTTTCATTTTTATGCATATTTTCTTCATTTTGATGCGTATTTACTTAATTACGATCAACATTTCCTTCGTTTCATTGCATATTTACTTCATTTCGATCAATATTTCCTTTGTTTCGACGCATATTTAATTTATACTTTATTTTGATGCATATTTACTTCATTATGATCATTATTTCCTTCGTTCCGATGTATATTTACTTTATTTTGATGCATATTTACTTCATTTCGATGCATATTTCCTTCGTTTTGATTCATATTTACTTCATTTTGATGCATAATTACTTCACTACGATCAACATTTCCTTCGTTTCGATGCATATTTACTTCATTTTGATGCATACTTTGATGCATATTTTGATGTATATTTACTTCATTACGATCAACATTTCCTTCGTTTCGATACATTTTTCCTTCGTTTCGAGGTATATTTACTTCATTTTGATGCATATTTACTTCAATACGATCAACGTTTCCTTCGTTTAGTTGTATATTTCTTTCATTTCGATGCATATGTAATTCTTTTTGATGTATATTTACTTCATTACAATCGACATTACCTTCGTTTCGATGTATATTTTACTTCATTTAGATGCATATTTACTTCATTACGATCAACATTTCTTTCGTTTCGATGCACTTATTTTTAATGCATATTTACTTCATTATGTTCAACATTTCCTTAGTTTTGAAGCATAGTTTCTTCATTTTGATGCATATATACCTTCGGTTCTATACATATTTCCTTCGTTTCGAAGCATATTTACTTCATTTTAATGTATATTTTGAAGCATATTTACTTTGTTTCGATGCATATTTCCTTCATTTCGATGCATATTTTCTACATTTTAATGCATATTTACTTCATTATGTTCAACATTTCCTTCATTTCGATGCATATTTAAATCATTACGATCAACATTTCCTTCATTTCGATGCATATTTACTCATTTTGATGCATATTTACTTTATTACGATCAATATTTCCTTCGTTTCGATGCATAATTACTTTTTTTATGCATTTTTAATTCATTACGATCTACATTTCCTTCATTTCGATGCATATTTACTTCATTATGATCAACATTTACTTCATTATGATCAACATTTCCTTCGTTCCGATGCATATTTACTTCATTTTGATGTATATTTACTTCATTTCGATGCATATTTACTTCATTTTGATGCATATTTTGATGTATATTTACTTCATTATGATTAACATTTCCTTCATGTGGATGCATATTTTCTTAGTTTCGATACATATTTACTTCATTTTGATGCATATTTACTTCATTTCGATGTATATTTATTTCATGTTGAAGTATATTCTTTATACTTTTTTCAATAAAAGCCTAGTTCACTTCATTTTGATGTATATTTATTTTTTTTGGATGCATATTTCCTTCGTTTCGATGCATATTTACTTCATTACGATCAACATTTCCTTTGTTTCGACGTATATTTCTTTCGTTTCGATGCATATGTACTTTATTTTGATGCATATTTCCTTCATTACGATCAACGTTTCCTTCGTTTCGATGTATATTTCTTTCATTTCGTTGCATATGTACTTCATTTTGATGCATATTAACTTCATTACAATCAACATTTCCTTTGTTTCGATGCATATTTACTTCATTTTGATGCATATTTTCTTCATTACGGTCAACATTTCTTTCATTTCGATGGATATTTACTTCATTTTGATGCATATTTACTTCATTAAGTTCAACATTTTCTTCGTTTTGAAGCATATTTCCTTAATTTTGATGTATATTTTGATTCATATTTATTTCGTTTCTATGCATATTTCTTTCGTTTCTATGCATATATTCTTCATTTTGATGCATATTTACTTCATTACGTTCAACATTTCCTTCGTTTAATTGCATATTTACTCCATTTTGATCAACATTTCCTTCATTTCGATGCGTATTCATTTAATTTTGATGCATATTTACTTAATTACGATCAACATTTCCTTCGTTCCGATGCATATTTACTTCATTTTGATGCATAGTTACTTCATTTCGATTCATATTTCCTTCGTTTCGATGCATATTTATTTCATTATGATGCATATTTACTTCATTATGAACAATTTTTCCTTCGTCTAGATGCATATTTCCTTCGTTTCGATGCATACTTTGCTTCATTTTGATGCATATTTACTTCATTTCTATGTATATTTACTACATGTTGAAGAATATTCTTTATACTTTTTACAATAAAAGCCTAGTTCACTTCATTTTGATGTATATTTACTTTTTTTTTATGCATATTTCCTTCGTTTCGATGCATATTTACTTCATTTTGATGCATATTTACTTCATTACGATCACCATTTCCTTCATTTTGATGTATATTTACTTCATTAAGATCAACTTTGTTTCGATGTATATTTCTTTCGTTTCGATGCATATGTACTTCATTTTGATGCATATTTACTTCATTACGATCAACATTTCCTTCGTTTCGATGTATATTTCTTTCATTTCGTTGCATATTTACTTTATTTTTATGCATATTAACTTCATTACAATCAACATTTCCTTCTTTTCGATGCATATTTACTTAATTTTGAGGCATATTTACCTCATTACGATCAACATTTCCTTCATTTCGATGGATATTTACTTCATTTTGATGCATATTTACTTCATTACGTTTAACATTTCCTTCGTTTTGAAGCATAATTTCATAATTTTGATTTATATTTTGATGTATATCTACTTCGTTACGATGCATATTTTTTTCGTTTTTATGCATATTTTCTTCATTTTGATGCATATTTACTTCATTACGTTCAACATTTCCTTCGTTTTGAAGCAAAATTTCTTAATTTTCATTTATATTTTGATGCATATTTACTTCGTTACGATGCATATTTCTTTCATTTTTATGCATATTTTCTTCATTTTGATGCGTATTTACTTAATTACGATCAACATTTCCTTCGTTTCATTGCATATTTACTTCATTTCGATCAATATTTCCTTCGTTTCGACGCATATTTAATTTATACTTTATTTTGATGCATATTTACTTCATTATGATCATTATTTCCTTCGTTCCGATGCATATTTACTTTATTTTGATGCATATTTACTTCATTTCGATGCATATTTCCTTCGTTTTGATTCATATTTACTTCATTTTGATGCATAATTACTTCACTACGATCAACATTTCCTTCGTTTCGATGCATATTTACTTCATTTTGATGCATACTTTGATGCATATTTTGATGTATATTTACTTCATTACGATCAACATTTCCTTCGTTTCGATACATTTTTCCTTCGTTTCGAGGTATATTTACTTCATTTTGATGCATATTTACTTCAATACGATCAACGTTTCCTTCGTTTAGTTGTATATTTCTTTCATTTCGATGCATATGTACTTCTTTTTGATGTATATTTACTTCATTACAATCGACATTACCTTCGTTTCGATGTATATTTTACTTCATTTAGATGCATATTTACTTCATTACGATCAACATTTCTTTCGTTTCGATGCACTTATTTTTAATGCATATTTACTTCATTATGTTCAACATTTCCTTAGTTTTGAAGCATAGTTTCTTCATTTTGATGCATATATACCTTCGGTTCTATACATATTTCCTTCGTTTCGAAGCATATTTACTTCATTTTAATGTATATTTTGAAGCATATTTACTTTGTTTCGATGCATATTTCCTTCATTTCGATGCATATTTTCTACATTTTAATGCATATTTACTTCATTATGTTCAACATTTCCTTCATTTCGATGCATATTTAAATCATTACGATCAACATTTCCTTCATTTCGATGCATATTTACTCATTTTGATGCATATTTACTTTATTACGATCAATATTTCCTTCGTTTCGATGCATAATTACTTTTTTTATGCATTTTTAATTCATTACGATCTACATTTCCTTCATTTCGATGCATATTTACTTCATTATGATCAACATTTACTTCATTATGATCAACATTTCCTTCGTTCCGATGCATATTTACTTCATTTTGATGCATATTTACTTCATTTCGATGCATATTTACTTCATTTTGATGCATATTTTGATGTATATTTACTTCATTATGATTAACATTTCCTTCATTTGGATGCATATTTTCTTAGTTTCGATACATATTTACTTCATTTTGATGCATATTTACTTCATTTCGATGTATATTTATTTCATGTTGAAGTATATTCTTTATACTTTTTTCAATAAAAGCCTAGTTCACTTCATTTTGATGTATATTTATTTTTTTTGGATGCATATTTCCTTCGTTTCGATGCATATTTACTTCATTACGATCAACATTTCCTTTGTTTCGACGTATATTTCTTTCGTTTCGATGCATATGTACTTTATTTTGATGCATATTTCCTTCATTACGATCAACGTTTCCTTCGTTTCGATGTATATTTCTTTCATTTCGTTGCATATGTACTTCATTTTGATGCATATTAACTTCATTACAATCAACATTTCCTTTGTTTCGATGCATATTTACTTCATTTTGATGCATATTTTCTTCATTACGGTCAACATTTCTTTCATTTCGATGGATATTTACTTCATTTTGATGCATATTTACTTCATTAAGTTCAACATTTTCTTCGTTTTGAAGCATATTTCCTTAATTTTGATGTATATTTTGATTCATATTTATTTCGTTTCTATGCATATTTCTTTCGTTTCTATGCATATATTCTTCATTTTGATGCATATTTACTTCATTACGTTCAACATTTCCTTCGTTTAATTGCATATTTACTCCATTTTGATCAACATTTCCTTCATTTCGATGCGTATTCATTTAATTTTGATGCATATTTACTTAATTACGATCAACATTTCCTTCGTTCCGATGCATATTTACTTCATTTTGATGCATAGTTACTTCATTTCGATTCATATTTCCTTCGTTTCGATGCATATTTATTTCATTATGATGCATATTTACTTCATTATGATCAATTTTTCCTTCGTCTAGATGCATATTTCCTTCGTTTCGATGCATACTTTGCTTCATTTTGATGCATATTTACTTCATTTCTATGTATATTTACTACATGTTGAAGAATATTCTTTATACTTTTTACAATAAAAGCCTAGTTCACTTCATTTTGATGTATATTTACTTTTTTTTTATGCATATTTCCTTCGTTTCGATGCATATTTACTTCATTTTGATGCATATTTACTTCATTACGATCACCATTTCCTTCATTTTGATGTATATTTACTTCATTAAGATCAACATTTCCTTTGTTTCGATGTATATTTCTTTCGTTTCGATGCATACGTACTTCATTTTGATGCATATTTACTTCATTACGATCAACATTTCCTTCGTTTCGATGTATATTTCTTTCATTTCGTTGCATATTTACTTTATTTGATGCATATTAACTTCATTACAATCAACATTTCCTTCTTTTCGATGCATATTTACTTAATTTTGAGGCATATTTACCTCATTACGATCAACATTTCCTTCATTTCGATGGATATTTACTTCATTTTGATGCATATTTACTTCATTACGTTTAACATTTCCTTCGTTTTGAAGCATAATTTCATAATTTTGATTTATATTTTGATGTATATCTACTTCGTTACGATGCATATTTTTTTCGTTTTTATGCATATTTTCTTCATTTTGATGCATATTTACTTCATTACGTTCAACATTTCCTTCGTTTTGAAGCAAAATTTCTTAATTTTCATTTATATTTTGATGCATATTTACTTCGTTACGATGCATATTTCTTTCATTTTTATGCATATTTTCTTCATTTTGATGCGTATTTACTTAATTACGATCAACATTTCCTTCGTTTCATTGCATATTTACTTCATTTCGATCAATATTTCCTTCGTTTCGACGCATATTTAATTTATACTTTATTTTGATGCATATTTACTTCATTATGATCATTATTTCCTTCGTTCCGATGCATATTTACTTTATTTTGATGCATATTTACTTCATTTCGATGCATATTTCCTTCGTTTTGATTCATATTTACTTCATTTTGATGCATAATTACTTCACTACGATCAACATTTCCTTCGTTTCGATGCATATTTACTTCATTTTGATGCATATTTTGATGTATATTTACTTCATTACGATCAACATTTCCTTCGTTTCGATACATTTTTCCTTCGTTTCGAGGTATATTTACTTCATTTTGATGCATATTTACTTCAATACGATCAACGTTTCCTTCGTTTAGTTGTATATTTCTTTCATTTCGATGCATATGTACTTCTTTTTGATGTATATTTACTTCATTACAATCGACATTACCTTCGTTTCGATGTATATTTTACTTCATTTAGATGCATATTTACTTCATTACGATCAACATTTCTTTCGTTTCGATGCACTTATTTTTAATGCATATTTACTTCATTATGTTCAACATTTCCTTAGTTTTGAAGCATAGTTTCTTCATTTTGATGCATATATACCTTCGGTTCTATACATATTTCCTTCGTTTCGAAGCATATTTACTTCATTTTAATGTATATTTTGAAGCATATTTACTTTGTTTCGATGCATATTTCCTTCATTTCGATGCATATTTTCTACATTTTAATGCATATTTACTTCATTATGTTCAACATTTCCTTCATTTCGATGCATATTTAAATCATTACGATCAACATTTCCTTCATTTCGATGCATATTTACTCATTTTGATGCATATTTACTTTATTACGATCAATATTTCCTTCGTTTCGATGCATAATTACTTTTTTTATGCATTTTTAATTCATTACGATCTACATTTCCTTCATTTCGATGCATATTTACTTCATTATGATCAACATTTACTTCATTATGATCAACATTTCCTTCGTTCCGATGCATATTTACTTCATTTTGATGCATATTTACTTCATTTCGATGCATATTTACTTCATTTTGATGCATATTTTGATGTATATTTACTTCATTATGATTAACATTTCCTTCATTTGGATGCATATTTTCTTAGTTTCGATACATATTTACTTCATTTTGATGCATATTTACTTCATTTCGATGTATATTTATTTCATGTTGAAGTATATTCTTTATACTTTTTTCAATAAAAGCCTAGTTCACTTCATTTTGATGTATATTTATTTTTTTTGGATGCATATTTCCTTCGTTTCGATGCATATTTACTTCATTACGATCAACATTTCCTTTGTTTCGACGTATATTTCTTTCGTTTCGATGCATATGTACTTTATTTTGATGCATATTTCCTTCATTACGATCAACGTTTCCTTCGTTTCGATGTATATTTCTTTCATTTCGTTGCATATGTACTTCATTTTGATGCATATTAACTTCATTACAATCAACATTTCCTTTGTTTCGATGCATATTTACTTCATTTTGATGCATATTTTCTTCATTACGGTCAACATTTCTTTCATTTCGATGGATATTTACTTCATTTTGATGCATATTTACTTCATTAAGTTCAACATTTTCTTCGTTTTGAAGCATATTTCCTTAATTTTGATGTATATTTTGATTCATATTTATTTCGTTTCTATGCATATTTCTTTCGTTTCTATGCATATATTCTTCATTTTGATGCATATTTACTTCATTACGTTCAACATTTCCTTCGTTTAATTGCATATTTACTCCATTTTGATCAACATTTCCTTCATTTCGATGCGTATTCATTTAATTTTGATGCATATTTACTTAATTACGATCAACATTTCCTTCGTTCCGATGCATATTTACTTCATTTTGATGCATAGTTACTTCATTTCGATTCATATTTCCTTCGTTTCGATGCATATTTATTTCATTATGATGCATATTTACTTCATTATGATCAATTTTTCCTTCGTCTAGATGCATATTTCCTTCGTTTCGATGCATACTTTGCTTCATTTTGATGCATATTTACTTCATTTCTATGTATATTTACTACATGTTGAAGAATATTCTTTATACTTTTTACAATAAAAGCCTAGTTCACTTCATTTTGATGTATATTTACTTTTTTTTGATGCATATTTCCTTCGTTTCGATGCATATTTACTTCATTTTGATGCATATTTACTTCATTACGATCACCATTTCCTTCATTTTGATGTATATTTACTTCATTAAGATCAACATTTCCTTTGTTTCGATGTATATTTCTTTCGTTTCGATGCATATGTACTTCATTTTGATGCATATTTACTTCATTACGATCAACATTTCCTTCGTTTCGATGTATATTTCTTTCATTTCGTTGCATATTTACTTTATTTTGATGCATATTAACTTCATTACAATCAACATTTCCTTCTTTTCGATGCATATTTACTTAATTTTGAGGCATATTTACCTCATTACGATCAACATTTCCTTCATTTCGATGGATATTTACTTCATTTTGATGCATATTTACTTCATTACGTTTAACATTTCCTTCGTTTTGAAGCATAATTTCATAATTTTGATTTATATTTTGATGTATATCTACTTCGTTACGATGCATATTTTTTTCGTTTTTATGCATATTTTCTTCATTTTGATGCATATTTACTTCATTACGTTCAACATTTCCTTCGTTTTGAAGCAAAATTTCTTAATTTTCATTTATATTTTGATGCATATTTACTTCGTTACGATGCATATTTCTTTCATTTTTATGCATATTTTCTTCATTTTGATGCGTATTTACTTAATTATGATCAACATTTCCTTCGTTTCATTGCATATTTACTTCATTTCGATCAATATTTCCTTCGTTTCGACGCATATTTACTTTATACTTTATTTTGATGCATATTTACTTCATTATGATCATTATTTCCTACGTTCCGATGCATATTTACTTTATTTTGATGCATATTTACTTCATTTCGATGCATATTTCCTTCGTTTTGATTCATATTTACTTCATTTTGATGCATAATTACTTCACTACGATCAACATTTCCTTCGTTTCGATGCATATTTACTTCATTTTGATGCATACTTTGATGCATATTTTGATGTATATTTACTTCATTACGATCAACATTTCCTTCGTTTCGATACATTTTTCCTTCGTTTCGAGGTATATTTACTTCATTTTGATGCATATTTACTTCAGTACGATCAACGTTTCCTTCGTTTAGTTGTATATTTCTTTCATTTCGATGCATATGTACTTCTTTTTGATGTATATTTACTTCATTACAATCGACATTACCTTTGTTTCGATGTATATTTTACTTCATTTAGATGCATATTTACTTCATTACGTTCAACATTTCTTTCGTTTCGATGCACTTATTTTTAATGCATATTTACTTCATTATGTTCAACATTTCCTTAGTTTTGAAGCATAGTTTCTTCATTTTGATGCATATATACCTTCGGTTCTATACATATTTCCTTCGTTTCGAAGCATATTTACTTCATTTTAATGTATATTTTGAAGCATATTTACTTTGTTTCGATGCATATTTCCTTCATTTCGATGCATATTTTCTACATTTTAATGCATATTTACTTCATTATGTTCAACATTTCCTTCATTTCGATGCATATTTAAATCATTACGATCAACATTTCCTTCATTTCGATGCATATTTACTCATTTTGATGCATATTTACTTTATTACGATCAATATTTCCTTCGTTTCGATGCATAATTACTTTTTTTATGCATTTTTAATTCATTACGATCTACATTTCCTTCATTTCGATGCATATTTACTTCATTATGATCAACATTTACTTCATTATGATCAACATTTCCTTCGTTCCGATGCATATTTACTTCATTTTGATGCATATTTACTTCATTTCGATGCATATTTACTTCATTTTGATGCATATTTTGATGTATATTTACTTCATTATGATTAACATTTCCTTCATTTGGATGCATATTTTCTTAGTTTCGATACATATTTACTTCATTTTGATGCATATTTACTTCATTTCGATGTATATTTATTTCATGTTGAAGTATATTCTTTATACTTTTTTCAATAAAAGCCTAGTTCACTTCATTTTGATGTATATTTATTTTTTTTGGATGCATATTTCCTTCGTTTCGATGCATATTTACTTCATTACGATCAACATTTCCTTTGTTTCGACGTATATTTCTTTCGTTTCGATGCATATGTACTTTATTTTGATGCATATTTCCTTCATTACGATCAACGTTTCCTTCGTTTCGATGTATATTTCTTTCATTTCGTTGCATATGTACTTCATTTTGATGCATATTAACTTCATTACAATCAACATTTCCTTTGTTTCGATGCATATTTACTTCATTTTGATGCATATTTTCTTCATTACGGTCAACATTTCTTTCATTTCGATGGATATTTACTTCATTTTGATGCATATTTACTTCATTAAGTTCAACATTTTCTTCGTTTTGAAGCATATTTCCTTAATTTTGATGTATATTTTGATTCATATTTATTTCGTTTCTATGCATATTTCTTTCGTTTCTATGCATATATTCTTCATTTTGATGCATATTTACTTCATTACGTTCAACATTTCCTTCGTTTAATTGCATATTTACTCCATTTTGATCAACATTTCCTTCATTTCGATGCGTATTCATTTAATTTTGATGCATATTTACTTAATTACGATCAACATTTCCTTCGTTCCGATGCATATTTACTTCATTTTGATGCATAGTTACTTCATTTCGATTCATATTTCCTTCGTTTCGATGCATATTTATTTCATTATGATGCATATTTACTTCATTATGATCAATTTTTCCTTCGTCTAGATGCATATTTCCTTCGTTTCGATGCATACTTTGCTTCATTTTGATGCATATTTACTTCATTTCTATGTATATTTAGTACATGTTGAAGAATATTCTTTATACTTTTTACAATAAAAGCCTAGTTCACTTCATTTTGATGTATATTTACTTTTTTTTTATGCATATTTCCTTCGTTTCGATGCATATTTACTTCATTTTGATGCATATTTACTTCATTACGATCACCATTTCCTTCATTTTGATGTATATTTACTTCATTAAGATCAACATTTCCTTTGTTTCGATGTATATTTCTTTCGTTTCGATGCATATGTACTTCATTTTGATGCATATTTACTTCATTACGATCAACATTTCCTTTGTTTCGATGTATATTTCTTTCATTTCGTTGCATATTTACTTTATTTTGATGCATATTAACTTCATTACAATCAACATTTCCTTATTTTTGATGCATATTTACTTAATTTTGAGGCATATTTACCTCATTACGATCAACATTTCCTTCATTTCGATGGATATTTACTTCATTTTGATGCATATTTACTTCATTACGTTTAACATTTCCTTCGTTTTGAAGCATAATTTCATATTTTTGATTTATATTTTGATGTATATCTACTTCGTTACGATGCATATTTTTTTCGTTTTTATGCATATTTTCTTCATTTTGATGCATATTTACTTCATTACGTTCAACATTTCCTTCGTTTTGAAGCAAAATTTCTTAATTTTCATTTATATTTTGATGCATATTTACTTCGTTACGATGCATATTTCTTTCATTTTTATGCATATTTTCTTCATTTTGATGCGTATTTACTTAATTACGATCAACATTTCCTTCGTTTCATTGCATATTTACTTCATTTCGATCAATATTTCCTTCGTTTCGACGCATATTTACTTTATACTTTATTTTGATGCATATTTACTTCATTATGATCATTATTTCCTACGTTCCGATGCATATTTACTTTATTTTGATGCATATTTACTTCATTTCGATGCATATTTCCTTCGTTTTGATTCATATTTACTTCATTTTGATGCATAATTACTTCACTACGATCAACATTTCCTTCGTTTCGATGCATATTTACTTCATTTTGATGCATACTTTGATGCATATTTTGATGTATATTTACTTCATTACGATCAACATTTCCTTCGTTTCGATACATTTTTCCTTCGTTTCGAGGTATATTTACTTCATTTTGATGCATATTTACTTCAGTACGATCAACGTTTCCTTCGTTTAGTTGTATATTTCTTTCATTTCGATGCATATGTACTTCTTTTTGATGTATATTTACTTCATTACAATCGACATTACCTTTGTTTCGATGTATATTTTACTTCATTTAGATGCATATTTACTTCATTACGTTCAACATTTCTTTCGTTTCGATGCACTTATTTTTAATGCATATTTACTTCATTATGTTCAACATTTCCTTAGTTTTGAAGCATAGTTTCTTCATTTTGATGCATATATACCTTCGATTCTATACATATTTCCTTCGTTTCGAAGCATATTTACTTCATTTTAATGTATATTTTGAAGCATATTTACTTTGTTTCGATGCATATTTCCTTCATTTCGATGCATATTTTCTACATTTTAATGCATATTTACTTCATTATGTTCAACATTTCCTTCATTTCGATGCATATTTAAATCATTACGATCAACATTTCCTTCATTTCGATGCATATTTACTCATTTTGATGCATATTTACTTTATTACGATCAATATTTCCTTCGTTTCGATGCATAATTACTTTTTTTATGCATTTTTAATTCATTACGATCTACATTTCCTTCATTTCGATGCATATTTACTTCATTATGATCAACATTTACTTCATTATGATCAACATTTCCTTCGTTCCGATGCATATTTACTTCATTTTGATGCATATTTACTTCATTTCGATGCATATTTACTTCATTTTGATGCATATTTTGATGTATATTTACTTCATTATGATTAACATTTCCTTCATTTGGATGCATATTTTCTTAGTTTCGATACATATTTACTTCATTTTGATGCATATTTACTTCATTTCGATGTATATTTATTTCATGTTGAAGTATATTCTTTATACTTTTTTCAATAAAAGCCTAGTTCACTTCATTTTGATGTATATTTATTTTTTTTGGATGCATATTTCCTTCGTTTCGATGCATATTTACTTCATTACGATCAACATTTCCTTTGTTTCGACGTATATTTCTTTCGTTTCGATGCATATGTACTTTATTTTGATGCATATTTCCTTCATTACGATCAACGTTTCCTTCGTTTCGATGTATATTTCTTTCATTTCGTTGCATATGTACTTCATTTTGATGCATATTAACTTCATTACAATCAACATTTCCTTTGTTTCGATGCATATTTACTTCATTTTGATGCATATTTTCTTCATTACGGTCAACATTTCTTTCATTTCGATGGATATTTACTTCATTTTGATGCATATTTACTTCATTAAGTTCAACATTTTCTTCGTTTTGAAGCATATTTCCTTAATTTTGATGTATATTTTGATTCATATTTATTTCGTTTCTATGCATATTTCTTTCGTTTCTATGCATATATTCTTCATTTTGATGCATATTTACTTCATTACGTTAAACATTTCCTTCGTTTAATTGCATATTTACTCCATTTTGATCAACATTTCCTTCATTTCGATGCGTATTCATTTAATTTTGATGCATATTTACTTAATTACGATCAACATTTCCTTCGTTCCGATGCATATTTACTTCATTTTGATGCATAGTTACTTCATTTCGATTCCTATTTCCTTCGTTTCGATGCATATTTATTTCATTATGATGCATATTTACTTCATTATGATCAATTTTTCCTTCGTCTAGATGCATATTTCCTTCGTTTCGATGCATACTTTGCTTCATTTTGATGCATATTTACTTCATTTCTATGTATATTTACTACATGTTGAAGAATATTCTTTATACTTTTTACAATAAAAGCCTAGTTCACTTCATTTTGATGTATATTTACTTTTTTTTTGATGCATATTTCCTTCGTTTCGATGCATATTTACTTCATTTTGATGCATATTTACTTCATTACGATCACCATTTCCTTCATTTTGATGTATATTTACTTCATTAAGATCAACATTTCCTTAGTTTCGATGTATATTTCTTTCGTTTCGATGCATACGTACTTCATTTTGATGCATATTTACTTCATTACGATCAACATTTCCTTCGTTTCGATGTATATTTCTTTCATTTCGTTGCATATTTACTTTATTTTGATGCATATTAACTTCATTACAATCAACATTTCCTTATTTTTGATGCATATTTACTTAATTTTGAGGCATATTTACCTCATTACGATCAACATTTCCTTCATTTCGATGGATATTTACTTCATTTTGATGCATATTTACTTCATTACGTTTAACATTTCCTTCGTTTTGAAGCATAATTTCATAATTTTGATTTATATTTTGATGTATATCTACTTCGTTACGATGCATATTTTTTTCGTTTTTATGCATATTTTCTTCATTTTGATGCATATTTACTTCATTACGTTCAACATTTCCTTCGTTTTGAAGCAAAATTTCTTAATTTTCATTTATATTTTGATGCATATTTACTTCGTTACGATGCATATTTCTTTCATTTTTATGCATATTTTCTTCATTTTGATGCGTATTTACTTAATTACGATCAACATTTCCTTCGTTTCATTGCATATTTACTTCATTTCGATCAATATTTCCTTCGTTTAGACGCATATTTACTTTATACTTTATTTTGATGCATATTTACTTCATTATGATCATTATTTCCTTCGTTCCGATGCATATTTACTTTATTTTGATGCATATTTACTTCATTTCGATGCATATTTCCTTCGTTTTGATTCATATTTACTTCATTTTGATGCATAATTACTTCACTACGATCAACATTTCCTTCGTTTCGATGCATATTTACTTCATTTTGATGCATACTTTGATGCATATTTTGATGTATATTTACTTCATTATGATCAACATTTCCTTCGTTTCGATACATTTTTCCTTCGTTTCGAGGTATATTTACTTCATTTTGATGCATATTTACTTCAGTACGATCAACGTTTCCTTCGTTTAGTTGTATATTTCTTTCATTTCGATGCATATGTACTTCTTTTTGATGTATATTTACTTCATTACAATCGACATTACCTTCGTTTCGATGTATATTTTACTTCATTTAGATGCATATTTACTTCATTACGATCAACATTTCTTTCGTTTCGATGCACTTATTTTTAATGCATATTTACTTCATTATGTTCAACATTTCCTTAGTTTTGAAGCATAGTTTCTTCATTTTGATGCATATATACCTTCGGTTCTATACATATTTCCTTCGTTTCGAAGCATATTTACTTCATTTTAATGTATATTTTGAAGCATATTTACTTTGTTTCGATGCATATTTCCTTCATTTCGATGCATATTTTCTACATTTTAATGCATATTTACTTCATTATGTTCAACATTTCCTTCATTTCGATGCATATTTAAATCATTACGATCAACATTTCCTTCATTTCGATGCATATTTACTCATTTTGATGCATATTTACTTTATTACGATCAATATTTCCTTCGTTTCGATGCATAATTACTTTTTTTATGCATTTTTAATTCATTACGATCTACATTTCCTTCATTTCGATGCATATTTACTTCATTATGATCAACATTTACTTCATTATGATCAACATTTCCTTCGTTCCGATGCATATTTACTTCATTTTGATGCATATTTACTTCATTTCGATGCATATTTACTTCATTTTGATGCATATTTTGATGTATATTTACTTCATTATGATTAACATTTCCTTCATTTGGATGCATATTTTCTTAGTTTCGATACATATTTACTTCATTTTGATGCATATTTACTTCATTTCGATGTATATTTATTTCATGTTGAAGTATATTCTTTATACTTTTTTCAATAAAAGCCTAGTTCACTTCATTTTGATGTATATTTATTTTTTTTGGATGCATATTTCCTTTGTTTCGATGCATATTTACTTCATTACGATCAACATTTCCTTTGTTTCGACGTATATTTCTTTCGTTTCGATGCATATGTACTTTATTTTGATGCATATTTCCTTCATTACGATCAACGTTTCCTTCGTTTCGATGTATATTTCTTTCATTTCGTTGCATATGTACTTCATTTTGATGCATATTAACTTCATTACAATCAACATTTCCTTTGTTTCGATTCATATTTACTTCATTTTGATGCATATTTTCTTCATTACGGTCAACATTTCTTTCATTTCGATGGATATTTACTTCATTTTGATGCATATTTACTTCATTAAGTTCAACATTTTCTTCGTTTTGAAGCATATTTCCTTAATTTTGATGTATATTTTGATTCATATTTATTTCGTTTCTATGCATATTTCTTTCGTTTCTATGCATATATTCTTCATTTTGATGCATATTTACCTCATTACGTTAAACATTTCCTTCGTTTAATTGCATATTTACTCCATTTTGATCAACATTTCCTTCATTTCGATGCGTATTCATTTAATTTTGATGCATATTTACTTAATTACGATCAACATTTCCTTCGTTCCGATGCATATTTACTTCATTTTGATGCATAGTTACTTCATTTCGATTCCTATTTCCTTCGTTTCGATGCATATTTATTTCATTATGATGCATATTTACTTCATTATGATCAATTTTTCCTTCGTCTAGATGCATATTTCCTTCGTTTCGATGCATACTTTGCTTCATTTTGATGCATATTTACTTCATTTCTATGTATATTTACTACATGTTGAAGAATATTCTTTATACTTTTTACAATAAAAGCCTAGTTCACTTCATTTTGATGTATATTTACTTTTTTTTTGATGCATATTTCCTTCGTTTCGATGCATATTTACTTCATTTTGATGCATATTTACTTCATTACGATCACCATTTCCTTCATTTTGATGTATATTTACTTCATTAAGATCAACATTTCCTTAGTTTCGATGTATATTTCTTTCGTTTCGATGCATACGTACTTCATTTTGATGCATATTTACTTCATTACGATCAACATTTCCTTCGTTTCGATGTATATTTCTTTCATTTCGTTGCATATTTACTTTATTTTGATGCATATTAACTTCATTACAATCAACATTTCCTTATTTTTGATGCATATTTACTTAATTTTGAGGCATATTTACCTCATTACGATCAACATTTCCTTCATTTCGATGGATATTTACTTCATTTTGATGCATATTTACTTCATTACGTTTAACATTTCCTTCGTTTTGAAGCATAATTTCATAATTTTGATTTATATTTTGATGTATATCTACTTCGTTACGATGCATATTTTTTTCGTTTTTATGCATATTTTCTTCATTTTGATGCATATTTACTTCATTACGTTCAACATTTCCTTCGTTTTGAAGCAAAATTTCTTAATTTTCATTTATATTTTGATGCATATTTACTTCGTTACGATGCATATTTCTTTCATTTTTATGCATATTTTCTTCATTTTGATGCGTATTTACTTAATTACGATCAACATTTCCTTCGTTTCATTGCATATTTACTTCATTTCGATCAATATTTCCTTCGTTTAGACGCATATTTACTTTATACTTTATTTTGATGCATATTTACTTCATTATGATCATTATTTCCTTCGTTCCGATGCATATTTACTTTATTTTGATGCATATTTACTTCATTTCGATGCATATTTCCTTCGTTTTGATTCATATTTACTTCATTTTGATGCATAATTACTTCACTACGATCAACATTTCCTTCGTTTCGATGCATATTTACTTCATTTTGATGCATACTTTGATGCATATTTTGATGTATATTTACTTCATTATGATCAACATTTCCTTCGTTTCGATACATTTTTCCTTCGTTTCGAGGTATATTTACTTCATTTTGATGCATATTTACTTCTGTACGATCAACGTTTCCTTCGTTTAGTTGTATATTTCTTTCATTTCGATGCATATGTACTTCTTTTTGATGTATATTTACTTCATTACAATCGACATTACCTTCGTTTCGATGTATATTTTACTTCATTTAGATGCATATTTACTTCATTACGATCAACATTTCTTTCGTTTCGATGCACTTATTTTTAATGCATATTTACTTCATTATGTTCAACATTTCCTTAGTTTTGAAGCATAGTTTCTTCATTTTGATGCATATATACCTTCGGTTCTATACATATTTCCTTCGTTTCGAAGCATATTTACTTCATTTTAATGTATATTTTGAAGCATATTTACTTTGTTTCGATGCATATTTCCTTCATTTCGATGCATATTTTCTACATTTTAATGCATATTTACTTCATTATGTTCAACATTTCCTTCATTTCGATGCATATTTAAATCATTACGATCAACATTTCCTTCATTTCGATGCATATTTACTCATTTTGATGCATATTTACTTTATTACGATCAATATTTCCTTCGTTTCGATGCATAATTACTTTTTTTATGCATTTTTAATTCATTACGATCTACATTTCCTTCATTTCGATGCATATTTACTTCATTATGATCAACATTTACTTCATTATGATCAACATTTCCTTCGTTCCGATGCATATTTACTTCATTTTGATGCATATTTACTTCATTTCGATGCATATTTACTTCATTTTGATGCATATTTTGATGTATATTTACTTCATTATGATTAACATTTCCTTCATTTGGATGCATATTTTCTTAGTTTCGATACATATTTACTTCATTTTGATGCATATTTACTTCATTTCGATGTATATTTATTTCATGTTGAAGTATATTCTTTATACTTTTTTCAATAAAAGCCTAGTTCACTTCATTTTGATGTATATTTATTTTTTTTGGATGCATATTTCCTTCGTTTCGATGCATATTTACTTCATTACGATCAACATTTCCTTTGTTTCGACGTATATTTCTTTCGTTTCGATGCATATGTACTTTATTTTGATGCATATTTCCTTCATTACGATCAACGTTTCCTTCGTTTCGATGTATATTTCTTTCATTTCGTTGCATATGTACTTCATTTTGATGCATATTAACTTCATTACAATCAACATTTCCTTTGTTTCGATGCATATTTACTTCATTTTGATGCATATTTTCTTCATTACGGTCAACATTTCTTTCATTTCGATGGATATTTACTTCATTTTGATGCATATTTACTTCATTAAGTTCAACATTTTCTTCGTTTTGAAGCATATTTCCTTAATTTTGATGTATATTTTGATTCATATTTATTTCGTTTCTATGCATATTTCTTTCGTTTCTATGCATATATTCTTCATTTTGATGCATATTTACTTCATTACGTTCAACATTTCCTTCGTTTAATTGCATATTTACTCCATTTTGATCAACATTTCCTTCATTTCGATGCGTATTCATTTAATTTTGATGCATATTTACTTAATTACGATCAACATTTCCTTCGTTCCGATGCATATTTACTTCATTTTGATGCATAGTTACTTCATTTCGATTCATATTTCCTTCGTTTCGATGCATATTTATTTCATTATGATGCATATTTACTTCATTATGATCAATTTTTCCTTCTTCTAGATGCATATTTCCTTCGTTTCGATGCATACTTTGCTTCATTTTGATGCATATTTACTTCATTTCTATGTATATTTACTACATGAAGAATATTCTTTATACTTTTTACAATAAAAGCCTAGTTCACTTCATTTTGATGTATATTTACTTTTTTTTTATGCATATTTCCTTCGTTTCGATGCATATTTACTTCATTTTGATGCATATTTACTTCATTACGATCACCATTTCCTTCATTTTGATGTATATTTACTTCATTAAGATCAACATTTCCTTTGTTTCGATGTATATTTCTTTCGTTTCGATGCATACGTACTTCATTTTGATGCATATTTACTTCATTACGATCAACATTTCCTTCGTTTCGATGTATATTTCTTTTATTTCGTTGCATATTTACTTTATTTTGATGCATATTAACTTCATTACAATCAACATTTCCTTATTTTTGATGCATATTTACTTAATTTCGAGGCATATTTACCTCATTACGATCAACATTTCCTTCATTTCGATGGATATTTACTTCATTTTGATGCATATTTACTTCATTACGTTTAACATTTCCTTCGTTTTGAAGCATAATTTCATAATTTTGATTTATATTTTGATGTATATCTACTTCGTTACGATGCATATTTTTTTCGTTTTTATGCATATTTTCTTCATTTTGATGCATATTTACTTCATTACGTTCAACATTTCCTTCGTTTTGAAGCAAAATTTCTTAATTTTCATTTATATTTTGATGCATATTTACTTCGTTACGATGCATATTTCTTTCATTTTTATGCATATTTTCTTCATTTTGATGCGTATTTACTTAATTACGATCAACATTTCCTTCGTTTCATTGCATATTTACTTCATTTCGATCAATATTTCCTTCGTTTCGACGCATATTTACTTTATACTTTATTTTGATGCATATTTACTTCATTATGATCATTATTTCCTTCGTTCCGATGCATATTTACTTTATTTTGATGCATATTTACTTCATTTCGATGCATATTTCCTTCGTTTTGATTCATATTTACTTCATTTTGATGCATAATTACTTCACTACGATCAACATTTCCATCGTTTCGATGCATATTTACTTCATTTTGATGCATACTTTGATGCATATTTTGATGTATATTTACTTCATTACGATCAACATTTCCTTCGTTTCGATACATTTTTCCTTCGTTTCGAGGTATATTTACTTCATTTTGATGCATATTTACTTCAGTACGATCAACGTTTCCTTCGTTTAGTTGTATATTTCTTTCATTTCGATGCATATGTACTTCTTTTTGATGTATATTTACTTCATTACAATCGACATTACCTTCGTTTCGATGTATATTTTACTTCATTTAGATGCATATTTACTGCATTACGATCAACATTTCTTTCGTTTCGATGCATATTTACTTATTTTTAATGCATATTTACTTCATTATGTTCAACATTTCCTTAGTTTTGAAGCATAGTTTCTTCATTTTGATGCATATATACCTTCGGTTCTATACATATTTCCTTTGTTTCGAAGCATATTTACTTCATTTTAATGTATATTTT